>VWZE01014348.1:102078-161512 GCA_013396675.1 Eubucco bourcierii | reverse complement strand
CCTTCGGGGCGCTGCTGCGGAGAGAGGGAGCCCCCTCACCCCTGTTTTTCCCCTTCAGCATGTGGCCCCGCACCCCGAGCCAGCCCTGGCCAACAAAAGGCTAAAGAAGAGCCCCATTATTGGAAACCCCTTTTTCTTCCTCCTCGTCTCTCCGCCGTGGGGTGCCGGCTCTGTTGCGGAGCGTCGAGGCTCTCTCAGGCAGCCCCCACGCCCCTCAGGTAGGGGGCATTTCGGTAGGCCTGGGCCGCCTGCTGTCGCCGTCTCACAGGTGCGGAGCATTTCGCAGGATCTCGGCCGCCCACCCCCGCCGTTCCCGATCTGAGGCCCCAGGGGCAGCTGGAGGCGCGATCGAGGGGCCCGAGGGGACGCCGAGTTGCGGGGGTTGCTTGGGACCACAACGGCATGCGGGGAGGGTGTGGTGACGGTTGGCGTCTCGGACAGCGTCCCGTTTCTGGGGACTGCTGGCCGAGCCGCGAGTGACCTCGGGTTTGTCCTCCGCAGGCTGTGTGTGAAGTGGTATGAGCCAGGAGGCGATAAAGAGGAGATTCTGCTTGCTCTAAAAATGAGTTTACACGCGTCCAGGAGTCTGTAGAGAGACTGGAATGTCTAGGCAGGCTTTGGGGGTTCGGTTGGTTGGGGGGTGTGTGGGGTGTGTTGTTTGTTTAAACAAAGCAGTGAGACCTCATCGGGTGGAGTAACTGATTGAACTTAAGCATTTTGAAAATTACGAAGCACAGTTTGGTCACTTCATGGCAGAAGATCAGAGGATGTCTCCGAACTGTCACTTTGATCATATGCATTGGAGAAAGTGATGGGAGTGAGTGTTTTGACAGCATCTTGAAACTTTTCACTTCTGTGGATACAGAAGTTGAGAAGAGAAATGTTACAGTTTCAATTCTGCCTGCTTTTTGCACTGGGCTTGCTTCCTTTTGGAAACTCAACTCTGTTTTCAGATGGATTTCTCTTTAGCATCTTGAAAAGAGATGAAAATACATTGAAGTGCACAAAGGGAATTGGAAATACACACATTGTACTGTTTTAAGCAAATATTTTAATTTTTTTTTTAATTGGAGAAAGGTCAGAGATGTGTCCATCAAGCCAAGCTAGTTATGTTGACTTACCTTTTCTTATTTCTAGCCGATTATGTTTAAGTATGTTCCTATACATGTATGCAACTACTGCCAACAAGCATTTGACATATCTGATTTGATTTGGTTTGGTTTTGGTTTATAATAAGGGAGGAGAAGACCCATTTGCTTTTGGGAGGAAATTGGGCAATTCTGACATCTAGTCTTTTGAAGGCTGCCGCAAGGTGTTAGTTCATGCTGCAGGCGCCTCACACTTCAAATGCTTGTGCTGACCTGACACTCGTCTGACCTTTTGGTGGGCATATTGAATTTGTTATTCTAGGAGAAAACTGAAATAACTAGGCGTGGGAGGGAAGAGTCATAATTTTCTTCCTGATTATTGAGACAAGTTGGTTTAGTGAGTAGTCAGAGATGTGCTAGAGGGAGTGAGACCATGCAGAAAAAGTGGCACTGTGTGGACAGCAGACTTTCAGATATGTTGTTCCTCTTTCTGTACTCTGACAAACTGCCGAAGAGCACCGACCCAGAATTTCAGTTTACAGTGTCCCTGTAGTTCATGTTTAAAGTTTTCATAGAAGTGTCACTTTTGAGCAGGAGGAGAACCTTCTTTATTGACAAACATTGTTTTGTTTGGTAACAAAAAGAAGAGTTTCTTTTAAGGTTAGGGTCTCAGTTAATGTTGAATACAATGCTCTTCAGTATGAGAAGCTGTTGGAGCTTCTAAGAAAAGTTCTGCTTGTGAGGGATTATTTCCTTGCCAAAATATTTTCATTTATCTTATTCCAAAGAAGGTTGGGAAGCCCATATCCTGTATCTCGTTAAGTGCTGCTATAGTTCTAATTTGGATAAGGAGCCCCATAGAGAAATGAAACTGCTGTCTTGCTCATGAAGGGTCTGCACAAAGCTCTTAATAAATTAGTGTATTAAAGAAGCACAGACTTCTAAGAGAATGTGTTGATTGCCAATGAAAGTACCCAGGGCTTAGGAAATTCCGCGGTTAAAGTTGGGTTTAAGCCCTTTTATAACAATGCAATAAGTAATGCCTTGTAGGAATGTAGTTTTTGGGGTTTTTTTGTTACCTTAGGGAGGCTGATCCTTTGGTAATAAGTAACTGTTAATTTTCTTCTCTGCTGTTGAGCAGCTCTAATCCTCACATAGTACATGGAATTTAAATCTTGTTCTGAAGATTGTTTTCATTTCTCACATGCTGAGGTTCTGTAGCGCACCTCCCTGGCACGAGCTGGTTTTAAAATAACAGTATGGTTTTGTTCAGTGTGAAGCTTGCTTTGAGTATTTGCTCTAATGTTCTCTTCCTCTTCCAGATAGCTACAAACAGAGGAATGAAAGAGTGCAGGGACTGCTATGGTGAATATGCTTTTCAAGTAGCAGCCCCACTGTATTATCTCAGAGGAGTCAAATGAGATTTTTTTTTCGGTCTGTCATACCAAAAATCATTCAGTGTATGTAATTCAGCATTCTTCTCTCAAGGTCTTGAACTCAGGTGTCTCATGGTCTTGGAAAAGATGATCATTTTGTATGAGGTTGGACACCTTTGGCAACACAGAAAAAGGCTCAACAGCAAAGTACCGTGTGCTGCGTTTTGTAGTCCTGTGGATGGAGGACTGTCCAGCTGCTGCCTATGCAAGGCAGCTTCTGTGATTTGGAAACAATTCTGTAGTGACTCTGGCTCCTGGTTGCAAGGAAATTGATATTTGAAAAATGCTTGAAGTTTTTTATTTGTTTTTCATGTAATTAAGCAGGTGTGAATGAAAGCAATCCAGCACCATGCAAGCTTCCTGCTCTTTGTGGATTGCTTTTTGAGAAACAGTGCTCCTAACAGATGTGCATGTATTGACATGAGTTGAATATAGCCTATTCTTTAGTTAAGTTCTACCTTTATTTTTTTTTCTTTCCTTTGATTTAGAGATGCACAGGTAAGAAAAGCACGTCTAAGAGAGAAATGGTTGCTCAACTTTCAGGGTAGAATTGAGTACTGTCTTAATTATTTTGAAGGTACGAGGGTTGTAGGGCCTGTGGAGCAAGAACTTTGTTATCAGGCAGATACATAGTTTGCTAGCCAGCTGTTGGGATTCCTAGTGAATACTGATTTGCCTTCCTAGTGAATACTGATTTGCCTATAAAAACAAACTGAAGTTGATTCACAAGTAATTTGAAACAGATTTACTCTGGATGCTCGGTTTTAACTGTGATTTCTACAATTTGTTCTAAACAAATACCAACCCAGAAGGCTGCTGTCATATACTCAAACTTTATCAAACGAAGTACAAGAAAGTGATCATCACTACAACTTGAAAATATTTGCCTCAGTATAGCAGAGAGAAAGGATTTTTGAGTGCGTGGTGCTGGGTTCCCATGATCTTGTTGAAAAACTAAATGGAAGAACTAATGGATCTTTGTACATTGAGCCTAAGGAAATATTTTTCCATGGACTTATGTTTTGTGATTTTCCTGGATCTGTTGTGTGTTCCCTGTTCTTCTTCAGTTCCTCTGCATGCCTTCTCTAGCACTCCTGGTCTTATCTCTTCTTTGTCCATCTGTCAAAGCAGTAAAAAAATGACTGGTTTGACTCTTGGCAGTCCAGAATTAAGCACATGCTGATTTGTCCTCCTAGCCTGTGCCTTTCTCTAAGCCCTGAAAGAGGTTGTGGTCAGTCATTTAGATGTTGGTGTGTGAAACAAATGACCCTAGCAACTGGTGTGACTTCCTGACCACTTACTGTACAGGGATGTCTCAGTGCCTTTGTCACTCAACTACTGCATTTTGCTTGCAGTATGCTGAGTTCAGAAATTCCTGGGACTGGAACTAGCTGTGTCATTTTGTGAACTTAATTTCTAAGTTTCATTCTTGGAAATAGTGGTCTGTCAATTTTGGTCACTAAGCTAACCTTCCAGTTATGAACTTCAGGCTTTAAAGGATCTAACAATGTCCTCTGACTATAGATCTAGAAGAGAGGTGGCTTGATCTGGAGAGAAGGAAGCAGACTAGGAGAAGGTGGAAACATACCTGTCAGATGGGCAGGAGAGAGGAAGAGAGGCTGTAGCTTTTCCCAAAATGTCTTGGAAGATATGAAAGGCTTTTGAAACAGAACTGGCAAGGTTTCCATTGCAGGTGTCTTTTTCCTGCTGCATAGAGCTCCTGGTGTGTGAATGCGAAGTACTACTACAAAGCACTTGCCACATGAGCAACTGTGATGTGTTGCCCTTCATGCAAGTGCCATTTTCTGCTCTTGCTAAATTATATTGGGTAGTGTCTCATTATCCTTTGTATCTATTGGTCTTGACTGGGTTCATCTGGGAGGTAGAAATTCACAGGCAAACTCCTAAGTAGTTATTTTGATTAAGAAGACCCCCAGCTCTTTAGATAAGAGATGTATTATCCCTCAAATTAGCATTAGAGTAAGTGTTTTGTGATGTGAAGGCTACTGGATTGGTACCATGTAGGCAGGGGTACTGAGGCAAATCCCCTTCAACCTTGTGCTAAGAGGTACTGAAGAATTTTTCAAGACTGAAGCTTAAAAGTTCTGCAAGGCTTCACCAATACATCTGCTGATTCGGGTTTTCTGATGCTCTTTTTCACTTCCCAGCATTGTGCCATGAATATAAATGTAGCGAGGAGAAGGGAGTGGAACAGTACTCTAGAGAACTATGTCGAAGAGTACTTGTTCCTGAAGGGTAGTGAGCTGATATTGGATGTGTAGACCTAAAAAATAGTGAAAGTTCTTTGCTTTTGAAAACAAGAATCTCAGCTAAGTTGGTTTTCCTCCTCCACTTACAGCATTATTTGAAGTAGTTAAGTGAATCTGGTAGGGTAATATGAATATATGTGTTCTGCAGAGCCATCCTTTCTGAGAGGTTGTCTCAAAGTTCCTGAGGTCTGTGATAACGGGTTGGACTTGATCTTTGAGGTCTCTTCCAACCTTGGTGATGCTGTGATACTGTGAAAGTGCTGAGTCTGTTCAGCCCAGCTCATTTTCAGGAGTGGATTGAGATTGTGCCTAATCTGTTCCACTCTTCTAAAGAAAGCAGGAATCACCACATTGCGTAAACACTTGGAGTTCTCATTCTTAATCCCGAAATGTATTGGATTTTGCTTTGTATTTAAGCAGTACAGTATACTTGGCATTATATATATATGTGTTTGTGTTTGTATGTGTACATGGCTATAAAAATATGAAGTATCTGAGCTAGTTAAAAAAGTAACCTAACAGGTTTTTTTCAGAAGTATGTATATTGTCACTGTGTGCATCTCAAGCCAGTGACTTTCTAGCATATTAGTGCAGTCTGCAGGAAAATAATTTTCATGCTACTGAGCAGAGATGTTTTGTGAGTTAGAGGAATGTTTTCATATGTTATTCACATAAAAGTAAAACAATCCATCTCCTTTTCTGCAATTCTGTCACCTGCTTTATACTCTGGGAAATGATGCATTAGGTTTTTAATGTGATCACTGCTGTTCTGTGTAGTTTCAGTCATCAGCTAGTTAAGTGCTGCCTTGAATGCATCAATTTTGATAGCTCAGATAATTGTCAGTACAAATGCAACCCCTATTGGCAAATGTTTCCAGAGTGGTTATTTTATCCATATTTTGAAAGGCTTGTAAATATGCTGTTGCATATCACCCCTGCTTCTCTAACTGCACCCTGTGCTTCATGGAAGCAGTTAGGATTAGCTGGAATTTGTTTTTTAGTCAAAGGATATCCATCTCTTGCATTTTCTCAAGCGTTGATTTTAGATTTATTTCTTAAATATTATAAACATCTGCAGTTCTTTAAATAGCAGTATAGCTGAAACCATTGTTCTAGCACAGACTCTGGATTTGTTACTGTATTGCTTAGGGGCAGCAGTAATAATGTTAATGTAAAAGGTCATGTAGCAACTGGCATTAATGTAGGATCTATAAAATTTTCAGTGCTGTTTTTTTATACAGAATGGTGTGTTACTGTCTGCAAAGCCTGTTCAGTGACGTGGTAAGATTCTGAAATAGCAGATTTTACTAAGCTTTGACTTCCATTGTTTGAGGCAAATGGCTTGAGCTGTGTTACACACACTCTGTTTGAGCTTGTTCTCAAATAATGTCCCCACAATCCAAGAGGGAATAGTTAGTGACCTGCACCCCCATTTAGATACACTGTCTGAAGATGAATGGTGAAGTTCAGTGAGGACAAGTGCGAAGTCCTGCATCTAGGGAGGAGTAACACCAGGCACCAGTATAGACTAGGGGTTGTCTTGCTGGAAAGCAGCTCCATGGAGAAGGACCTTGGAGTCCTAGTGGATAATAAGCTATCCATGGCACATCAATGTGCCTTTGTGGCCAAGAGGGCCAATGGCATCCTGGGGTGAATTAAGAAAAGTGTGTCTAGCTTGTCTAGGAAGGTTCTCCTCCCTTTCTACTCTGCCCTGGTGAGACCACACCTGGAGTACTGTGTCTTTTTGGGCTCCCCAGTTCAAGAGAGACAGGGGCCTGCTGGAGAGAGTCCAGTGGAGAGCTATGAGGATGATTGTAGGACTTGAACATCTCTTCTGTGGAGAAAGACTGAGAGACCTGGAGCTGTTTGGTCTTAAGAGAAGTCTGAGCGGGGATCTTACCTGCATTTGTAAATATCTGAGATGTGGGTGCCAAGAGGAAGGCCTCTTCAGTGGTGCACAGTGATAGAACAAGGAACAACAGGTACCAGCTAGATCACAGGACGTTCCACCTCAACACAAGGAGACACTTTATGATGAGGGTGATGGAACAGTGAACAGGCTACCCATAGAGGCTGTGAAGTCTCCTTCTCTGGAGACTTTCAGAACCCACCTGGATGTGTTCCTGCGTGGCCTGTTCCACTGCTAGGTGGCAGTGGAATTGGACCTGATCTCTAGAGGTTCCTTCCAACCTCTAAACTTCTGTGATTTCACGACTGTTAGAATGGCTTGTAGTGATAGGACGATGGTTTTCAACTGGATCAGGGTAGCTTTAGGTTGAACATAAGGAGGAAGTTCTTTACAATGAGAGAGGTAAAATACCTGGAACAGGTTGCCCAAGGATGTGGTTGATGCCCCATCCCTGGAGACATTCAAGATCAGACTTGATGTGGCCCCAAGCAGCCTGATCTAGATGGAGGTGCCCCTGCTGACTGCAGGGAAGTTGGGCAAGATGACTTTTGAGGGTCCCTTCCAACTTGATTCAGTCTGTGAACCTGTGACGTGGTGTGGAGTCATTATCTAGTCTTGAGGTCTGTGGTGATGGGTTGGACTTGATGATCTTTGAGGTCTCTTCCAACCCTGGTGATACTGTGATACTGTGATCTCTGGAGGTGTTAAAGAAATGTGTGGACATGGGACTCTGGCACACGGATTAATGGCCATGATGGTGTTAGGTTGAGGGTTGGACATACTATCTTAGAGGTCTTTTCCAACTGAAACAATTCCATAATTCTGTGATTTGAACACTTTTCTTGGAAAAGTTGACATTTGGATTACAGAACAGCAATAATTTCTAAAATGGCTTTTTCTAAAGGATTCTTTATATAGTGTTTGAAAATGAAAACAAAGTGACCCTTGAATGAGGAACAAACATTTAATCTGTGCTGTTTATTTTCAAGCCTGTCATTTCTGCAGTTTACTTGCATGACCACTTAGTTTCCCTTGGAGAAGAGCTGTGATAAGATGATGTTATGGTTGCTGAACTCTTAAAAAATTGATTTAAGGCAAAGAATTCATACCTGTTTAGCTGCTGGTGTCTCAGTTCTCAGTTGTTTCAATCAGTTGGATCTTGGAATTCATACAGAGGCATTTGATACTTCTTATTGCATTGGGATGCTTCCTGTTGACATTTCTTATACAATCTCTGTAGTTGTCAGTTCTGGGTTAGATTATTTTTTCTCATTAGTTGCACCCTGAGAATGGAACACCTCTTTATTTTTTGATAGTATGTATGTGACAACTCATACTTCTAAGTATTTTATTTCAAATTTGGAGTGATATTGTTGAGCTGACTTCCCTAGCTGTAATTGAAATACATTTTGCCTTGTTATTGTCAGTGTGATATATGAACCCATTAGAAGTGCAAGGATTCTTAGCTACTGGCAGATGGTGATGAGACCCTGGAACAGTTTGCCCAGAGAAGTTGTGAATTCTTCATCCCTGGGAGTGTTGAAGACCAGGCTGAATGAGGTTTTGAACAATGTGCTCTGGTGGGAGGTGTCCCTGCCCATGGCAGGGGACTTGGAACTAGATGACCTTTAAGGTCCCTTCCAACTCAAGCCATCCTGTGATTCCTGGAAGCAGAATATGTGTAAATGGGGCTGAAAATCTACTTGTTTACTTTTAACTTTTTGCTAACATGAAGAGGGTGGTTTGGCTTGTTCACTGGTCTTTGTGTGCAATAGGTGTTCTGCGTTTTAACTCAGGTAGTCATTGTTTTCTTATTGTTACTAGACTGCTGATCTTAAAAAACCTTCTCTCAGTATCTTACTAGAAGTACTAAGTTTCAGGTTTTCAGCTGAATGAACTTCTGTCCTATTAGTAGAAATTCCATGCATCTTGTTTTTGAAAGATAACACAAATAGGAAGGTTTGAGCTCTGCACCATTAAGATACTTACTAATGCAACAGCTATGTATATGTTTTCATGTAAGCTCAACAAAGGTTATGAACTCAGTTATGTCATTATTGGCAGTGGTAATATTGAATAATAAGGAATTCACTCATGTGCCGTAAATCAAGTAGGTGTATTTTTAAACAATGTCTTGGAAACAGTTGGTTTGGTGGAGTTTTTTCTGCTCATCTGTTTTCCTCTGCAGTGCTTAAAGCATACTAGCTTTAGGAATGGTATCTGGAGAGAAAGACTTTAACTTTTAAATCAAGGCCAAAAACTTTCTGAAATGTTAAATTTAATGCAACTTCCTAAATTTCCTTTGGTTAGAATTGTGACTTACCAGCTGTCAGTTATTGTGGTATACAAGAAGTCATATGTAAAAGTGTCCTTCTGGTCTTCAACACTGTGAATCCATTTTTCTGTAAAGTAACCTATAAATTAGGATCAGAGAGGCTCATACTTTGTACTTACCTTTTAGAGAGGTAAAGTCTGGAGATTTTTTTGGTCATTTTGTTGTGTTTATGCATTTTTCTCCAGTGCTTGCTTTATGCCAAAGTTTGTATTCTGTTGGCAAGACTGTATGATATCAATTTTGTTAATTGTAGTATTTATTTTTTTTCTGTTCTGTGATGATGCCTTGGGTTTTGTTAACATTTTTCATTGTTTAGTAAAAGTTTTAAATAAATGTATTACATTTTAACATTCCTACGTTCTTTATTATGTGAAAACTCAATTTGGAAACAGCAAAATCACAGGAAACAAACTTAGTAATCATGTTCCAGAGATTGTGCATCATTTATGTACTGATAAATGAAAATAAAATCAATGACCAACTCACCTATATGCTTTATTACACACTGGTTCTCTGCTTTATTGTTTTCCTGGGTAATCTTTGCCTCTAAACCTTGATTTTGGAAGTTCTTTCTAAATTTGTTTTTAGTTCAAGGAAAAGTCTTGTCATCCAGGATTGGAATAGTACCCATCAGAATGATAATCCTGCCAGTTACTGATCTTAGGATCATTGGTCTTGCTGAAATTCAGTTGGACCTCTTCAGCCTGGAGAAGAGAAGGCTTCGAGGGGACCTGATAGTAGCCTTCCAGTATCTGAAGGGGGCCTACAGGAAGGCTGGGGAAGGATTATTTACAAGGTCCTGCAACGACAGGGCAAGGGGCAATGGGTTTAAACTGGCAGAGGGGAGATTTAGACTGGATGTTAGGAGGAAGTTCTTTGCAGTGAAGGTGGTGAGGCACTGGAACAGGTTGCCCAGGGAGGTCGTGGATGCTCCCTCCCTGGAGGTGTTCAAGGCCAGACTGGATGAGTCCTTGAGTGAGCTGTACTAGTGGGAGGTGTCCCTGCCTATGGCAGAGGGTTGGAACTAGATGATCCTTGAGGTGCCTTCCAACCTTACCATTCTATGATTCTATTGTGCATGAGACCACATGGGTTCTCTTTTTTCTCTCTCCCCCACAGGAGTTTTTTTCTGAGAGAGCCATATTTAAACAATATAATGATTTTCTTGGTTCTTTGCTTGGAGTGCTGCAAAAGATAAGAATTTGTTACATCCTTAAGGGGTATTGGTGTTGGAAAAGGAAACCTGAAAAGCTTGGTTGATGTGTTTCTGTAAATGGTTGTGAGCAGATAATTCTCTTCTGCTTTCAAAATGAGGATGATGTAAAAGCTTTCCAGAGTGATGCTGTCAGTCATATTACACTAATACTGTTGATCTTGATCTTGCATTTTGTGGTGGGTGAGGAACTTTCCCCCTCCCCCCCACTACTGAAATTTACCAGACCAGCTTAGACGGGTTGGAAGTAAGATAAAGCTGTATTTACAGCAAAGCTAAATTTACAAGCATATACATACAATGTATTTACAATTACATAATCGTACATTTTAGAGTTGTGCAATTTAGAAATAATACAGAAATCCAAATTCCCTCCTGGACAAACAAGAGTAGCCCAGAAGGGGCTCAAAGCTACCCTCTATCTCTCCCAGACAAACAATCAGCAAAGCCTCCTTGTTGTCTGTTAGTGGAAGATATTAGAGTAGAGCAAAGGAGAAGTGAAAGAAGTGTCCCAGAGCAAAGAGGGACAAATTGTTTACATTTTGCCTTTTAGAAAACCAATGAATTATATTGACTTTATTTTATTTTTTAATTTCTCTCATTAGAATATTCCAATTAGCCTCATACTAGCACACATTTAAGTGAGGCTTGTAAATAAGTATTTGGTAAAATTTCCCCAGATTTGAAAAAGATTACTTATTTTTCTTCTCTAAATGCAATTTTCTCCTCATACTTGATCCATTTGTGGTTTTCCTAGACTTAGATTGGGCAATCCTAGTACTTCAAATGTTGAGAATAAACCTTTGAAGGTCTCTTATTTGGTGTTTCTCAGAGTAGAAGTAGCAGCTGTGTCAGTGCCCAGTTGCAGCTTCAGTTATTGAGGGAAGGAGATAGAACACTAAACTGCAATTTTATGACAGTTCTTTTTATACACCTTGTTTTTTAATTTACAGTTTTATACCGACGTAAAACTGAAGTGTGGCAAGACAAGCAACTTGTGTAGCTGCTGGGATGGGAATGCTTTTAGTATAGAGAAGCCTCACAGGAATGAGGCAGGAAAAAGATCCTCATACCTGAAGTGGAAAGATGAATTATGAAAGCAACAGAGACAAAAGGTGAATTATAGTGGTGCGATTTTGCCTGGTTACTTCTCAGAGTTAGGAGATTTTGACTCTAAAAGATTTGTTTACACTAGCAACATGGTACATACCTGATGAATGTTGGGCACCTGTGTTGCCAGCAAGTCCACAAAGGTTTTTGTGGTTGACAGCTGCCGCATCTTCACCAGTACTGTAGCCAGTTAAAGCTGTACCTGGTCATTTTAACTTTGCTCCAAAATGGTTAAGATGTGGGGAAAAACCTTCTTGCCCTGTTTGTTGTGGTGGTGAGTAGCCAATGGTGCTGTTTTTTTCAACCAAATCTCTGAGTTCCTTGAAATCAGGAAGCCCTGAAACCTACTGTTAATTTGTATTTCTATGCAGTAGGAGTGTCAAAATATGTCTCTGTCACAGAGATGCATTAAATTTAATGCTTTTGAATTCTTTCATATGTAGGCCAGCATTGATTAGTTTATATCTTCTTCTCAAGTATATTTGAAAACACTATGTAAAGTGTTTTCATTACTTTATATGTTCATCTTTAAAGATCTGTTTTCAAGGTCTCCAGTTCTATAACATAAGGCATTCTTCTTTCTGTGAGGAAGTGACAGCAAAGCTGTCAACTGACAACAAAGCAAGTTTAAAGTTCACAGGTAGTTTTTTACTGGAGCTTCACATACTGCTGTCTTCTAAATGCTCTTGCTATACTCTTGTGATAATTAGTGATCTAAGTGTGTAAATTTACTCTCATCTTTCTAGTTAATAATTTTATTAACCAGTAGTTTGTTTTATTGATTGTATTCGTAGAGGGACACAAGTGTGAAAATACCTTCATTTAAAGGAAACCTCTACAAGGCAAAATCAGGAGTGAATTACTTTTTGGAACAGATGATGTATTATATTTCATGCCACTAGAATTGAAACCATGTTGTTCATGGTAAGAATACCCAAAAGAGTCCCTACTGTAATTTTGAAATTAGAGTTGAAAATGAGTGTTAGAAATGAAGATGATGCCGTATGTGGCCTACACCAGCAGAAGGAAGTACTGGTGTACAGATGTGGGGTGTTTCATCAGCTGGATGACAGACAGACAGGAGGGTTCAAAACTGATAATAAAGTCACTGTTCTTGCTCCTGCTATGTTGTGCAAATGATTGGCACTGGTTTTTTTGAGGCTTTCTGTTTGAAAGCATCTAGATGCCTCATTGTTACTTGTTCAGGTACCCAAACCCTCAGCTTCTTTTGGTAGCTAAACAGGACTTTCTTACCTCTGTCTGCTGCTGTCTCATGCTCTCCTTCCTGTCCCTACCTTGCATCCTCTCCATTGTGCAGGCTGCAGTGATTATTAGGCCCCTGTTGACCCCCACCTGTACCCTTACTGTGAAGCAAGAGGCAGATAGGTTTGTACCTCAGTGTAAAACTTCTGTATAGCTCATCTATAGCTGTATAGATGAGCACCCGTGGTAGACAGTGTGGGAAGTTGCAGCAGTTTATACAAGGGAAGATGCTTCAAGAGCAGCTGATACTCCTGTCAGTGTTTACCACCAGTAGTGTAGATTATGTACTTTCATTTATGGACTGATAATGGAAGAGAGAAAAAGATCAATGTTAATTTAGCTTGTGAATTACTGGCATGATTGGAGAATCTTTTGACGGTTGACATATGTAAGACTTGTGAAATTTCATTTGGTCCTCATGTGGTGAGGAGTTTGAAGACCTTACAAGGTCTTCAAGATTTGAAGCCTATTACTTATTCTCATAACGTTTTTCATTTCTTTCATCAGCTGTGTTTCTGCTGTGTAGCACTTAGAGCACAGCAGTGATTGTTCTGATGAAAGTACTGATGCAGGCTGCTAAGTAAATGATGTTTTGTGAAGTGGTAAGCTGCATGCGCTGGACAAAAAACAATATACATCTATGATTCAGCATAAAGAGCAGATCAAGAGAGCTTCTGTATTGTGTGTCATTGAAAGGAGAGTCCTGTAAATCATTTCCCCATGGCTAGCCTGTCTTTGTGGACTACTTTTGTCTGCATACTGTTTAAGCAAGTCATAGCTGTCCCTGGGCACGTAATCACATCATTTCCCTAACATCAGTAAGTGAAAGCTCTGCAACACAGTCTTACACAGCTGCTCTTTTCTGTTCTTTTGAAGTAGTCAGTTTGGTTGGTTAGTTTGGTTAGCAGAAGCAGCAGATATCTTACCTGCTTTGACAATTTCATAAATTGAGATAATGTGCTTTAAAATGTTTTGGGCATTAAATTTAGCAAAGGCGTTACTCTTCTGTGTAAAAATCAGTGTCTGGAAGCTAAGGCTGCATTTCTAGAGATGATGATTGAAAAGCTGTATGTACAGATGAAAATAATAAAGTGCTAATTATCACTAGCTCAGTGTGTGGCAAGCATCGTAAATGGAAATAGTAAAATCTTGTTGTAATGGCATCTTAAATTTTGTACTTTTGCTGTAAGAGCTTCTCATTCCATAGCACCCCTCGGGTTGCTAACATTTTGAAAGGCAAAATGCTTGTTGTGCTTTACCTTTTGTCCTGTTCCCATCTTCATTAAACCTCAACCTGTAATTTCATTACCCTTCTAAGAGTGCCCCACAGCAAGTAAATCAATCCAGGCTGAGACAACCGTAATCCCACCTGCCCTCCTTGCCTTGCTCTGCCAGTGGCAGTTGCACAATGAGCTGCCTCAGAGAAGTGAATTGCCTGAAACCTAACACTGTGCTGTGGGAATGGATAGAGGCACTGGTTTGTCTTCAGCCAGCTCAGTTTCTGAAGGCAGTGCTCCACTCTTGTGTGACTGGCCTTCCCGAGGGAGGGATGGGTTTTACATATCTATTTAGGATTCAAGGTGGTTTGAAAGCACAGGCTGGCAGTGCTGGTGGAAGAAGCAGTTGCTAGTGTTTCTTGGCTCCCAGGTTGTCCCATTCCTCTGTTAGTGCTGCATGTGCTGCAAATAGATGAGGGAATTGTACTGGGTTAAAGCTAACCCTCCTGGTCTGGCTTACCATTGTGGCTGCAGAAGTGTTTACTTCCAGTGCCAGGAAGGGTGTGAGAAAAAGTGGCCAAAAGCAGAGGTAGACAAGGCTTGCTTTTGTCTCTGGCAGTACTAATTTAAAGTGCCTTCAAGTGTTTATTGAGCTATGGCCTCACTTGTGGAGGTGTGGGGTATTTTATGTTGTGAAACATCTGTAATGGGATGAAGTGCCTAAACCGGTGTGTTACTGAGTCAAATAAATGGTGCATAAAGGTGAAGGTGAACTATGTGCTTATTGGCTTGTTAAGAAAATTAATTCTGACAGAGGAGCAGATCCTTTCTGAAGAGCATAGTTCTGTGGATTTTGATGGAAACACTAATGAATTTGGAGAACCAAAATAAGGGCATTCAAAAATACCTGTGGTCTTAATTCACCAATATTATTCATGGAACTGTTTTGCTGGCTGTCTAAAATTTCTTGCCCATGTTGAGAAAAGCAAAAAATAGGTAGAGGGTCTTTTTGAGGCATAGTGATAAAAAGCAGATAAATGAAGAGCACAGGAGCTAAACAGAAGAGGAGAAATTGTAGTAGTGCACTGAATCAGAAAGAGCTGTGTATTTGTAGTTAAAATGAGTGCTTTAAAATGTCTTTTTGCTTGCATAACTTTACTAGACTTGGTTCTACCTTTGCTTAATTAAGAAATAATTAATTGCATCCTGTATGTAGTTAAAAACTTGCAGAAAAATCATAGTTTCTATCTGTAAACTTCTCAAATGTATATACATAAAATCTCAAGAAACACATTGGTTAAACTGAGTCTGTTCAGAAATTCCGTATGTTAAAATTGATATCAGTGTTTTGATATACATCAGTTATGCCTTATAGACTGTTACCTTGAACTGCCTTACGTCTTTATCGTTCTCTCTTCCTCAGTAAGGAATGAGAAGACATTCTTTAGCCCTAAAGATCAATTTTAAACATGTTTTGGTAGTGAGAACAAGATAAGCAGTCACAAATAGCAACTGATCTCAGGGGGGAAAAGTTCTGATTAATTGACTTCAACAACTAGAAAGAATAATTAATCTTTTCCATGAGTTTTAATAGAGCACTTAGCACTCACTCCAGTATGTGTCAATTTATTAAATTTCACATTTTCTTCTTATCTAATGCATTTTGGTATGTTTGTGTTGGTTCAAGTTCTGTATTTTGTTGGTTTAAATAAAGAAGTTGGGTATGAGAAAGTGTTTTAAGTCATCTGCATGATTGCATCAGACATCAACGTGCCGTAACCCAGGGGCGGTATGTATTCTGTCAGGGTAATTCATCCAGACTGCATGCAAAGACGCTTACGGAAGAGATGAATGGTTCTCCTGAAGGCAGTAGCCTGCTTTCCTCCACAAGCTTCTTAAGGTGCCCCTGTTCCTAACACACATTTTGGTGAAGAGATGAGTTTGTTCGTGTTTGCTCTGAACGCGGTCCTGAGGGCACATAGCATTCAATGCACATGCGCAGAGCTTTCAGAAAGTGTCAGTGCAGTGTGTATGTGCAAGTGGTCTGGTGTCTCTATGAAGGGATCAATCTATTGAAATGGGTTCCTCAGAAAAGTTGTAGATGTCTCATTTGTGGAAGTGTTTAAGACCACGCTGGATGAGGCTTTGAGCAACCTGGTTTAGTGGAAGACGTTTTCCCCGTGGCAGTGGGGTTGGAACTAGCTGATGTTTAAGATCCCTTCCATCTCAAGCCATTCTGTAATTCTAGTCTACAAATGCAGTAGGTTTGTTGAGTGGCAGAAGGCTGCAAGAAAGCAAGAGACTTATTCAACTGTGTACTGACAGCAGAAGTTACCAGCCCTTTCAGGATTTAGGCATGGGCATCTGTCTCTTTTATGTATTCTCAGATACGCTGCTGTCACATACACAAATCAACAAAATTATAGCACTTAATAACTTCCAAATGAATGAAGTAGCTAATGCTCCTGTATATGTGGCTATCATGCAAAGAGTTATACTTTCTGTTTTCCTTGTAGAAATTCCTGTGTCTTTCAGATTTGTCCCTGATGTAGGATTTATGTATGTGTCTTGAGGGTTGACAGTTGTCATTTGTACAGCTTCGTCAGAAACAAATGAAACACCACTTACATAGGGAGGCTCAAGAACTAGCCTTTTGTAGTAGCAATAAAATAAAGTTTCATTTTTCTGCAAGTTTGACTGGAAGTGTGAGTTCTAGAAATTTCCAAATAGCTCCTGAGTACTGCTGCTACCCTTGGCAGACTGTATATTGCATACAAGGTGTCCCGTGGTCATCTTTACATTCTTCAGGTACGAAGTGTCTGTGTATGGTATGCTGTCACTAACAAAGTTTAGATCTAAGTTGTCCAGTCAGGATGAACTACTTTTAAAGGTTGGCTTAGTGGTCACTAACCTCACTGCCAAGTCAGTGGCTGCAGTGACCATTTTACAGTTTCAGGAAAAGAAGCTTCTGAATGTATCCAGAATGTGATCTCGTCATGGAATTGTGACCTGGTACCAGACAAGTCATGGAGCATGACAGTCCTCTGTAATTCTGAGGAGCTCTTGGGGCTGATATCCTGAAATTACTG
Organism: Eubucco bourcierii; assembly: GCA_013396675.1. Lineage (NCBI taxonomy): Eukaryota > Metazoa > Chordata > Aves > Piciformes > Ramphastidae > Eubucco > Eubucco bourcierii. Next base: position 144,582 of record VWZE01014348.1, on the reverse strand, counting down.
ATTTATTCTTCCCGTTAAACTGGTAAAGTGGCACATACTGTGTTCCTTCATCCTTCCAGGCAACAGACTGTTGTCTCTTGGAGAAGTACCCAAGATAGTTTGTAGTATTGCATACTCAGTTGGCCAAACTGTCTTGAGTCAGCAACAAAGCAGAAAGCCCCAGGGCGAGATGGTGGAGTTACTGTCCTTGAAGGTGTTCAAGAAATGTGTGGGGGTAGCATTTCAGGCTGTGGTTTAATGGGCATGGTAGTGTTGGGCTGACCAGTTGAATCAACCTGGTTGATTCTATGATTCTCATGGGATTGTTTTGGTTGGTAAAGACCTCTAAGATAATCAAGTCCAACCTATCACCCAGCCCTATCCAATCAACTAGACCATGGCACTAAGTGCCTCATACAGTCTTTTCTTGAACATGTCCAGGGATGGCAAGTCCACCACCTTCCTGGGCAGCCCATTCCAATGGTAAGGTGATGCTGCAGTTCAGCACAAGGTTTTTTTCCTTGCCATTCCTTTTTAGTATAATTTGGGAAGTTTTTTAATATAGTTAGATAAGAGGTGTATTTTTTTAAGAAAACCTGTAACAAAAGAGACATCAGAGAATTACATTTCCATTACATTGTGTGAGACAGTAGAAGGTTTTTCTTCCTAGTCACTCGGAGTAGGACTGATCGTTCCAAGCTACAAGGGGAAACTTGACATTTCTTGGTGATGTGTATTTGAAAGAAAAGTCTTAATATATTTTTAAAACTTAATATATTTTATTTGCATTTTTCACCTAAATGTGCAAGAGCACTCTTGGGAGTTCTGCTTTTCTCATCACAAAGGTGTGCCCTGTTCACCATACAAGTGCATTGCTGGTGTTGTTTCATGCTTGAGAGAGCTGAGCAGCGAACTAGTGAAGAGAATGATCCAAATGAATGTTAGGCATGATCTTTTCTGCTTTTAATTGGGGAAAAAGATACAGTTTAAGTACTTCAGTTTTGTACAAAGTACTTGGATAGTTTGGGTTGAAGAAGCACAAGCTCTTGTTTGTCTTTTGAATTCCAGCAGCATTGCTCTGAGATATGCAGAAGTGTAGGGAAGAATCACAGATACCTAATTATGTCCATTATTGCTGCTCCTGGTTGTAAGAAACAGCATTTGTGTGGTTACTGCGTTTCAATAACAGGCCTATTGAAATAAGAAACAATTAACTGCTAAGTAGTCTAGATCACACAAACGTTTTTACTGTCATTAAAATGCACTAACGATGTATCTGTCTACTGTGATTGCACGTTCAAAAATCCACTGTCTTAGCGTATCTGCATAGTATTACTCATCTGCAAATAAGTAAATAGTTGTTTGCTTCTGTCACAGGATAGGAAGATCACAGAACTGATTAACTGGTTCATTGTTTTTATTTAGGATGTCACCTAAAACTGATTGCTGCTTATGGTGAAAATTAATTTTCTCCTTCTGAAGTATTTTGACATACTAGCTACAAGTATCACCATTGTGATGGTTCGAGAGTTCCCTGCCCCCCCCACCCCACTTTGTAAAATGACCCAGACTAGAACTCAGCCAGCTGGAAGTTAAGGACTGAAGCTCTGTTTACAGCTCAGCACAATGTACAAGCAGAGATAGACACTACAGACAGGAATAGTTACAGAAATAGACAAGTTAAAGATAATACAGAAACACAACTCCCCTCCCAGAAACCAGAGACTCCAGGAGGGGCTCCCAACCACCCTTCCACCTTCTCCCCACCCTTGTACCTTACCCCACATAAGGTTTACCTTATGTGAAGGTGAGCTTGGAGTATCAACCAGGGAGGTTAGAAGAAAAGTAGTTAGTGAGATTACTCAGCAGAGAGGAGAAAAAGCCAGAAGCTGCTAGATGGAGATGCTGTGCCCCAGAGACTCTGTGTTATCTATGTTTTGAGTTCTTTTCTTAAACATCTCAGCAAGCCTATGAGTGAAGTAGACATCACCATGTTTTCCTTTTCACAACCTATAATATAATTTTCTCTATTAAAATATTCCAATTAGCCTCAAACCAGCACAACCATGAATAAAGACCTAGTATATAGCTGTTGGCTTTAACGTTCTTAATGTATTAAGTTCCATGCATATTGTAATGTTTGTGAGCGCTGGTTTGCGAAAAACCAGTTCACCAGCAAAGGAATGGGTGTTTCTAGACTGCTAAACATATTGTGCCTAACAAGGAATCTGACATTTAACTGTTTGCTAACTAATAAGCCAAAGCCATACAGGTTTTGAATGATGAATCTTTCACTTGCTGTTAGGTTTTTAATCTGCCTTTGGAAAAAAGCCAGGATTAAAATGATACAGAAAACATACGGTTTAAATTACTCTCTTTGTAACATTGGGCAGTTGTGTCTTGTCTATTAGGACAACATAATCTAGGAAAGTAATTTATCAGCTGTCACCTAAATGGAAATAATATCTGTCATGGGATGAAACAAAGTGTTTTAAAGCACATAGCTAAAATAGGGTGAAGAAAAACATATCTAACCAACAGCTTTACAAATAGAACTTTGGATTTTACTCGAGATACCTTTTCCAAAGAAGATGCATCATTCTAATTGCTACATCATTTAATTGTTTCAGTAGCTAAAGAACTCATTGCTGCAAGTTTTTTGTTTTATTTTGTTTTGGGTTTTTTTAAGAGTTATTTTAGGTTAAAAAAAAAAAAAAGGAGGAGTCAAAACAGCTCAAGAATTGATAACACAAATTTCTAAGGTCATTCAAAACCCATCTGGACGTTATGCTGTGCTATTTCACTACAGCACGTGACCCTGCACTGGCATGGGGGATGGACTCAACTTCTTGAGGCTCCTTCCAACCCCTATCATTCTGTGATTTTTGATTCAAGAGTACTATCCAGAAGAAAAACTGCAGTTTGCATGTTTGTGATTCTGTATATACCAGCAATGCTTTTCAGAGCATGCAGCTGTCTCTCATTGTCTAAACATCATAAAGAGAATAGGCTTTGTTACTAGAAGTTAGGTGCTTTTGTAAACAGATTAATCAGACCTAGTTAAGTACCACAATTTATTTTTCCCACATTACTTAAGTGCATTTGACTTAGTTTTCCATTCAGTTTTGCTTGAAGTATGTTTAAAAATGTTTAAATTCATTTAAAATTCTTAGCTAATGTGTACAATTCCTGTCCTTACAGCTTAGCTTCCCCTACCTTTTCCTATTTAGTAGAGGACCTACACATCAGAGCATGTGATGTGAAACACTTTCAGACTGACACAGCTGTCAGAAACATCCATCAATACATCCTTAATCATTGTGTATTTCTAGAGTGTGAAATCTTGATGTAACATTAAGTCTGTTGTAATCACTTGGTAGTAGCTGTATATACACAGAGACACAAATTTTGAAGAGTAAAAGGGACCTACAGTTAATAAATGTATTTGGAGCATTGTTGAAGACATTTTTTAGCAGCACAACTAACCTGACTTTTGTCTTTGATATTTTGCTTCCATTACTTTGTTCAGGGTCCTGATTGCTTTTTTGAAATAATGTGTACAGATCTCTTCCAAAAGATCTCTGGGCTTTCTAGAGTCAAAACTTGAAAATGATAATGCTGTTCTTGGCCTACTAATTTCATGGGTCCAAATTAAACAAACTGCCTTTTTTTGTCTTAGTGCTAACAAAAATAAATCAGAGGTGTTATGAGGCTTATTTTCAGGGCTTTACGTTATTGCAGGTGTTAATTTTGCTGGATGTGCCCTCATGCTCAGGAATATTTTGCTTCACCTTGCTACGGTCATTTATGAAGAACCAGTGATGGTGGGTGTTATTTAAAGAAAATTCTTAGTTCCAAAACAAATTCTTGTTGGTTTTATGCTACATAATGGGGGGGATGTTCATGTCTGGCAGTTGAGTAATAGATTTATCACTTTGCTCTTTATGATTTAATTTTGAGAACACACAATTTGTGCTGTATTTTCCACCTGTTAAACAAGTATTTTTCAGTATTCTTACTGTTTAAAATTAATTCTCAGATGTTAGGAAGAGAACTCCAGGCTGATTTTGTTGCACAAATCTAGAAAAACTGAACATAATCTCTGAAGAGGTATAAGATTTAATGACGACATTGAGAGTGTGGTAAAGTAGAAAACAATGCACTCACAGCTTGATGGTGCTCAGACCTGGCAGTTATTTTCAATGGAGTATTTGCTGCCTGCTATTTTTCCACTTCTGTTTAATTGTGTTGTGGATACAACAGATGTGTTGTAAAACTGATGTGTTATTGTTTTATTGGTGGATTTTTCCATCCATTTCATAACGTTTTCTTTTGCCAGTAGATGTTGAGGGAACATGAAATAGCAGGGGCACTTTCATTCTTTGCCATTTTAAAAGTTGCTATTGATTAATTTTTATCTTCTTAAGGAATTTGTAGCAGCTCTCTGGTCACCTGTGTTTAGAGAAGCTAAACACGAGGCAACGTTGCTTGAATGCGGTTTTCCCACTACAGGCTGGGGTTGGAGTGGCTGGAGAGCAGCCAGACAGAAAGGCATCTGGGGGTGCTGATTGACACCTGCCTAAACATGAGCCAGCAGTGTGCCCAGGTGCAATGGCATCCTGGCCTGCATCAGGAATAGTGTGGCCAGCAAGAGCAGGGAGGTCATTCTCTCCCTGTACTCTGCACTGCTTAGGGCACACCTTGAGTACTGTGTCCAGTTCTGGGCCCCTCAATTTAAGAAGGAAGAGAGGCTGAGGGAGCTGGGATTGTTTAGCCTGGAGAAGAGGAGGCTCAGGGGAGACCTTCTTGCTGTCTACAACTACCTGAAGGGTGGTTGTAGCCAGGGGGAGGTTGCTTTCTTCTCTCAGGCAATCAGCAGCAGAACAAGAGGACACAGTCTCAAGCTGTGCCAGGGGAAGTTTAGGCTGGAGGTGAGGAGAAAGTTCTTGAGTGAGAGAGTCATTGGCTACTGGAATGGGCTGCCCAGGGAGGTGGTGGAGTCATCCCTGGAGGTGTTCAAGGTGGGTTTGGGCGTGGCACTTGGTGCCATGGTCTAGTCTTGAGGTTTGTGGTGATGGGTTGGACTTGATGATCTTTGAGGTCTCTTCCAACCCTGGTGATACTATGATACTGTGATGTTGACTTGCCTTGAAGTTTTCTTGCAACATGATTGGTAGGGTTAATAAAAAACACCCAATCTTATAGCAATGCTTAAAAACAGGGTAACTAAATCACCAGTGAAGCTTTGAATGCATGTAGCTGATCATTTTTTGTTCTTTTGTAGGTGATGGATGTGGACACACGATTTTGGGCCCTGAGAGTGGAACTCTTGCTTCAATAAATTACCCCCAGACCTCTCCCAATAGCACAGTTTGTGAATGGGAAATCCGTGTAAAACCTGGGCAGCGAATTCAGCTGAAATTTGGTGATTTTGATATCGATGACTCAGATTCCTGTCATTCCAGTTACTTAAGAGTTCACAATGGGATTGGCCCCACCAGGACAGAGATAGGTAGGAGCCTTTTCTAGCTATATTTGAAAGGTGTTGGCTTGTGTAGAACTTGAATGTGCTGTTGGCACTTTGGGTAAATTTTGTCTATGTTTAGCTGCTCTGATCACAGAGTAACTAATAGGCATGTGGTATTAAATAAGTTAGTTAAAGCCCCAGAAAACAATTACAATTTAGCTGGATACTGGGTAGGGTAAGACCTTGCCTGAATACATCATTCTCTGCTTTGTACATTAGGGATTTTGAATCTTCTGTAAAGTGATGAAGAAAGTCTTGATTATTTACAGGGATCTTAAATAGGGGAAAGAAAGGAATTTTAGTAATTCTGTAATCAGAGTTTATGTTTTTCTGGAAATGTCAGAATATCTTTAATGTAATTATTCTTAAGTAATTCCATTTTGTTTACTATTACTGAAACATATGTAAATATTGTCTTCATGAACTGCAGAAACGATGACTAATAACGATAGCTGAACTTCCTACATTGTGTATACAACAGGTCCCAAGTGTGACACAGATCCTATAATAATCTGTGATTCTTCAAAGGAAACTCCACTGTTTTGGTTGGTTTTTTTTTTTATTTCTCAGATCTTTACCAGTAGCTTGCAAAGTTTTTGTAAGCAGTGGAGAGGAAATTGCAAAGCTATGAGGATCTTAATTAAACAAAACAAAACAAAAGCAAAAATACAACCAAAACATAGGTGTCTTATCTGAAATGCCTTTTCTTTTTATATGGAATGGCTCTGGTTTGAGCTGTTCATCTTGGTGGTATTAAAGGAGTTGAGGCTTCAGAAGTTATGTACTTCAGCTATCTAGCATCTTGTGCTAATGTCCATAATTTAACTAGCAGTGTGGCATCGATGTCAAGGCATATGTTGCATAAAACTCAAAGTGAATTGCTATTCTTCATTCACTAAAATCAGTTGTTTTGTGCAGAGGGATTTTTTTTCCTTTTCTTTTCCTGGGTGGGTGGGGGGAGGGAGCAGAGGGTTCATTTTGTTTGTTGGTTTGCCTCTTTTTTCTTTTTTTTTTTTTTTCCTTTCCTAACATTTTAATCTGGAGAGAGGTAGGGAAAGAGATTCGCTTCTCCAAGATTATTGTTGTGCAACTCAAATGTCAATCCCACTAAACGGAGTTTTTACAAAGAGGCTAGTGGAATGTTAGTCTTCATAACCCTCCTTTCCAACTGTTACCTAGATAAGTATGTGTGAAAATAATTATGTGCTTCCAGCTGCTGAACCAGAGTTGGTATAAAATAGAAAATGCTGAAGTCCTTAAATGGCCAGGAATGTCCAGTTCTGATAAGTCTATTACTCACTTGTACAAGTGACTTAATGGCTTCAAGTACATTTTCTACTTCATTTGTTTCTCTTGACTTTCAGCTGTTCGTAAGTCCCTCACTATTGAGGCATGGCTGATGCAGGATTGAACTGTACCATCTTCCCAAAAGGTAGATGGAAATCCTTTGGTCATCTGCTGAGGAGAAGTATTTGTTAAAGAAGGAAGGGTGAAAAAAAAGGAGTGAAATTATTCGCAATAATAAATGTGGTTACTAAACAGAAATCTTGTAGTAGATGTTACGCATTTACTGTTTTGCTTCAGTAGAAGATAGTGTTTATGGCTGCTTCAGGTGAATCTTTAAAATGTTCCTTCTGGCAGTTTCCCTTTTGTTCTAGATTTATTAAATTGAATGAACTATATCTTCAGCCTGGAGAAGAGAAGGCTTCCAGGAGAACATATAGTAGCCTTCCAGTATCTGAAGGGGCTCTACAGGAAGTCTGGGGAGGGACTATTGACAAGGTCTTGCAATGACAGGGCTAGGAGCAGTGGGTTTAAACTGGCAGAGGGGAGATTTAGACTGCATGTTAGGAGGAAGTTCTTTCTAGTGAGGGTGGTGAGGCACTGGAACAGGTTGCCCAGGGAGGTTGTGGTTGCTCCCTCCCTGGAGGTGTTCCAGGGATGGACAAGGCCTTCAGTGAGCTGTACTAGTGGGAGGTGTCCCTGCCTATGGCAGGGGGTTGGAACTAGGTGATCCTTGAGGTCCCTTCCAACCTTACCATTCTATGATTCTATGATGGTGTAGTATCTCAGTATGTTGAGTAAATGTAGGTGTTGTTCTGCTCTTAATAAATCACAAGGCAAGCAGAGATACACTAGTAGTGGCAGATACAGGTAATGCAAATTCTTGAATGTTCCTGTTTGAAGCAACAAATGCTGGAGAAACTAAGCAGTGACCTGAATTTAGAAGAAGCCTGGATTTATCTTTACCTTTCAAGACTACTGACATGGTCTAACATTAAAATCACATAAAATCTGAATATCCTTAACCCCAAAAGACTTAAAATATGGCTGATTAGATTAAAAATTAACTTGTTAGTGGGCTACTTCATTCATAAACAGGTTTCTAAAGAAACTTTCAAGGGCTGGTTCTCATTCCAGGGTTTTTGAATGTTTATCTATAAATCAAAAGAAGATTGAAATCTTTCATGTTAAGTTTGTCTCTAGTTTAAGTAAGATCTAGAGGTGTTCTGTATTGGATTTCATCACAGTTCAATCACTGCTTGTCTACAGGCAGATGTAGTTACTTAACACATGTAATGCAAGCCCAGATCTATAGTAGTAGAGAACATAAGCTCCTGTGGGAATTCCCTCTCCTGCTGTCATGCTTCCGTACAATATCACTTGGGGTCTTTTAGTGCAAAAGTACAGACAAAATCTGCATGAACCACTGAAAGAAGAGCCATAGCAGTCATGTTTTATCCATCTCTCATGCTTGCTTTTTGAAAAGATTGCTAAAAATCTGGTGAAAGGCCAAGGAAGAGTTAGAAAAACGATTTATAGTCTCAGAAGTATGTCTTGCCATGAATCTCAAGGGGCATCAGGCTACAGTTTGTTGGAGGCTCTATCGCTATGGTGCAAGCAGCACTGCATAGTTTACCCAAGCTAGATTTAAATGCCTTTCTCTGTGTGCTTGCCCAAAACAGAAGATAAATAATGTTTTCAGGACAGGCTGACCTACACTGAAATGAGTCTCATGCTGGCCAATGGTTTAACAAGAGAGGTCCGCCAAAAACAAAACTTGAAAAAAAAAGAAAAAAAAAAAAGTTGGAAAAATGATGGAGTTCATCATAATGAGTGCAGTGAACCAATGAGATATGACTCAGAGCAAAATACAGGGTCAGTGTCATGCCTTAGTAATAGGGAACTTACTTCTTTGTAACTCTTACTGATAACTAATTTAAGGGGTGACTTCAGATAAGGTTGTATTTATATAACATTGTAAATTTCATTAAAATATTGTGGGATTGGTTTGGTTTGGGTTTTTTTTCCTTTTTTCTTTGGGTGTGTGGCCATTTGAGTTAGATTTTTACCTCAGACATAAAAAAAAAATTCTAAACAGAGAAACTTGGAGGTGGAAGCATTAAGGTGAACATTCTGGGCGTAGGCCATGTAATGGCAACAATGGATAAGTTAATATAATTTCACTGGAGCATCAAGAGCTTTATGCCTGGAAGCACAGCTTGCACCTTCCCCTTGCTGCTTCTGCTGCTTTGCCTGCGCCTGCTGCTATCTTCCCCTGCCGCTGTTTTGAGTGCTGCTGCTGCTTTTGCTGCCGCATGACCCCTTCCCCATCTTCCCTCAGGTTATTATACTCCTGTAGTAGTTGTATTTTCCCCTATACTGTTATATTTAGTTTAAACTATAAGAAATATAATTTCTTTTTCTGACTTCACAAAAACAATATGTGTTGTGGTGAGTTTATACCAGGGGAGGGATCCACCCTAATCTGGTACAGGGTAGAGTACCTGTGATGGTTTGGGAGTTCCCTGCCCCCCACACTTTGTAAAATGACCCAGACTAGACTCAGCCGGCTGGAAGTTAAGGACTGAAGCTCTATTTACAGCTCAGCACAATGTACAAGCAGAGATAGACACTATAGACAGGAATAGTTACAGACATAGACAAGTTAAAGGGAATACAGAAACACAACTCCCCTCCCAGAAATCAGAGACCCCAGGAGGGGCTCCCAACCACCCTTCCACCTTCTCCCCACCCCTGTACCTTACCCCAAGATTTGCCTTACGTGCAAGGTGAGTTTGGAGGATCGACCAGGGAGGTTAGAAGAAAAGTGGTTAGTGAGGTTACTCAGCAGAGAGAAGAGGACCCCCTAGCTCCCAGAGAAAGACTGAGAGACTGTGTTATCTATGTTTTGAGTACTTATTCTTACCCAGCTCAGCAAGCCTATGAGTGAAGTAGACATCACCACTGTTTTCTTTTCACAGCCTATAATTTTCTCCATTAAAATATTCCAATTAGCCTCAAACCAGCACAATGTCTTTGCTTTGTTCAAAAAGCATCTCAATAAGCAACATTTAGAATGCTTTGTTTAATATTGTATTTATTGAGACTATTCCCACAGGGTAGTGTTACTTTACTCCTTCTAGTATTGTAATTGCCTTCAGTTGAGAAGGGAGTCTGTCTTTTTTTTTGCTATTCTACTTATTATCAAGAAAGCAAATAAATGAATGTTAAGGTGAAGCATATGCAGTGTCCTGTGCTACTGGTGATTGGCCACTTCAATTATCCACTACAGAATCTTAAATAGGATTATAGATGGTTTACAATACTGAATGACCAAGGGAGCCTATAGAAGAGAATATTTTAATTTTCTTAATAGGTTAAAAAACCTGATCAGTATTTTATTTAAATTTCTACTTAGTAGGACTGGAGAATTCCATATTGATTGTATCTGTTTAGCAGCCATTATCAAGTGATAGAATGAGAGGAAATGGCCTCAGATTGCACCAGGGGAGGTTTATATAGAGTATTGGGAAAGATTTCATTCCTAAAGGAGTGGTCAGGCATTGGAAAAGGCTGTCTAGGGAGTGGCAGAGTCACCATCCCTGGAGGTGTTGAAAAAACGTCTAGATGTAGCACTTTGGGACATAGTTTAATGGCCACGGTGGTCTTAGGTTGAAGGTTTCATGTGATGGTCTTAGGTCTTTTCCAACTGAAATAATCCTATGATTGTATGATTTATCTAGGTATAATTTGATAGTAATTCTAGGACTTGACAGGGTGAATATTGTCAATATATGCAGAGTCCAACATGTAAAAGTGTATTTTTAGTCATTTTGGATGGCAAGAGAAGTACTTAACAGCTGTTAAGTTTTATAGATGCAGTAAACCCAAAAGTGAACCAATGACCAGTTTGAGAGTGATGATCACACATGCTTGTACATCAGTGCTAAAGTGTAGGGAATTGTGCCTCTTATTTTCCAAAATTAAGAAAAGTACTTGACAGAAGCCATGAAATAATCAGCAAGGAAGAGGTGCTGCAACAGCTGTAGGAAGAGAACGGCTTTTTTCTCATTTGCTTCCAGAGAAGATTCTTGTTTCCCTAACTTGATCTTTTTCCTTGCCAGATTCTTGTGGTCTTTGAAGAACTGGCTAGAGGTGACTGGGATAAGGTCATAAGGTTATTTGCAAGTGTTAAGGGACTCTCCCATATGAGCCATGACAAAATACATGGTACCCATATTCTGCCATTCGCTTTAAATGAGCACTGACTACATTGTTTGTCGTCGTGCATGTGTATTTTGTTTTGGATTTATGCCAGAAGTAATGTGAGCTTACACTGCAAATGAGTTAGGATGCTTACTGCATATGTTGATTTTGGTTCATGTTTGTCGTCCCCCTTCTTCCTGCAGGTAAATACTGTGGGTTTGGCTTTCACATGGATGGTTTAATTACTTCAAAAAGTAATGAAGTCACAGTGCAGTTCATGAGTGGAATGCACACTTCTGGACGTGGATTTCTTGCAGCTTATTCAACTACTGACAAATCAGGTATTTATAACTTTCCTGTGCTGTCTAGTTGAAACATAGAGCTAATTTATTTATTCCCATGTTCTCACAAATTAACTTCTAAAAATGAAGACTTTTAATAGAGTCTTCCTGATACTTCTTTGTAGGAAATTGGAATGTCAGTTTACATAAGTTATTGTAGTTTTAATGAAATGATATCAAAGCTGACCTTGGATAGTAAAGTAAGAATCACAGTTATTTTTACAAATGAAAGGACTGCTTCAGATGGAGGACAGGATGCATTTTTTCAGGTAGTTGCCAAGGTGACAGATAAGTTTTCTTATCCAACTGTATATTTTATACAGACTAACCTCATGGAAAGTTTTTTTACAGAAGCAGTATCTTCAGCTTGTTTTATTACAGTAGCAGTATCTTCAGCTCGTTTTATTACAGTAGCAGTATCTTCAGCTCTTTAGTCATATAATCTGCTTAGTACTTATTTGTCTTTGCCATTTCTTTGGGATTTTTTTTTTTTTTTTTTGTGGTTTTGGTTATTCTAGCCTCTAAATGAGGTTTTGCTGTATTTGTTTTGCAACTCCTCTCACTCATTGTAAAGGTGAGTGGCATACATGGCCCACAACGAAATGAAGGACTGGCAGCAACTGCCTCAGAAGGCAAAAGGCTTGAGAAAACCATTACTGGAAATATGAAGAGCAGCCTTTTTCTTTTTTTTTTTTTTTTTTCCCTGATGCTTTTCTCTCTGTATTTTGGAGCAGGCAGGAGAATGAGATTTGAGGTATCAGTCATGGGTACCAGTAATATTGCAGTCTGATGTTTGCTCACTGTGCTGCCTGTTTTCAATACTGTAGGACTGTTAAGCACTGAAAACACAGGGCTGTTTAGCTAGCTTATTAATTGAATTTTGTGAAAAGTCTGTGCTTTTGTCTCTGAATTATCTTAGGTTCTCCGAAGTATAACTACAAATTAAAATGAAGCTGCACAGAAAATTAATTTCTGTAGTGTTTTTCCTCTTGTCTATGTTACATTCTCAGTGGATTTCCTAGTTAGACAAATTATCAAAGGTTCTACTGCAATGACAAATCTGCTGCAAGGAAATTTAGTAAGTGTGTTGTTTGATTGTGGTTAAGTCTCGGGTGTGTGTTTTTGTGCACTTCAAGAAGCATATTCAAACTTGTTGTCTTTGTCATCCTCCTGACCTGCCATTTTTTCTTTCCAGACCTAATTACCTGTTTAGAAAATGCAAGCCACTTTTCTGAACCAGAATTCAAGTAAGACTGATTTTACCTCTTTCTGCCCCTAATCTCTTTAATGAAGTAATGTTATAGTTTCTAAATCATTATGTTACTTATACATGATGCAGCTTGAAAAGTGGCTGTCCAGGGAACTTAAGAAAGAAACTCATTAGAGCTGAGTAATTTGGATATTTACACTCCTCCTTCCTCTTCCTCTCCCATTTTGTTATTTTGTTATCCAGATACAGTAGAACCTCGTTAATTTGCACTAATGCATAAGAGCTAATATCTCATTCCTATAACAAGATTGCTTTTGTAAACGCATTACAGCAGGCATGCACCTTAAATACTGACATTTCTGTGACAGTTACCTAAGGAGTGCTAAACTACAAAATCTGTTACAAATTACAAACCCATTTTAGAGTTTAGTATGAATTGATAAGGTTCTTTGGGAACATAAAATGCTGTACCTTCTGGTGAGGGAAACGTATGTCACGGAATCACAGAATGGTGGGGGTTGGTAGGGACCTGGGAATTATCGAGTCTGCCCCTGCTCCTTGTGTGCCTAGGGCAGGTTGCACAGGAACGTGTCCAGAAGAGTTTTGAAAGATCTGGAGAAGGAGACTCTGCAACCTGTTTGGGCAGCCTGTTCCAGTGCTCCAGGAAAGAAGTTTTTCCTCTCGTTGAGTTGATGAACTCTCTGTGTTTCAGTTTGTGTCTGTTGCCCCTCACCCTATCACCGGGCACTACTGAAAAAATCTGACCCCAGATTTCCATTCATAAGCACAGATCAGATTCCCTCTTGACCTTCTCTTCTCCATGCTTAACAACCCTATGCTTCAGAAACATTCTTTATAAGAAAGTTTATAAAGTTCATTAGATTGGTGCTCAATGACTTTCAATTTACAGAAGCTATGCAGTATTTATATTATAGAACACTGGCTTTATTAGTTTGTTATATTGTGACTGGAGCTGTACTTTCAATCTGTATTTAAAAAGCCCAACTATTTTGGATGTCTGTTCTGTTGTATGTTCCTCTTCCTGTTTATGTTGGTTGTTTTTTGGTTTTGCTTTGTCTGACTTACTATGCCTTCAATTAGGATATCTCCTTAAATAGTGCTATTTGAGTAACAACAGAGTATTGTATCTTCATTTGGTATTTTGTTCTCTTCCAGTAAGTATTGTCCAGCTGGGTGTGTGATTCCTTTTGCTGATATTTCAGGCACTATTCCCCACGGATACAGAGATGTAAGTAAAAGTACCCTAGGCTTATCTGAACTTCGGTAAAACAAGTCAAATACAGCAGTTAGAAGTCAGTTGCAGTTGTTCACATCAGTTCTGCTGCCTGGGTTCTGGAATTTGTACCTCCCAAGGTGAACAGCATGGTACTCATTTTTTTGCACAGCTGCTGAATGGCTGATACTTCACATGTTGCCATCTCCAAGAAGTGAAGTGACATCCAAGAGGCTCAAACATTTTCGTAAGGCCTGCTGGAGTGGATCAATCAAAATACTGTTTTCTATTTCCTGATGTATTTTTGTTTGCTTTCTTAGGTTGGGAAATGTGGAGTTACGAAGAGAGAATTAGTTCTTTTCATGATGTTCTATTGCTCTTGACAAAATAATGCCTCTCTAAACAGAAGATCTCAGTGGTTATCTTCGTTTTTTTTTCTTTGTATTACCACATGACAGACTAAATACTATTGGTGCTAAGTATCTATAAAACCATTTGCAAACCAGAATTAATACTGTAACATTAATAGTTCTATAAACTGGAAATTAAGTTCTTTAATAATCTAACCATATGTAAAAATGTCACCACAGCCTGTTAGATGTTCTTACTCCACAGTGAGTCCACACTAAATAGCCACAAATTCATTTTTGTAGCTAGTAACAAGACAAAGTTGATTCACATATTTGCAGCATCTGTCAGAGTTCTGATTGTTGTGAGGGGTTTTTTTCTGCCAATATCTGGAAAAACTCTTTTCTGTGGAGAAAGGAAACTTTAGGAAATAAAGATGTTAGTGGCTAACGGTTGTCCAGGAAAGGAAGAAAGAACAGGATGTTCTGCAGAGTAACTCATCTCCATTAACTTGTGCAACCTAGGTAATCAGCTTTAGAAGGAATTGTGCTGTGGGTTTACGTGGATCAGAGTGCTGGAGGGTTAGATCACTTTCAGCCATGAGTCAAAATCAAAATGCAAACCATCAGCTAAAAGGCACAAAACCTGCAGTGCTCTGCTGGTGAGAAAATGGACAACCATGCTTTCAGTGTGCTTCCTGTTAAAAGGGGTCCTATGTGTTTATGTATTGTGATGGTTTGGAAGTTACCCACATCCCCCATGCTATGAAAAGCATCCAGACTAGACTCAACTGGCTGGAAGTTAAGGAATGAAGCTCTATTTACAGCTTAGCACAAGCAGATATATACGCAGAGTATAGTTATATACAAGTTAAAGGGAATACAGAAACACAACTCCCCTCCCAGAAATCAGAGACCCCAGGAGGGGCTCCCAACCACCCTTCCACCTTCTTTCCACCCTTCTACCTTATCCCAGGGTCTGCCTTACATGCAACGTGAGTTTGGAGGATCGGCAAGGGAGGGTTAGAAGGAGAATGATTAGTTGAGTTACACAGCAGAAGGCCAGAAGACACACCGACTCCCAGAGACTGTTATCTGTGTTTGTGTCCTTGTTTTTATACATCTTAGCAAGTCTACGGGTGAAGTAGACATCACCACTTTTCTTTTTACAGCCTATAATCTAATTTTTTTCATTAAAATATTCCAATTAGCCTCAAACCAGCACATGTATTCAACTTCTGCTGTCCAGCATCATTTACTGAACACCTGGCTGTTTGGCTTTTCTCAGACTGATTGACTTTGCTGTTTGTTTGAGCTTATTTAATTACACGAATTACATTTCAAATGCATCTGGATGAGGATGCGGAGAAATGTGGGACCTTCTTTTTTTGTGTTTTTTATGAATTCCAAGATAAACAAAAGAGGAGCGGTTCCTCAGGAACAGATAACAGTTAAATAAGAACGGTGCCTTAATATAGTAATAACAAAGACTATAACAGTGCAAAGTGGCATATACAATATTTATTTTATTGACAATGTAGTATTATGTTTTTCTTTTTCATCCAAGTCGTCGTCCCTTTGTATGGCTGGTGTTCACGCAGGCGTTGTGTCAAATACTCTGGGTGGCCAAATTAACGTTGTCATCAGCAAGGGCATTCCGTACTATGAAGGCTCCCTGGCTAACAATGTCACCTCAAAAGCGTAAGTATGCTTCTGATGTTCGTGTCTTTAGCGTCTTAGATCTTGGTATTGTGTCATTGTGGGATTAATTTCAAGTAGTGGAGCTACGTGTTAAGTGGACAAGTTCTCTTCCGTAAGGTTCTCACAGTGTTCTTTTGCTGTGCTGTGATTGTTCTGCCAGATATTTTTAACCCCTGCTACACAAAGGTCAATTTTCTAAATTCCATAAGGAGGTTTTACCTTTCAGAATGCATGGCATGAACATATATTTCTAATGGTCCACAGAAAAGTAATAATTTCCTGGCAGCTTGGTAAGGTGCCAAGACATCTCATTTGTACTGTTACCTAGAAATGCTGGACCAGATGATTCTTGAGGTCCCTTCCAACCTGGAATTCTGTTACAGCCTTTTAGCTCCAGGGAAGAGTGTAACATGGCATTTTACCTCCAAAGTCCCAGGAATGAAAACAATCAGAGGAGATTAATTATTGTCATGACAATTAGCTTAATCTGAAGGGAAACATTTTAATGAAGGCTTGCCTTTTGCTAGGCAGGTGTTTGAGAGTCTGTAACTTGGGACAGTATTTAGAGGTGATTGCACTGAAAGTGTTGCCATTTGGTGACAGGGAAGGTGACTTCAGTGGTGAGGTACTGGTTTAGGTGTATGTGTGCAGTTTCAGTGGCAAGCAGTCAAAGAAGAAAATCCAAACAAAGACAGTTTGTATCGATTTTCCTCACTGACTACAGCTAAAAGCCTCATCTGTTCTCCGCAGGGGACCGCTATCGCCAAGTCTCTTCACATTCAAGACTAGTGGTAAGCATTATCACATGGGTCATATATTTATAGATGCACTGATGTATCAAGGGGTCCTTGCTGGTCTGCAGGAGGGGATTCTTTCAAGTTATGTTTCTCTGTTATAGTCTGATTGAAACGCTCTGACTCATACTTCAAACATACTACTAACGGAGCTAGGCACTAAGAGGTTGCTCCTTAGTTGTAACAACTTTGCATTCTATGTCTTTTCCAGGTTTGCACCCTATTTCCTTCTTGCTTAATAAGAAAGTTAGCAGAAATCCCCAAAATTATTCCTCAGCTTTCTCCATCCTGTTCTACTTTTTTTAATCCCATATTCTTGCAACTGAATGCTAGGTCATAAAGTACTTGTCTCTTGCTCTGGAGGGGCATCTCTTGGGCTTTTGCTCTGTGTAGGTGTAGTGAAAACTGTTTCACTACTAATAATGATATCATTTTGATATCCAGGCAGAGATTGTTAATAACTATGAAAACAGTTTATTAACATTAAATCTCACCAGAAACCTTATTTACAAGGTTCAAAACGCATGGTTTGGAAATTTACACATACAGGGAACAGGTAAACTGAAACACTTTAAAGGCAATAGCATAAGCAAACATTTTTACTGGCAGAGAAGGTTTGTGTGGTCACTCACACTGCTTGCAGTTAGTTATCCTGCTTAGCCACTGGATGGATGCAGGAAGCTCCTTTCTGCTTATAGCAGAAGGCAATTAATGATTGCAAGAGGCTTGCAAGAGATATTTACTCACAAAAATATCCTGGGACAATACCCAAAGCATGTGGCAGGGCTGCTGCTGGGTCAGAAGCTGTTAGAGGCTTTGGAGTTTCCTCGGGCTCCTGGGTGCTTCAGACAAAGGAGGAAGACATCTCTGACCTGGTCCTGGCTCTCTTGGCAGCAGGCTCTCATGTGCAGGTAGATGTCTGTGATGTGCAGTCTGGGCACGGTGTCACGCTGGCTGTGCAGGCTGAACACGTGGAGGCATCAGAGCCTGATCCTGCTTGCTGGGGTCCCACCCAGCTGAAGATCAATGAGGTATTAAGCAGACCCAGATACAATAGCAGAGAGCACAACAGCACCAAGCCCAATGTGCTACCTGCTCATCCTTTATATCCATTTCAGCCCGAGACTGATGGGCTTTTGGATATAGATTAGCCAATCAGGATGGCAGTTTGCCCAGTTTGCCCATATTAGGTGAAGCTGGGGCTTTTGTCCCTTTTCCTGTGGCCACCACCCCCAGCACAGAAGGAGGGGGAGCAGGAGAGCATGCCTGGGCAAGCCAGGGCATGTACAAGCCCACCTTTAGCCTATTTAGGCCTACCACGACAGTAGGTTGTGTTCCTTCTTGACTGCCATGCTTCATTTTGTAACTGTGTAGCTGGTTGCTGATGTATAGGAAGTATTGTCCCTTTTTAAAACTTCACTGCTTTGTCAAAAAGACAGCTGCATTATTCTAAATGGAAGGTAGCTTTTCTGTAAATTACTTGAAATGCAATCTTTGAATAGATGTTGGAAGTACTGCAGAGGTAGTGGCCAATAGTCTGTTCTCCATAAAGTGCTACATGTTCCTCAACAGTAAATAAATAATTTTTCTAATACATAAAGGTGATGCTGAGTTGGGCTATAAAGGCAGGAATCTGATGAGCAGGAGTGTTTGGAGATGGAAACATATACAAATAAGCAACAGTTAGAAAATATAATCCACAGAATATTAAAATAATTTATCTCCCAGGCCTCTGCAAGAGCTGAAAGAAGGAACTGCATGTCTGGTGACCTTCTGCTTGGAGAATACTAAACACAGTGATGAAGGCAGGGTTTGCTGTTTTTCAAAAGGTGATCTGATGATTTATATGACAGTAGTGAAATGGCCTGGAAACGTGAAGAGATAGGGCAAAAGGCTGATCTAAACTGTCTGGATTTCAGTGGTGCATTTGAGAAAATACTGAATAAGACAGAGACAAGCTGCAGATCTAGATTAAAATGTATATAATTGGGCGGCCTATGAGTTAGCTGAAGGAAAAGAGGACTCTCTACTATGTTGAAATGAGGTTTCTCAGACTGGTGAAGTTACTGGTGTAGCTCTTCAATAATAGTTACTTTCATGACATGCTACAAAATAGAAGGATATGTTACTAATGCTGGAGATGTGGTCAGCAGAGGAAGATGAAACTGTGCAGTAAGGTTTGGCTGACTTTGAGACTTCAAGTAATAGAAATGAACTGAAGAATCACAGAGGCAAATGTGAAAGGTGAGGTACAGAGACTGAGGCATTTCTGCTTGAAACTGTCTGTATGTTAGATGGAAGTGACAGGTGAAGGAAAGAAAGGGTTTGGTTAGTGAAGTGCCAGTGTGGTTCTGTGCTATAGCAGATGAAATACCTTCACTAGAGACAACTAACTTAATGCCATCACACAGGACATTGGTAAGGCCTTTGCTGGAATCTAGTTGCACGTGGGCTCTACCCTGTGCTTCCCTTGAGGGATGAGCATCTGCCCGTGATGCCAATGAGGGCTGCAGGGAATCTGCAGGGACAGGGGGGCCCCAGAAAATGACAAACCAAATGTGTAGTTCCTACGGGCTGACTGAAGGCAGAGAGTGCTCTCTACTGGTAGGTCTGGGAAGTACATATGGGAGAGGGGAAAACTGTTGGCATGACAGAAAATTTTAGCAAAGAGCAAATGAATATCAACTACTCAAAAGGAAGTTTAAGAATTTAGGAGATGTTTTTAGCCATCATCAGAATATGACCTTCTAGAAGAAATTTTAAGTAAGAATGTTGACAAGAAAATAAAACTAATTTCAAGGATGTGTTTGAGGACAAGGCCAGGACTACAACATGGCTTCCTACATACTTTGGTGTGTTGTTCAAATTAACATTGTGATACTGAGGTCAGTTTAAAACTCACGAAGTTTATAGACCAAAAAATAGGAACAGGTGGGCAAATAGACCATTTCCCTGTATCAGCCAGAGATACTCTTAAAACAGTGACAGCTTCTCCAAAGCTGCTTGCCTAGTGCTCTGGGTGGGTAATGATTTGCGAGACTATCCCCATCACTTTTGATCAGGCATAAATCATTTAACACTCAGGACCACCAGTTCACTTCCAGCATCACTGTTAGAAAGCAGAACACCTGCGTTTTGTTGGTAGTGTTGTTACAGAATGAAATTAGATGGCATTTTATTATTTGCATTTCAGATCTTAAACTCCAAGCACCTTAAGTCATTGTATAACTTGATTTTGAATACTCATCTTTTTCATTTCTCAGGTTGCTATGGGACACTGGGGATGGAATCTGGGGTAATCCCTGATTCCCAGATCATAGCATCATCTATTCTTGAGTGGTCTGACCAAACAGGACAAGTGAACATTTGGAAACCTGAAAATGCCAGACTAAAAAGGGCTGGTCCTCCTTGGGCTGCTTTTATCAGTGATGAACATCAGTGGCTACAGATTGACTTGAATAAAGAAAAGAGAATAACAGGTAAGGAATCTGATAGCTTCTAAACAGCATTCTAGAAGTTCGCTTATTGACATCCCTTTTTTCTGGTATTTGGTCTTAGATAAAGCCCAGGTGATAATTAATTAACATTATAGCAAAGTTGGTTCTGTGTCCTAGCTACTGCACTGAGGAACCTGCAGTTTGACAGTGGACTTACGAGAAAACTCCCTTCATGAGAATAAGTTGGAAGTGTTTCCTGTGATTTTATTTGATCCTCAGTGCTTTTTTCCTGCTGATGGCCTCCTTGGAGATGCAAATGCATAGTCAGCTCTGTCCACTGCACCACTGGTGGAGGTGTCTGTCTTTGTAGGCTTTCCCTGCACCTCAACATAGCAGTAGTGAATCCAGCAGTGGAGACAGGAACTGTTGCAGTGCAGTGAGAGATAAGCATGTTGGGGTTAACCTCAGGGACAGCCTAAGTTGTGGCAGAGCAGCTACAGTATCTTCTATGCTGATGCAGTTATTCAGAGATGATTTGCTGTTGTTAATGGGCAAACCGACTTAAACATCTAGTGGCTTTAGGTAGAGTGCTTCACAGAGTGCCACATTTTAAGCGGATCGTGAAACATTAGCCTTTGATCAGTTTGGGCTTGTTTCTTTCTCAAATGCATGAGTTGATCTTTGTGGACTGGGCTGAGCAGGTTGGCTTCCTGTCATGAAGCAGCTCAAGTTTCACAGCAGCTTTTGTTGTTAGCTCCCTGAGGACTGTTTGGAATTCTTACTACTCCTCTGATCCCTGAGCTAATGAGCTTTTACAAAACAATCTTCTGTGAGGAGTTCCGCAGTGCTGAGGTGTCAGCTTTACGAAGCTACAGTGCTTTCAGGCTGGCAGTACACAGACAGGGAAGAGTGGTGCTGTCTTGACAACTGGAGACAGGAGTGGGCCACAGCCAGATGATCAGGCTGTTTCCATCAAGCAATGGGGGAAGAGTACTGGGTACAGTTATGCAACGAGAATTAAAAGTAAAGTTCTTATTAAGCTGTAGTCACTGTAAAAGCTTCAGACCCTGCCACCTTCACTAAAGTTTTTGAGCTGTAACTGGACTAGTGGAGATTCCAACTACTTAATTCTGGATTCAGAATTTGATCTTTGAATTTTTGCAAACTGCTACCAGCTTTTTGTCTAACTCGACACCTTTATTTTCACAGGTATTATAACTACTGGTTCAACCTTAGCAGAGTACTACTACTATGTCTCAGCCTACAGAATTTTATACAGTGATGATGCACAGAAATGGACAGTGTACAGAGAACCTGGCATGGATAAAGATAAGGTAAAAATACCACACACTTTCTAGGTATGTTCTATTGAGATTTCCTAACTGTAAATACAACTCATTTTGATATGGTGAGGAAACATTAAATAACTTTCCCTTTCAGTGTAATTTAAAGTCAAACCAGCATATATGCAGAAGAAAATAGGAAAACTTGCAAATATGTCAGGATTTGAACAGTTCTGAAGTGCAGAGGCTATTTTTATCACTACTTGGGGTGGGAACATTCAATACAAGAAACTTCTGTTTCCAGTGATAGGCAGGCTGGTACTGCATCCTTTTAAGAACAATCAGATTTCTTTTGAAATAGGTTGCATGTCTCCAGATGAAGGTTTACTTTCTTACCCTCTTGTGGTTGCAGAATATATGTTAGGGGTTGTGTAATTTTCCATCACTTACAATGTTGCTGTCAATCTTACTGATAAAATTCTGCTAAGAATTTTTTCTTGTGTAATAGAACAGCCTCTGGAAATAGTTGCCTTGAAAAACGAGATGGTTTGTTTAGACTGCAAATGTTTTACCATGCAGAAAAATGACCTAAGCAGCAAAGTAACTTTCTTTTCCTTGTGTTTCCAGTTTTGCAGAATTGAATGGATGGTAAAATTAAAAGATTAATGTTTTCTTAGATCAGAACATTCTTGGTAATCTGACCAGAACTAGAATTTATTTTCCTTAAAATTCTGGGTTGTAATTCACCTTGCTTCCATAGGCCCTGAGGTATTACACAGATGCAGTAGGCTTTGGTAACCCAGTGACTTTCTAGAAATGTGTCTTAGGAATGGTAAGTCTTCAGCTGTGTTTGCTTTTCTTCTGTTTACTGTAGGTTAAAGAATGTTTCAAGGTAGGAAGTAGCATCCTATTAATGAAGCGAAAGGTTGGGAGGATCATTGTTTGTTAAATTAAGTGTTCTTTGAACACTAAACATAATCACAATAGAAAAATTCCCTGAAACAGGGAGACTTTACTGTCAGGGCTGGTCCATCTTGAACCTACTCCTGAGCTAGGGGACTGTTGGTGGGGAGGGAAATGTCAAAGTAATAAATCCAGCATCTTTTCCTAGCTTTTCAATGCCCTCTTCTGGCCATAAAACACATTCTCAGTGAAATGCCTGGATTTAGGCCTCGCCTTTAGTTTGGTTGTTTTCTTAGGAAACTTTTGCAACCATTGCAGCTTGTTTGTATATTGGTTTTCTTGCAAATTTAGGAAA
The DNA here is from genome assembly GCA_013396675.1 of Eubucco bourcierii. NCBI lineage: Eukaryota > Metazoa > Chordata > Aves > Piciformes > Ramphastidae > Eubucco > Eubucco bourcierii. The sequence goes on along the minus strand of VWZE01014348.1, from coordinate 121,981 downwards.
TGGAAAACATTGTGGAGCTCGAATACACAGGCAACAGATCTGTTTCTTGCACTCTTTGTATCGTTAGGTACAGTGCACAAAGAATCACACATACCCAGAAAAGCTGTAGTTAAATGGCAGAAAAGAAAGAGTTTGGTGTGGTTCATCTCTTAGGCTTCAAAACAGTAGATCTGTCCTCTGTCTGACATCATCTCACTTGATACAACTTTGCTTTTAGATGCATGTGCATGCAGGCTTCTCCCTTTGAGTCTCACATAACCACACCAGACCAGCCAGGAGGTGCTATGCCCCATTTTTTGGAAACACTTTTGAAATTCTTAACATTGTTCAGGAGACTAGAAGCTCTTCTGTAGCCCTCTTTGGAAACAGCTTCTAGTTCTAGAGGTCTGTCAGTATTCAAGAAAATNGAAAAAAAAAAAAAAAAAAAGGAAGAAAATGCTTGAATTGGGGAAGAAAGATAAATCAGAGGTGTAATGCTGGAAAAGTTTTGTTTGACAGTGCAGAGGCAAAAAGAGAGACTATGATAATAAATGGAATATGAAAAAGATTAAAAAAGACTTGATCAGAAGCAATTTTCTTGTGCAAAAAAGTGAACAAAAACTAATGAGCTGCACATAAAGTTAAGTTACTGTCATAGTACTTGACACTGAAAACTTGATGAATAAAAGCCTGGAGTAAAGAACTACTCTATTTTTCTTCTCATTTGCATCTTTACCACAGAATTCTCTGGTAAGAGTCTGTAACTACAAACCTGTCAACTTAAAAAGAGGGGAAAAAAACAAAACTAACTTGCTTTAGTTTGGGGGGAAAGTGGCAATGAACTGGAACCAAATCTTGCCATGTCTCATTAGATTGTGAATATCTGGGCATACAAACTGTGACTGCTTTGCATTAATCATTTATTTCCAAAATGACACTGTAGACTTGCCACCCGTGTTTAATCTGTCTTCAGTCAGTGCTAGTAGGTATATTTAACAACAATAAGCTTAATTCAGGAGCTGGAATAATACCAGTGACAGACACATGCCTGTAAATCTGCCCTGCAGTAAACTGAGGAGGAACAGAGGCAAGTACCTTGCACTTGCCTGTCTAGATTTTTAGCATCACGAGTGGGTTTGTGGATGTTGCACGAATTTCACACAGATGTCCAGCACAGAAATCTGTCTTGTGTATTGAGGTTGAAACACCAGTGATCTGCAGCACTCAGGATTATGCTAAAAACTCTTGACTGTTCCATTTTATGCAGACACATGGACTGTTACCCAATGCAGTGCTGGTCCTTAAGAGTGGCAAGATGCTTTATTGTTTTGTAAGTGCTATGAGTGAGCAGAAGATTTGCTATAATAAGAATTTTGCAGGCAAGTGCCGTAATTCTCATCAGCATTATGTCCAACGTGATCTGCATTACAACTAAACATGTTACTCATTTACTGCTACCATGTTGCACTAACAACCCAAGAGCTGCATTTGCAGAGCCAAAGGCTAATGCAGTAGTGCGGTAAACCAGTTCACTTCCCATCTGAAGACGTGATACTAAGCCAGTCCTGCCAAAGAATGAGGCCTTGAGTAACCTGTACTAGTGGGAGGTGTCCCTGCCTATGGCAGGGGGTTGGAACTAGATCCTTGAGGTCCCTTCCAACCTTACCATTCTATGATTCTATGAAAGGAGATGATGAGAAGGTGGCTTGCTGGGTTGGAGTCCTGGGCCTGGAGTTTACACTGTGATAAGCAGCAAAGCGCACAAGCTGTAGCTAGCTCTATGTTTGTCAGGTAGGATTATGCTGCATCATAGTCATAAGGGTTTAAATTTCCACCAGACAAACCCCTTCTGTATTGGCACATTTTGTTGAGTTGCTTGTGTGCCAGGACCAGCTTTAGCTCATCCCTTGTGCAGTCTGCACCCTTCTCTTCCAGAACTCTGTGAAGCTCTCACATTCTGAGCCCAAATCTTTTTGCTTCGCTTCCATCTCGGCCCTTGTCGGCAGCAAGCACTAGAGGACAGTGTGATTCCATATTTGACTTTGTCTCCTAATACTTTCTAATGAAAGCCTTAGCCAGAGAGACTGCGCTTTAACCAGGAGGCCGTGTGAGGGCACCACTTCCTACTTTCACGTTGTCATGACTGCTTGCTGTATCTACGTGAAGAGTAAGCACAGCGTCCTGACCTGGATCAGGAATACTGTGGCCAGCAGGACCAGGGATGTGATCATGCTGCTGTACTCAGCACTGGTGAGGCCACACCTCAAATACAGTATTTAGCTTTAGGCCCCTCACTGAAAGGACACTGAGGTGCTTGGTGCATGTTCAGAGAAGGGCAACAAAGCTGGTGAAGTGTCTGGAGAACATATCTTAAGAGGACTAGCTGAGGGAACTTTAGTTTCTGGTTCCACCTCAACTCAAGGAGACACTTCTTTCTAATGAGGGTGCTGGAACACTGAACAGGTTCCCCAAAGAGGTTGTGACGTCTCCTTCTCTGGAGACTTTCAAGACCCACCTGGATACATTCCTCTGTGGCTTGGCCTGGGTGTTCTTGCTTTGGCAGGGGGGTTGGACTTCATCTCTAGGGATCCCTTCCAACCTCTAATTTTTTGTGATTGTTTGAACTGGGATCATTTAGTCTGGAGAAGAGAAGGGTGAGGGGAGATCTCATTGCCATCTACATACAACTACCAGAAAGGAGGGTGGAGTGAGGTGGGGGTTGGTCTCTTCTGCCTAGTATCAAATGATAGAATGAGAGGAATGGCCTGAAGCTATGCCAGGGGAGGTTTAAGTTGGATATTAGGAAAAAATTCTTTTCCTGGAAGAGCAATCAGGCATTGAACAGGCTGCTCAGGGAAGTGGTGGAGTCACCGTCCATGGAGGTGTCGAAGAAACGTGTGGACATGGCACTTTGGGAGATGGTTTAATGGCCATAGTGTTCATAGGTTGACAGTTGGACTCAACGACTTTAGAGGTCTTTTCCAACCAAAAGAGTTCTATGATTCTATGATAGCAACAAGGACAGAGTTAGAAGGATTCAGTGCCACAGGCACGTGAGTGCCTTTAACAGCAGGCATTGCCTGGGGTGGTACCAGCATTCTGAAGTAAGTAGTTGTGTGCACACATCCCCCTTAATTTCGCTACTCGTTTCATGGGGCCAAGTGAATGGAGATGTGCAGGCAGCAGCATATTAGGCTGAATCTTCAGCATTCTGTATTGCTTGCTTTTCCTAAACAACACCAACAAAGGTCGTGATTACCATGTAGCTGTCCCTGCATCTGTGTAATGTTTGTCTCCTTTTTCTTTTTTTTTCTTTTTTTTGTGTCTTTTCTAGATATTTCAAGGGAACACTGAATTGTACCAGGAAGTTCGCAATAATTTCATTCCACCTATTATTGCACGTTTTTTTAGGATCAACCCCTTAAAATGGCACCAGAAAATTGCAATGAAAGTAGAATTGCTAGGATGTCAGTTTAGCATAGGTAAGGCAACTGAAAACCTTTCAACTGTACAAGACAAGCAGTGAAATAATTTAGTAAAGATTACATTGTGTATTTATCTTCAGTGAGAAAAAAAGTACTCTAGTACTTTTTCCTTCCAAAATCCTTCCGTAACTGATACTTTTTCCTTCCAAAATCCTTCTGTAACTGATAATTCTGAATTTCTTCCACACTTGTTATGCTTAATATGAAAAACATCTAGTTTAGGCATAAAGAATGTAATTGAGAAAAGTAAATATTTCAAAAGACGCCAGTGACTTGCTCTCCATGTTACCGATTCATGAGGTTTTCCCTCATAATATCACATAAGCAAAAGCTTTAGAGCAAACCATTTCAGCTGTCCTCTCTTGAAAAGGAAACAGAAAAGCAGTATTTCACCATTTTTATAAATACTTTTCTTCTAAAGCCCGTGCTCCTAAAATCACCATGCCGCCACCACCACCGTGGAACAGGAATGATGACAAGAATGATGACTCCAGTGATGATTCAGTGAAGACTTCTTTGCAGACAGATAAAACCACCTTCACACCTGAAATCAAGAACACTACAGTGACTCCAAGTGTAACCAAAGGTAACCACAGTTAAACAGTACAAGTGTTTGGAACTCCTTACAGTACTTTGTCAGATACTATAGGTGTGCTTTCACAGAATCACAGAACTTTATAGATGTTGGAAGGGACCTCCAGAGATCATCAAGTCCCACCTCCCTGCCAAAGCTTCTGAAAGTAAATTTTCTCAATGCATAAAATAACAATTTATCAATTTTGTAGTACTTACCCATTGTCAAATATACCTGTGGGGTTGGACTAGATGACTTTTGGAGGGCACTTCCAACCCAGGCCATTCTGTGATTCTATGTTATAAAGTATACAGTTGCGTACTGCATGCAGAAGTAAACGCCATCTTCCAAAGGACATACTAAGTTCCATCTTTCAAAACTTGTTCCAACTGAGTGCAGTTTTTCCTACTGAACAAATTTCGTCAGAAGGAGAAGCTGCAACTTGAATTTCCCTTTAGAATTAACTGGGTGGAACTGCTTTGTTATTTAATTTGATAAACACAATGATGATGACAGATGATGCTTTCTGAATTTCCTGCCAAGGTGACTCCTCCATGAAAGACTGGCTATGTTGAATGTTTTGTCCTAAAAAACAAAACAAAGCTGTCAGAAAAAGGAGCAGGATCACTAAATGTAGCCTTTGGCGAAGTTTCCTTTAGGTGGCCTGATACAGGATGATCTCGTGTCACATATACAGACCCGGCACAGGCTGGTTGTGGTTAACTGTTAAGGCAATGTGGTATTTTCCTTTTACAGGAGGTTCAGGCTCAAGTGGTTGCATACTCCTGGTCTCTTTTGATCGTCCTCATTAATATACATTTTTCTGAGAGACAAATCTTACATAAAAAAAGCCCCAAGCTGTTGATTTTGATGAAAAGCCTTGCAACAATCCCAGCTGTGCACACGTGTAAGATGCTCTTTACACTGCAGCAGCATCCAGCAGGGTAGCTAAGCTGGGGTATCTGGTGTGATAGATGCTGTACATGAAAATTGTGTGCTTTACCCAAGTCATTTTCAAATTACAACCTGATTTATGAGAAGCTCTTCTGTCTGACACCACTTAATTTAATGGCTTTCAGATGTGGCATTGGCAGCAGTTCTGGTTCCAGTGCTGGTGATGGTCTTCACTACTCTGATTCTTATCTTAGTTTGTGCCTGGCATTGGAGAAACCGGTAAATGACCAGTTGAATGAAATTGCTTTCAGTGAATGTTAGCCTGGGGTGTGGGATGAAATGATGCATGTGGGAACTTTCTTGTGGTAGGGCCACTCCTGTGGAAGGAAGGACCTGCTCTTCAGAACTGTACTCTCTGTGAGAAGATGTTCACTGGAATAGCCAGGACGGTGAAAACAGCTTTGTTGCAACTGTTTTCATTAGAAGTGCTTTTACTGAACGCTGGTTTCTCCAATAGCAGCAGACTGGTGATGGCAAGCCAGGTTACTGGTGCTTATACTTTAAATCCTGAGGACCAGTTACAGCCAAGGTGATAGTTGCTGAGCATTAATTAATGCCTCTTCTGATAAGCAGAGTAGTTAAAATACTCCCATTTGCTTCTTTTCACAGCAAGAAAAAGACAGAGGGCACTTACGATCCACCTTACTGGGACCGTGCAGGTAACACTGGTTTTGTGAAATCCTTTACTTGGCATCTCTAGTGTTTCAGAGTGCAGCAACAGACAGTTGTCACTAGCAGAAGCTTTTCTAGTGCTAACTGATGTAGGCCCCATGAACACTGCCTTTCATTTTCTGAACAGATTTAATGCCTCGTTCTCCCAAGTTTTGTTCAGAAAAAGAAAATACCTCATCTNGTTAATTCTTTTGTCTTGGAAAGTATCTTTCAATCTCAGTGTATCAGGTCTGTCAAATTTTGCCTTTCTTCGTTGCCCCATTGAGCATGTGAGAATGTTGCAGCTGATTTTGGGCATACTTTCCATCCTATCTCATGCCCCATTAACTTGAGAGCAGACAGTTCCACCAAACAGCACTTGGCAAGTGTCCTGGAAACACGTTTGTGCACTTGTTGAATTTGTAGACTCTGTATGACTGTGCTTTGCTGCTTCATCCTCATGTTGAAGATGCCCATATCTGTGTGTTTGCTCACTGTCAGTTTTAAATACACCTTGTCTTTTAGACAAGAAACCCTTTAATGACCTTAGTTCTATTTATTACGTCTGTTTCTGGTAAGTCACAGCACTGCTGTTTTAAAAGGAAAACTGATGAAATTCAGTATCAAAATAATGTTGCTGCTCTGTGGAACCTATGTCTGTCCTGTCCCACAGGGTAGCTCAGATTTTGTTCCACAATGTTCTATGGCTTTGAATCTCCTATTTCTTGGGCTTAACCTACAGTATGGTCTCCTACAGATGCAATGGAGTATATTAACAGCAAACATAGAATGGCTCTGGGTACTGGGGAAAAGGGATGGGGAAGAAAACACTAATGAGGCCGACCCTGCTCCCTACCTTCTCTCAAGAAAATGTTCATGACCACAGTCATTCCTTTGCATTTTCCACTTGAAGTTAAAATGCTCTTTATTCATGTTTTGGCAAACATTCAATGGCAAGCCTTTCTACAGTAGGAGCCAGAAACCATGTTAACTGCATGTATTCTTAGCTTCCAGCTGAGATTGTCTCAAGTTTCAAGGAAACCTTCTACCTACAAATTGGAATCATGGCTGACTTTTATATATTCTCTGTGTTGTATTTTATGAATTTATTATACATTGATGAGTAGCCCCAGCGCTGCTACTAATGGACTTTCAGGGATAGACTCGGTGGGCTGCAGCAGTTCTGGAGATGTCTGAAGGAGGAGCACTCAGGCAAGTTGATTGGGTGAGAGTAAAGCTAACACTTCAATACTGCCAGATGATAGGCAAATATCTTGTAACCTTAGGGTCATGCCAATACTGATAACTGAGTTGTTTACCTGCTACCACAAAATACAAGCCTGTGGTGTAGAAATACTTCAGTAGCTTGCAACACCATATAGATGCAGTCTTGGGTGTTTTGTTTTTTTAATCCCTGTGAAGGATGGTGGAAAGGAATGAAGCAGTTTCTCCCAACCAAATCAGCAGAACATGAAGAAACTCCTGTACGCTACAGCAGCAATGAGATTAGTCACCTGAGACCAAGAGAAGTCCCAGCTATGCTGCAAACAGAGTCTGCAGGTACATTTCACTGGTTTCTGTGGGCCATTAAATATATACCTATATAGAGAAAAAAGACATCATATATGACATGCAAAGGAAGTTAGGAATCTGGCTGCATTTAATTACTTCCTGTTTAGTTGGGGAACAGAGGAGAAATGAATAGTTCTGTTGGTGAGTGCACTTCTTTAAAAAGCAAGCTTTTCCAAATCTCTTCTTGGAATATCATAAAAGGATGTATTAGCTGATGATGTGCTGTCAATAGGCACATTCCCAAGGTAATGAGTATTTCAAAGTTTGTTACTTGTACTTGTTCTCAAGCCCTATAAAGGGGTAGGGATTTCTTTTTTCTTTTTCCCAGTTATGTTTTCATGCACTGGAAATTTCACCCTGGTATGGTCATGCACAAATCTAAATGGGGCAGTGGGTTTCCTACACTGACCATGTGGGTTAAATAATTCTTTTTATCTAGAAAAGGAGTCACTGATAACAACATCTGCCCTTTCTATCATGAAGCAGTCACTAGAGGAGGGTGACTGACTCTGCCTCTGGTTCTGTGCCTACATGCTGATGGCAAAAATTGCAGCTACACAGCAGGCAGAATTAATTTTCTGGTTTTGTCTGCTTGTCTCTTTTTACCCAGCTTTAGCCCCAAGTTTTGTACCTCCAGCTTTTGTAGCTCAGGTTACCTTTTGAACTAAAACATCTCAGTTGACTACATGCAGGCTTCCCCCCTCAGTGGACAAACCCTTCATCCATGGGACCACTTTTTATTAAAACCAGACAAGATAATATAATTACAGTTTTGCAGGGAAAAACATTTCAGAAGATTTAGAGCTCACAAGGGAAGAAGTATAGATGGGATGCTGTGGCTAACCCAATGGCTTTGACTATTGGGTGGAAATGACTATTTTTCCCAAAACCATTGGCACTGGTAGACAGAGACAGACCTCTCTGGTTTCATCTAGGATAATGGATAATAATTTCTGTGACACTAACCACAGGTTGTTTTAAGTGTGATACCACTGTCAAAAAAATTTCCATTGAGTGCATTTTTATTTTGTTCTGTTGGGGCTTGCAACAGAGTATGCCCAGCCACTGGTAGGGGGCATTGTCAGCACGCTTCACCAGAGATCAACCTTTAAACCAGAGGAAGGAAAAGAAGCAAGTTATGCCGATTTGGACCCGTACAATTCGCCCATACAAGAAGTCTACCATGCTTATGCCGAACCACTACCTGTAACTGGACCAGAATATGCAACTCCAATCATCATGGATATGTCCAGCCATCCCAGCACACCTCTTGGCGTTCCTTCCATCTCCACTTTCAAAGCTGCAGGGAATCAAGCTCCTCCGGTGGTTGGAACTTACAACAAACTCTTGTCTAGGACAGACAGCACATCGTCAGCGCAGGCACAGTACGATACCCCAAAGGGGCAGCCAGGGCCAGCTGCTGCTGACGAATTGCTGTACCAGGTACCACAGAGCCTGGCCCATTCCACAGGGAGTAAGGATGAACCCAGTTAGCACACGAGTAAAGCAGAATGATGGGTTGTTTTTAAAAAGCCAGTTCCATCAAGCTGACGGTTTCTTTCTAAATCGCATTGTTTTGATACTGTTATTCTCAAATAATACAATGTTGAACCAAAAGATGTGGTGTTGGAGGGCAGGGAAACCAGTAACTCTGCCTTTCCTTAAGGTGTGTGCATAATCACAGCTTGTCTCCTGCACAATCTTGGACTTCTTTATTACTACTGTACAATCATCTGTCAGGCCTGAGAGAAGAACTCTTCAAGATTTATCATTTATATCTAGGAATTATCAATCCAGAGAAAGTTCATAAAACAAAAGCCAGTGATTTTATAACAAATGGTACTATTTCNNGGGGGGGGGAAACAACCACAAAGCTCCTAACTTTCTAAGATCTCTATGTAGGCTTCACAGCTTCTAAATTCCATTTTACTCTATAAAACTGTGGACTTTTAAAGAGTACTATCAAGACTGATGGTAAAAACTCCATTAACTTTCCCAGTTTAGATTCTAAATGACATCATTTCAACTTTTGTTCAGAGGATTAGGAATCATCAGCTGTGTGTTCCTCAGAAGGTTCACACCACTTTTTTTTTAGCCTTCTAGAACTAAAATCTGCTGTGTGTACAATTTGTTCTCTGCCTCATCTCCTGAAGCCACTCAGTCTTGTTGCTTCCTAGGGATCCCAGAGGCACAAAGTACAAGGAAACCACATGGAAACTGCTTTTCATTTTTCCCTACTAAGTGATGGCTACTCTGAACTGCATTTGCCTCAAATTCAGGCTTCCCTGAAGATTGATGTGCAAGAAGCATCCAGATGTTTGAGGCAATTTGATTCAGAAAGGTTCTCCCTGTCCCCTTGGCCTGACACCACTCCACTCTCCCCTCTCAGCATACCTATTGTCGTGTGTTAAGATGTGAGCTTATACAAAAAGAGATGTGTATATACTTTGTGAGTGCTTAAAGAAGCACACAAATACTCTGATGGTGCACAGTTTGTGTTGTACACGCATTTAGCACATATGGTACGTTTTAGCACAATTGGAAAATTTCAGCCTTGGGGCTTTTCTTATGATTGTTCTTATCAGAAGCATAAAACCTTTGCAAGAGAACCAGTACTGTTCCAAAGAGTGTCCATTTCACAAGTGTTTAATGGACTTTGTATCCTTTGAATGTTCCAAGGTTCTCTACTATGAAAACATTGTAGTTGGTCTTCTATTTGGGGTAAGGTAGACTAGTTTTAGCTAGGTAATTCTGAAATTAAAACAATTTTGATGTCACACTTGCCATTGTTTTATATTGTCAGAAACAAAGCACAGCTTTTTAATCTAAGTAGTAAGGAAAAAAAACCCACAATAAAAATGCTTTATTTTTATTGTTAACAGCACTGTTGGGAGGATGCTGAATTAATTTTTACACGTGAAACCCACTACCTACACATTAGCCCAGTTTTATGGACTTCAGTGGTTACTGTTTGTTTCTGTGATACCATTCCAGTCGGCCTTGTTTATTGCCCAGTCTCTTTCAGTGAGGTGGAGAACATCACATCTACACCACTGCTTGAGAGGGCTGCCACTTGAACACCACCGCATACCCGTACCCTTCGGTTATCACTTAAAATTTGGTTTGCTTTTTTTTCTTTTTTCCACAAGGGCTTTGTATAAAGTCAGCAATCCAAAATTACCTGTGGCCAGTTGAACATCCAGAGTATGTTATTTCATATTCTGTGCTGCCTAGAAGCCTAATTACACAGTTCTTTGATCGTTCTTATTAATTGAGAATTTTGTTTGCTTGTTTCAATTGTTTTTAGAATTGAGTATCTAAGCCTTAGATGTAAGCGAAAGGGAGACATGATCCAGTGATGAAAAAAAATTCCTTCCTCTATTTATACTTTTGATGTTACTGCAGCTTTTTCTGCTTGATAAAGCTAGTCTGCAGGCTTTGTAAACAGGTAAATAAGTGCTCTTACCCACCATCAGCAACTATGCACTTACCTGAGCTGATGTTATTTGTTTGCACCAAGATGTGACAAACTTACTCCAGACACGTTAAGGAACCTCTGCCTTCTCAAACTGTACCAGTTTAGGCTTAGAAAAATTAATCTACTATAAAAATCATGGACATGTCCAAGTTAGTAAAATTGACAGGCTTGGATTTTACTGGTAGGACAGGTATGGTAGAACTGTAGATATACTCTAGGCTAAGATGGTGTAAGAATTAATGAAACAGTGTCTTAACAGTGGGTTATTTTTTAAGCAACTGTACTGCAGTCTAATTATCAGAGCAACATGAGCTGTTGACTGGAATGGATGTTTTTAAGACTTCAAGTCCCTGCTTCCAACTTTGAACACGTTACCTGCTAGGGCTAAGAAGAGAATTTTGAATCTCAAATGTATGCTACAAAGGGTTAAACAATCGATTTCCAAATGTAAGTTGCATGAGACACTTAAGATTAGAACTCCTCTGTGTACAGTACAAGCAGAGGTACATTTAACAGTCTCTTACATGTGAAGATGTATGGATATAAAACGTATTTCAGTCGTGTTTGGCTTGAGTATTCTCCCAGAATGTATGTTCTTACCTCAGCATGTATTGTAGTTGCCCAGTATTTGTATATGTTGCTAGAACTTAGACTGTATAAATAGTGAGGGGGTTTTGTATGTATGTTAAAAAGTATTTTAAATAAATTGTACATACCTATTACTTGCTATGTTTGCATTTAACACCTGCCTTCCATCTGACTCATTTGTGGTTTAGAATGCAAAGGTCGTTTTATTTATGAGTTACCATAGCCCCAGTGGGGTTATGCCCTTGCCTCCAAAAGTGATGCTGTCACCATTTCCTGGCAGTAGCTGTCTGCAGCACGAGCTGGTCCCTGCCCCAGCTCACCAGGCATTAGAAGTTGCAAAGTGACACTTAACAGAGCTCTTGTGTCTGAAGTCTGCTGCAGGAGTAAGTGGCATTTCTAGGAAGGAGTTACCTGGAGTTCCCTGCTGCTGGCAGAGTTCTGGCTCTGGTGTCCTGTGTGAGGAGAAGCTAAGGCACAGCAGCTGCCCTCCAATAGTGTAACAAGGCAGTCAGGCTCTGGTTCAGTGCAACCCACTCCTTATATGCAGAGACAGTCCTCCCTTGTCAGCACACCACCTCTACATGCTAGAGGTGCTGATAGTTTGTTCTTCAACTTAGACCATGGCTATGTTCCAAGTACAGAAAAAAAGTACTGCTTTTGCTTTCAGCACTTCCCCCTTATCTTAATTCTAGCACTGCAGTTCCTAACATAAGGAAATCACAATTACTCTTCTTTTGCAAGTCAAAGGTTAAAATTTGGTCCTAAAGGGCTTGATCCTGTGCTTGTCAAGCTGAAACCTCCCTGTAATATTACAAGCAGACTTATCTTCAGGAAATGAATGCCAGCATGCCAGCAAGCATCCCTGCTTCAGTCCAGCAGGGACTACTCTGCAGTGGGACTATCGGCCACGTAAGGCAAGGCACTTGCTGCTCCCTTCTCTCTCTGTGCATCTCACTGAACACATACTCTGAAACAGCTTGCCCGAGACACTGCTCCATTGGCTCAGGCTGTCTGCCACAGCCCCACCTTNCCTCCCTGGGCAACCTGTTCCGGTGCCTCACCACCCTCACTGGAAAGAACTTCCTCCTAACATCCAGTCTTAATCTTCCCTCTGCCAGTTTAAACCCATTGCCCCTTGTCCTGGCATTGCAAGACCTTCTAAATAGTCCCTCCCCAGCCTTCCTGTAAGCCCCCTTCAGATACTGGAAGGCTACTATCAGGTCTCCTCGAAGCCTTCTCTTCTCCAGGCTGAAGAGCCCCAACTCTCTCAGCCTGTCCTCATAGCAGAGCTGCTCCAGCCCTCTGATCATCTTTGTGGCCTCCTCTGGACCCGCTCCAACACTTCCATGTCCTTCCTGTGCTAAGGGCTCCAGAACTGCACACAGTACTCCAGGTGGGGTCTGACAAGAGCAGAGTAAAGGGGCAGAATCCCCTCCCTTGCCCTGCTGGCCACGCTGCTCTTGATGCAGCCTAGGACTCGGTTGCTGTCTGGGCTGCATGTGCACACTGCAGGCTCCTGTTGAGCTTTTCATCAACCCAGGTATTTTAGCTCTAATTTTGGAAAGTCATCTTCCTTCAGACGTGGTGGGCAAAAAGACCTTGTGTTACTGTCCGCAAGGAATGCGTTAGCATCCTGGCACCGCTGCATCTGGCACAGTACCTACCAGGTAAATAAGCATGCACCACATACTTGAGATATGCAGTCTTCCATCAGACTAGATACATCTCACTAGCTTAAATTATTCAAGACACAAAATAATTGCAGTGATTCCAACACTAATAATCTTTCACTAACCACTAGTGAAGAGCAGCTTTCCAAATGCTGACAAACTTGTCAGGCGTAACACACACACAAAAACCAGGCTCCTCTCTCTCCTGCTTTTTCACCCTTAATGTTTCTAAGGGCTAAAGTGGCGTCTGCTGAAGACATTCTCTATCCCACCAGCAGCTAGATCCAAAGCATGGTATTAGGTACTGATTTTGCAACTACATTACTGCAGGACAGCATCCATGATGGTTTTAGTGGCGCAAGGTCCAGCACGCCACTGGAATAATGAGGTCTCTAAGTCTACCCAGGCAGGGTCAGAATACACAGAATAGAATACCACAGAGTATACCTGGAAGAGATCTTCAAAATCATCCAGTCTAACCCTTGGCCCAGCACTGCAGCATCAACAATAAGCCATGTCCTTAAGTGCCAGGTCCACACACCTCCAGGGATGCCCTGGGCAGACCATTCCAGTATTTTGTAATCCTTTCAGTGAAGAAATATTTCCTAATATGCAGCCTAAACCTTCCCTGGTATGGCTTGCATTCATTTCCTCTGTCCTGTTACTTGCCACCAGGGAGACAAGTAGCTCCAAGGAAGTTCTGGTATAACTTCAGAAAAGATTTCTTTTTTTATGCTTAACACACCCTGCTTAGTTTTTATTATCACTCTTTTCATAGCTACCTAACATTTTTGTTACTAGCCTAGATGCCCAGCAGCCTAGATTATTCATTTATGTTCCTGAAGCATGTATTATACAGCTGCAATAAACCATGGAGGCACATCTTGGTTGAAAGACACCTTAAAGAATGCAAGGTCCAACTGTTAACCTACTGCCAAGTCACTACTAAACCACGTCACTAAGTATGACTTTGTATTCTATTAGAGAAAGAAGTCACAAATGCCTAGCAAATGCCAGGATCAGCCAATCCAGCACTTTCTTCTCAGGCAGTTTTTGATAAGTGAGGATCACGTTACGTGTGAATTCAGCTAAAGGGAAGCATACAGGCTTTCAGGCTTACAAAATTATTTTCCTGATGCTATTCTAGTAACAAATAAATTGTGTCCAAATGTGCCTCTTTCATATACAGGCATCTGGACCAGCAGAAGTGGCTGTAGACATGCTGATTAAGCCTGGAAGATACAAGGTGCAGCGGTTGCAATGCAGCTGTCATGTCCTATCGTCTTGTATTTGCCATGCCTGTGGCTGGCCTTGGAAGATGGTGCTATGCTAGATGGATTAAATCAAGATTGTTCATTCACTAATTTTGCTCAGTGGTGTGGTTTGGGAGTCTCTGGGCTGTTCGAACACAGAAGGTCTAAAAATGCTGTTGCCTGACCATGCTAAGCAATGCATTACCCTTCCAAAAGGGTAAGGAGGAGGACCAAGGTAACTATAGACTGGCCAACCTCACCTCTATCCCCAGAAAGGTAATGGAACAACTTATCCTCAGTGTTATCCTCAGGGATTATCAAAGACATGAAGGTCAGTAGGAACAGCCAACATGGTTTTACCGAAGGGAAGAAATGTTTGACAAACCTGTTAGCCTTTTATGAAGGCATAACCAGGTGGAGAGATGCTGGTAGAGCAGTGGATGTGGTTTATCTTGATTTCAGTAAAGCATCTGACACCATGTCCTACAGTATTCTTGCAACTAAACTAAGGAAGTGTGGTCTGGATGATCAGGTAGTGAGGTGGATTGGGAAATGGTTGAAGAAAAGAAGTCAGAGTTGTGGTCAATGGGATGGAGTCTAGTTGAAGGCCTGAACCTAGTGGGGTCCCTCAAATGTCAGTACTTGGACAAGTACTATTCAATATATTCATCAATAACCTGGATGAGGGCACAGAGTTCACTGTCAGCAAGTCTGCTGATGACACAAAACTGGCAGGAGTGGGTGACACACCAGAGGGCTGTGCTGCCACTCAGCGAGACTTGGACAGGCTGGAGGGTTGGGCAGGGAGAAATTAAATGAAGTTCAACAAGGGCAAGTGTAGAGTCTTGCACCTGGGAAGGAACCACCCCACAGACCAGTATAAATTGGGAACTGACCTACTGGAGAGTAGTGAAGGGCAAAGGAACCTGGGGATCCTGGTGGACAGAAGGATGACCATGAGCCAGCAATGTGCCCTTGTGGCCAAGAAGGCCAATGCCATTCTGGGGTGTATTAGAAGGGCTGTGGTTAGTAGGTCAAGAGAGGTTCTCCTCCCCCTCTACTCTGCCCTGGTGAGGCTGCATCTTGAATATTGTGTCCAGTTCTGGGTCCCTCAGTTCAAGGACAGGGAACTGCTTGAGAGTTCAGTGCAGAGCCAAGGAAATGATTAAGGAGGTGGAACATCCTCCTTTTGAGGAGAGACTAAGGGTTTCTTTAACTTGGAAGAGACCTCATTAATGTTTATAAATATGTAAAGGGTGAGCACTAAGAGGATGAAGCCAGGCTCTTCTTGGTGATGCCCAACGACAATACAAGGAGCAATGGGTGGAAGCTGAGGCATAGGAAGTTTCATGTTAACATGAAAAACTTTTTCACTGTGAAGGTGACAGAACACAGGAACAGGCTGCCCAGGGGGGTTGTGGGGTCTCCCTCTCTGGAGATACTCAAGACCCACCTGGATGCATTCCTGTGTGATCTGTATAGGAGAACCTGCTCTGGCAAGAGGGCTGGACTAGATGATCTTTCAAGGTCCCTTTCAACCCCTAACATTCTGTGATTCTATGAAAAGAACCTGTACTCTGTTCAAACAGACAGTGCTGAAGCAGGTTTTATCAAACACTGTGATGTCTTCTAAGGCTATTCACAGATTCGTAAGTGGGAGGCTTGTGGGCCCCACGACTCAAGTGCAAACTGGCACATAACGAGCACTGCACTGTAGCTTGAGGTGGCAGGCTTGCTCTCAAAGGTACTATCGTGAAAGCTCCAGCTTCCAAGAGCGCGTTCTGGACACAGCGCGAGGAGGCGGTGCTTTCACAAAGACACGTCTCCCAGAAACCCCACAAGGAGCATGCCAAGTGCCTCCGGCCCAGCAGTTGGAAGCACCCTGCTGCACCGACAGCCCTGACCTGCAGCCGGTGCCCGAGGGTCGCCGGCAATGTCCTTTCGCCTCAGGCCGCACCAGGGAGCAGGAGCGGAGCGAAGGTGCCGCCTGGAGCCGGTCGTTATCAACGCGCGGGCAGCGCGAGCTGCGGGGACCACCCACTCCCAGCTCCTGCCGACTCCATTGGCTGCAGCGCGCACGCTCCTCCCTCCTGCTGCACACCGATTGGCTCAGGGAAGCCTCATGAGGTTCTGCAAGGCCAAGCGCCAGGTCCCGCAGCTGGGTCGGGGCAGTGGTCGCTACCGATACAGGCCGGGGGAGGATGAGTCGAGCGCAGCCTTACAAAAAAGGACTTGGGGGCGCTCGCTGGACGCCAGCCAGCAATGCACACTTGCAGCTCAGAATGCTGCATCAAAGAAACGTGGCCAGCAGATCCAGAGGGGATTCTGCCACTTTCTCTACTGAGACTTCACCTGGAGTAGAGTCCACCTGTGGGGTCCTAAGCATAGGAAAAACATGGACCTGATGGAGTGGGTCCAGAGAAGGGCCACGAAGATGATCAGGGGGCTGGAGCACCTCTCCTACGAAGACAGGCTGAGAGAGTTGGGGTTGTTCATCCTGGAGAAGGCTTCAGTGAGACCTTATAGCAGCATTGCAGTATCTGAAGGGGGCCTACAAGAAGGCTGAGGAGGGACTGTTTAGAGGGGCTTGTAGTGATGGGCAAGGGGTAGTGGTTTTAAAGTAGAGCAGGTTAGATTTAGGTTGCACATCAGGAGAAAGCTCTTTAAAATGAGAGTGGTCAGACACTGGAATGGGTCACTGCAGGGGCGTTGGGCCAAGATGACCTTCGAGAGTCCTTTCTAACCCGATGCATTCTATTATCAGTGAGAGAAGCTGATCCTCATAAACACCAGGCCCCCTGGCATCTGAGTGGCAAAGAGGTCACCCACAGGGCACCAATGTGCAGTTAACAGTCAGCCTACCACAGAATGGTGTCCATGGAATGAACACCATTTGCTGGCAGCTCCTGGTCCTAAATCTTCTATCTGACGAAACTCACCCTGCAGAAGGGAGTAAAGATCCTAGGTTCTTCCCCACTGTTTTGTCCATCCTGCTAGGACAGTGGGTTTTAGACAAGGCCAGCATCAACCTTTGCCTAATACAAGGTACTTTCACTCTTAGCACAGTGAAGTCTGAAGAGGGAATACGCTAAAGACGTGAATACTGAAGACTTGCCTTCATCAATGCCTAAAATAATTCAGTTCCTAAAATCATGCTCTGCCTGCTTCTGTCTCCCCAAAAATAACTGTCAAATAACATTTGGCTGAGGGGAACTTGTCAAGGTGCCAATGATGTTGCAGCAGTTACAAGGTTTCTGAGATCAGAAGTCAACAGAGTGCAGACAAAGGATGAAAATGCAGAGCTCACGTACCTCTAAACAAACTTCCTTGCTTAAGGAGCTACTGCTCCTCTTACAAAGGAAGTAAAGTCCAGGATCCAAAATGGAGACACTTGATTAACTCGGGTACACTTCTGAAGCTCTAGAGGTATAGCCCCTCTGTAGGAAAGTAATGTTTTGGGTTGTTTTTCCCAGAATTCATTATTATTCAGTTGAAGTTATTACGAGAAAGTCTTGCAACAGTTGAGGACAATTTAAATTACACCTGAAACATTCATAGTTAATTTCTTTCTATGACATGCTCACTATTACCTGTTAGGTGATAAGAGGATTCCTGACAAAACAATCAAGTTTCAAGGCAAACCCCAAATAAAAAGATGTTGCCTAATTACTTCATGCTGTGTGAGACATTGCATTTTAGTCAAAACCCTCCAAAAGCCAAAAAACCATGAAAGTGCCAAACAGGTTTGTGCTCTGTCTTCTAATTTTCTTACTTCTCTTCGAAAAGCAGCTCTTAACCTTTTTATTTAAGGCTTGGGCTTTCCGCTGACTGCATGAGGTGAAGTTACAAACTTAGAAATCTGAATGGCAAATACCTCAAGCTATAGCTAAAAGTTTGTGGATTTATTAAGCAATATATAGATTCAATGAATGGTTTGGGTTGGAAGGAACCTTAACGATCATCTATTTCCAACCCCCCTGCAATGGGCAGGGACATCTCCTTCTAGATCAGGTTGCTCAAAGTCTCATTCTGCCTCACCCTCCAGGGAAGGGACATCCATGACTTCCCCAGGCAACCCATTCCAGTGTCTCACCACTCTCACTGTAAAGAATTTCTTCCTTAATATTCAGTCAAAATCTCCCCTCCTCAAGCTTCAATCCATTCCCTCTCATCCTATCACAACACGCCCTTATAAAAGGTCCATCCCCAGCTTTGTTGTAGGATCCCTTCAGGTACTGGAAGGCCACTATAAGGTTTTCCTGCAGCCTTCTTTTTTCCATACCAAACAACCCAAATTTTTGTATTCAATTCCTTCTATCAAGAATAAAAATATGCACTGGTAAAATCTTACCCATATATCTACTTCTCATCACCTTATCAATTTTGTTCAGGATCAATGCATTTTTAATGGCTGACTGCCAAGTCAGAAATGTCAGTGCATGGAGACGGCTTGTCCAAAGACTTCCTGTGATCACTAATGAATCTCTCAAATGAGAGCCAGTTACAACATGGCTAAAACACGGAAATTCGACTATATACACTGGATTTTTGTTTGTTTGTTTGTTTCTGTTTACTCAGCTTGGCAAATAAATACTTGTGCTTTGTTTTGCTCAGTCAGGAATGGCTGACACCAAGATAACATGTGAACACCACTGATGTTTGTCTGTCCCAGTCAGTTTCCAGCCATAGCTTATTAGACATCAGAAGAGAATGCTATCAAACTCTTTTGCTGCAGAAACCTTCTTTATAGGCCTTTGAATTCTTATAAGGTGGAGCTGATGACTCACTGATTATTCCTTAATTATATTTACTTTTAGTGACATTGAAGTAATATGGCTGCAGCCAAAGCAACACACAGCACAGAATCAAGGTAAAAAATAGATGGTCCCTCCTCTATGCAACTGAAGGTACTTCAAAACTTGTTTACTGTTTAAATTTTGTTTGTAAATAAAATTCTCAGGATCTAAACCAAGACAATTCAGCAAAAAGCACTGATGCCAGCCCTTGATTTGTCCATGGACTGCTTTTCTTATGACTATATCTCATCTCAACAGCCTCTCAAACTGTGAAACTCATGCAGCAATACCTTGGTGCTTCCTCACCTTTTCTGACTACCCATACTTAAACTCTGCAGACAACTCAGACCATTACAGAGGTCATAGAATAGTTTGGATTAGAAGGGACCTTAAAGATCATCTAATTTCAACTCTTTTGCCATAGTCAGGAAAACCCTCTGCTAGACCAGGCTGCCCAAGGCTCCATACAACCTGGCCTTGAACACTTAGAAGGGTAAAAAGAATGACCCTGGAAACTACAGACCAGTCAGCCTCACCTCTGTGCCTGGCAAGATCATGGAGCAGATCCTGCTGAAAGTCCTGCTAAGGCAAATGGAAAACAAAGCAGAGGTGATTGGTGGGAACCAGCATGGCTTCACCAAGGGCAGATCTTGCCTGACAAATTTAGTGGCTTTCTATGATGAAGTCACAGCGACAGTGGACAAGGGAAAGGCAGCTGATGTCATCTACCTGGACCTGAGTAAAGCATTTGACTCTGTCCCACATGACATCCTGGTCACCAAACTGGAAAAGCATGGACTTGATGGATGGACCACTCGCTGGATAAGGAATTGGCTGGATGGTCGAACCCAGAGAGTGGCGATCAACAGCACAATGTCCACCTGGAGACCAGTGACAAGTGGT
>VWZE01014348.1:67468-100388 GCA_013396675.1 Eubucco bourcierii | reverse complement strand
ATTCCCCCCCCCCCCCCCCTCGATTTTTCTTAATTGTTTCAGTTTGAAAGGGATCATTTTAGGCACTTTAATGCAAAGAGACAATGGCAGCAATGAATGGAAGTATAACCAAATGCCCCTTTTTATGTTTTATGCTTTATGTTTGTCAGCAGGGTACATAGTACATATTCCACAGATACAGAGATATTTTGATCAGAGGATCAGAGCTGTCTGAAATATAAGCTTTCCACAGTATGAACTATTTTAATTTCCTTACCTATGGCAATTACCATATGATATAATTTAAATACCTCCTCTACTTGCATTGGACCAGAAGCAGCCATATAGCCCTTTTCCTCTCCTAGTTGGTTGTATGAGGAGAGAGAAAGCTTTGTTTCATGCACTCATGTAATTAAGCAAAGGCCAAACAAGCCCCACTCTTCCTCTGCCTCTCTTCCTATAGCCTGGGGAGAAAGGAGGACATGGAACAAACTAAAACTGCTCAACAGTCGCTCTCTTGCAAACAAAAGGACACCAAAGCAAAGGCAGCTGCACAAGGCACTCCCAATGCATTAACAAAATTGTTCTTGGAATTGCAGGGAACAGTGCATTCGAGACAACTGACTCAAAATACCTTAGCTCAAAAACTAGGCACCACAGTTCAGAGTCTTGACTTGCCACTGAAAATTGAGCAAATTTTTACTTCACTTGGTTGCTCCCCAAAATCACATGGGCTCTCTAGGTCACATATCAGAATACACTATCATCTTAAGCAGCGCAACCACATTTCTCCGACTCCATAGCCAAGCAAGAAAGTACTTTATCTTTTCCGTATTTCTCTGTCTTTGTGCAATTACAGTTGTTTTCTCAAATCTGCTCCATCTCTTATACCACACTGCTCCCAGCAGAGCAAGACAGCAGCTTTTTACCATCTGAGAAACCACCTTCTCCTATTTTACATCTAAACTTAAATCCAGATTAGTATGTAATCTCTCTTTCCACTGTCAAAGCTTTCCAAGCTCTCTCCTCTCTGAGCTGCTATCTTTGACTTTACTCTGATACTGGTTTGATTTCTCAGAAGAAGGAGAAAAAGCTTTCACACTGCAGTGTGTCATTAAAATACATGGGACCACATCCAATCACTCCATGCAACACAGCTGTTTATAGAAAAAAACATGTAGCATGTAAATATTTTTTCCATAGGTTTGTGATCATGCTAATTTGTTTTATTTGGAGGACTCATCTGACGGATGGGTGTCAGGAAGATGGGGCTAGACTCTTCTCAGAGCTTCCCTGTGACAGGACAAGATGTAATGGGTATAAACTTGAACACAGGAAGTTCAATCTAAACATGAGGAGGAACTTCTTTACTTTGAGGGTGGCAGAGCACTGAACAGGCTGCCCAGGAAAGTGGTAGAGTCTCCATCGCTGGAGACTTTCAAGGCCTGCCTGGATGTGTTCTTATGTGATATGTTTTAAATGATCCTGCTCTGGAAAGGGAATTGGACTTGATCTCCAGAGGTTCTTTCCAATTCCTACCATTCTGTGGTTCTGTAGGTTTTAGATGAGTTAAGCAAGTATCTATGTTTAAAATACAGAAAAAAACAACCAAGTCAAACAGATACTAAACAGATATGCATAGCAGTGTAAAGTCTGAAAAATTCTGTAACTGATGTGCTACTGAAATTCCTGTAACTCTAGCTTCACTTTTATGTCTCTTCATACAGGTATAGATATATATCCCACAAATGAAATTCAGTCCTAGAGGGAGTTGGCAACCAAAAGCAGTGCGACAGTTTTTTACATTGAAACAGAACTCTCCCCTACACCTCCCTATACTTAGAATCATAGAATGGTAAGGTTGGAAGGGACCTCAAGGATCATCTAGTTCCAACCCCCTGCCAGAGGCAGGGACACCTCCCACTAGTACAGGTTACTCAAGGCCTCATCCAACCTGGCCTTGAACACCTCCAGGGAGGGAGCAGCCATGAC
This sequence comes from Eubucco bourcierii, assembly GCA_013396675.1. Classification (NCBI taxonomy): domain Eukaryota; kingdom Metazoa; phylum Chordata; class Aves; order Piciformes; family Ramphastidae; genus Eubucco; species Eubucco bourcierii. The sequence goes on along the minus strand of VWZE01014348.1, from coordinate 98,417 downwards.
CTCCCTGGGCAACCTGTTCCAGTGCCTCCCCACCCTCACTGGAAAGAACTTCCTCCTAACATCCAGTCTAAATCTCCCCTCTGCCAGTTTAAACCCATTTACTTTGTAAATGAGACTCAAATGGCATAGAACTGCACATACATTTCTCCTAATAGGACCTTTTCACCTCCAAGTATTTTTCACACCAAAACTGATCTACAAAATTCCAGAATGTACAATATTCCCACATGCAGCTGTCACCCTATGATGAATATTCAGCTTTTATATGCGGAAAATAGGAAAATATCCAACTTTAGTATCACAAATTCCCACACCAAACAAACACCCCCAAAACAGTAAACAATTTACCAAAAGTTCGAACACCCAGTCGGAAATTGTTTACACAAAAGGTACAAGAGGAATTTTTGGAGAGCAATTTAGGGAAAGGAGATAGAAATATAAATACCTATATCCTACGCACAACCCAGACCGCAGGGTGAGGAGCAGCAGCTGCCGCTGCCAGTCACATGATGGATTCCCCTCACCCTCCAACAGGGCCACTGGCAGGAAAACTCCAATTAATTCAATAGCCAAAATTACTCACCGATCAGCCGAGACGCTGCGCTTAATAATCGAATAAAACTATAATCCCAAATTGTGTTTTCAGCGCAACCACAAGGCGAAGAGGGTAGCAGGAGCTGAGTGTGCTGCCAAACCCGAAAGGAAAAGGAGGAAGCCACCTGTCCTCGGGTAGCCAGTCCGCAACACAGCACCAGCAGCGGGCGGAAGAGCAGAGCCGACAGCGAGCGAACTCAGGCCCTCCCAGAGCAGGCCCGCTTCAATCGGCCCTCCAGGCAAAACAGATCACTGGCAGGAGAGAAATTTGAAACCCAGCCAATCAAACAGGGCACCAGCATTGCAAACAAGTCTGGGCCTCGTTTGCCCCGGCAGCACACACCCTCAAAATTACAAATGAAAATATATATTAAAAAAAAAAAAAACAAAACCCAACCAAACAACAGAAACTTATATCCCATTTAGCTCATCCATGACCACCATATAAATTTACATTACATCTACTAACAGGAGGCCTTCCTTGAGGTTTTTCCATTTATTAAATATCCACTCCCCAAAAGAAAAAAAATGTCAGCGAATTAGGTCCTCCCTCCCTTATTTTTCTGTTCTAGAAGAAGAGATGGGGAAAAGAAAAGTACTTAAGCATCTATGATACGATTAATTTCAGTCCACCAAATTTCAACTCCATTTCTGATATGCATATTTCTTTTTTTGAAGGGTGAAGGAAATAGGCAAAATTCCTCAGCTCCAAGGGACTGAATATAGAGCAACGACACAAGACACAGTATTTAAGCAGCACTAACAAAACAAACAAAAAAACCCACACACAACTTTTTTTAGCATTATGCTATTTTCTTAAGCACTGGCATCTGTAGGAAAGAGATTCAAACACTAAATCATTTTGCTATGCCCAAATACTACAATAAACGGCAGCAAGTCTTTCATGGCTTAGTGACGTAGCACTCATAGCAGTGCTGCTGACTTACACTTATCAGGTCCAGCTCTTAACTTTTCATTCGTGAGTTTTAAACGTTGACATCTTTGTACTAAATTGACAAGTCTGATAATCTCTCATAGAAAAATGGTGGAAGTATGCTGGATAGATAACCTAATTAAGATTAAATTCTGAAAGGTTCTACCGAAGTGTTTTGGTTTGGTGGTTTTGTTTGTTGTTGGGGTTGTGGTGGGTTTTTTTGGGCTTTTTTTGTTTTGTTTTGTTATTGGGTTGGGTTTTTTTTGTTGTTGGTTGGGTTTTTTTTGTCTGGTTTTGGGGTTTTTTTTATTGAAGACAGATAATGATTATAGATAAAATTAAATGTGCAAGACAAAAGCAGTGCTGTGACAAAGATGCAAATGGTCATGACATTCCAGGTATTGCAAAGGTGCAACATCTCTGCTTCCTTCATACCTCTGCTTTTCAAATCTCAGTATGGTTTCCCTGATCAACTTGATTTTGATATTCAGGCAGCCAAAATAAAAATGCAAAATCACACTGCATTTTTATCTGGAGTCATGCTTCCTGCTGATACCAGCACCTGACAAAGGGGACAGATTTCCGAGACACATATCAAAAAGGAGCAGTCACTAATAGAGATTTTTTTTGCTGCAGACCAGAAATTTAAGGGGGCTGAATCCTTTAAATTGCACTGCACATGAATAATTAAAAGCTTAATTTATATTAAACACATATTGCATTGTTAGCAAATAGCATTGGGCTACATGGTGAAGTCACCATCCCTGAAGGTAGATGTGGTTCTGAGGGACATGTTTTAGTGGTGACTTGGCAGTGCTGACTTAACAGTTGGACTAGATGATCTTAAAGGTCTTTTCTAATCTAAATAATTCTATGATTCTAGCTAATGATGCCTTCTGCTGTTACCTTAGGCCAGTTCATCAGCCAGGGTCCTCACTTCTGTTTCAGCCCCTGCACAAGAAGAGTAAGGCAGCAGTGAACAATTCTTACACACATTTCATATAGAGGAGTATTCTTCAACGTGAGCACTGAGAAACACACCTTCAAAATGTCCTCGAACAGGCACACTCATCCAAGGTCTAGCACAAAGGGCAGACCAACAGCATGGCTGCAGCACTGGACAAGAGGCTGCATAAGGAGGTTGCTAAAACTTATTTTCCACCCTTCCAAACAAGACAAGATTCCATCTGCTGGGAGAAGTTAATCAAAACTGCCACTCCTATTGCTGCGGGCTGGATAGTGCAGTCTCAGATGACCAGACAGATGCTGCAGAGCTGCTCAGAATTAGCAACACTTAACTGCCAGAGCTCAAGAAACAGCTTCCAAAAACACTGCTCAGAGGGTACAAGAAAGATGTAAGATGTATTTGAAGCTGTCTCATTATCAAAACTTTGAGTTTATAAATGAAGGCTTAGACAATTGCTGGAATAACAGAAAGAGGAAGGTTTGTTTGAAGACAGGCTTTCCCTGTGGAGGGCGTGAAGATACCACAGGACATTGTTTGAAGGCAATGTACATTTCAAGAAAAGATATTCTTGCACAAGCCTTGGGGAGAGTGGACAAACTGTAAGCTAGACTGTGTGTTCTTTTCTAGTAGACACTGACTCACCATAATAGATACCTCAGTATTCATTCTCGTTCTACTAACACACTTACCAGATACTTTATGAAGAAATAAAATCCTTGAGAATTGCACTGTGACTTAACCATCCAGATGAGACATCATTTCCTGAAAGTAGGTTTCTTGGAGGAGGTACGAAAGCCAACTAACCAATCAAATAAAAAGTAAGAGACAAAAATGAGAAAAAAAAAAAGAGAGAAGAAATAACAGGGTCTTGTGGTCAATTTGGAGCCAGAAATCAGTTCAGTGTTGGCAGCAGCTCCCATCACGCTTTTCCAGAGGGGCTGCACAGGATTACACTTTCAAAAGGACTTAAAAACTTCAGGAGCATGTCTCATTGTTACAAGTGACAGACTAATGAGCTTAAAATTGCTCAATATACTGCTTCATCCTCTGTCTTGTCCAGTCTGGGGAGAGGTGGAATTCTCCTACAGCTGCTGACAGATTAGGATGCAAGAGTTTGAAACACCAGAATCCCATTTGTGTGGCTTTCTGATGGAGGCAACTGGCCCCGACCAGAAAAAGCTGACTGGGACACACACCTTAGCCCAGCAGATCAGCATAATAAACCACTGGCAGAGCAAGGTTGTACTAGCAGGCCAGGCTGTGAACTTGAGCAGCATCCCTTCTGCTGCTCATGTCACAATTATGAAGCAGAGATTAAAGGAAATGGTACATTCTGTGATGGCAGTCAGATCCACCAGAGGCCATTTGTCACAGGTCACAAGCACCTAAGTGCCTGGAAAACTTTCAAAAGCAGATGTAGGTGCCCTTGGCAGCGGCACACAGCCTCTTTGTGATTTTTTTCTTATTTCAGTGTGGAAGATTTTTAGAGGAATCATGGAATGATTGAGTTGGAAGGCACCTTAAAGATCATCTTTTTCCAATTCCCTTGCCATAGTCAGGGACAGCTCCCACTAGGCAAGGTTCCTCAAAGCTTCATCCACCCTTGTCTTACACACTGTGAGAGATTAGGTGTCCACAACTTCTCTGAACAACCCATTCCACTTTCTCACCACCCTCACAGTAAAGAACTTCTTCCTACTGCCTAACCTAAACCTACTCTGCTCTAGTTTAAAAACATTGCCCCTTCTCTTATAGAATCATAGAATGGTAAGGTTAGAAGGGACCTCAAGGATCATCTAGTTCCAATCCCCTGCCATATGCAGGGACACCTCCCACTAGTACAGGTAATCTCTTATCCTCACAAAGGTGACAGGATAAAAGTCCTTTATAAATAGTCTCTCTCCCACTTTCCTTCAGGCTCCTTTCAGGTACTGGAAAGCCACTATGAAGTCTCCCCTTCTCAGCCTTCTCTTTTCCAGGCTGAACAGACACGACTCACTCAGCCTGTGACAGGCTGTGACTCACTCAGACAGGTGCTCCAGCCCTCTCCTTGTGGTCCTCCTCTGGACCCTCACCAAGATCCATGTCTTTCTTGTGTTGGGGGCTCCAGAGCTGGATGCAGTACTCTACGTGAGGTCTCACAAGAGCAGTGTAGATGGGCAGAATCATCTCCTTTGACCTGCTGGCCACATTTTTTTTGGTGCAGCCCAGGACATGGGAGGCTTTCTGAGATGCTAGTGAGAGCAGGGAGGAAGGTAAGGCACACAGCATATTTATCAAAGGAGTTGAAGTGTTTTATTCCATTTGCACCTTCACAACAGAAAAGTTATTTTTAAAAATTAAGATAAATCATAGTATGCTTGACCCAAATTTTTCACTGTTCCTATGCTTTGTGAGAAATTGGAAGTAACGCCTAATTGTGTACAATTCTGAACATGAAACAAGAAAATTAAGCTTTTCGTGACCTGCAGTCTTTACTTTTTCAAAATTGACAGATTTTTTGATGTTTTATTGACAATAAGTCAGCACAGAAAATGGGGCTTGAAAAGGGAAAATATGTAAGAGTCAGTGAACTTTTGTGTGGAAGGATGGGGTAGGTAGGAGTGTAATTGTGGTCTGAGAGTTGTATTAGGTAGAATATTCTGCTAAAATATTTAGCATTGAAGGAGTTTATAATTTAAGCTTTTTATTCAATAGCAATTTCAAAAATGTAAATCAGTCTTTTGATGCCCTCTAGCTTTGCAGCTTAGTCTCAGTACCTAGGTAGATGCAATAAATTGTGTTTAAAGAAACTTCAAACTACTCAAAAAATGCCCTGTGTTCAATCATAAATGGAGTGTCAAACTGTGATGAATACGCTGTGCTAAATTGGCAGCTTTTCAGGATGGCTTTAAAAAGTACCCAAAGCCATTTAGCCCATGCATGGTTGCTCACAGTTAGATTTTATACCACCTGCTGAAGCTTTTTGTTGGATCAAGAACTCACTTTTTACCCATCTAAAGCTCCAGAAAAATACTGTGTGAATTAAGGGCTAAGGAAAAATATTAATAGGGACCCTTACTTCTGGCCAGCCATTAGTACCATGTATTTTCTTTGCCACTACAATTCTAACTCACTGTCATCTGTCATTTGATCTTGATCTCACTACAAGTTTCCTAGGAAACAAATTTAGGAGCACACATATATTAGTAAGAATGCAGCTTAGGGAAAGTTTTGAGTTTGGATGATGAATTGATGCTCCTCAATTTGCTTATGATCACCAAACCTGTTACTGAAACAGATTCAGAGCTCAGGGAAAATAATGAGAGGTGTGTGCTGCACGTTCTTTTTCACAGCACAGTTTTGCCTTTGTTCATAAAGCCAGGAAACCTTATTACTTCTGAAAGTATGTCTTCTTTTTTCTGAGCTTTAAGTGAATGGCAGTTATCACAAAACCTGTCAGAGTTGCTGCTGAGCCAGTGACCACGTAGGCAATTCCCAGGAATTGGCTACTTCCTCCACTCCACACCACAGTTGAAAGAATCACATGCTTCCTCCCCTTGAATTTGGTAACAGGGAAGTCTGATAAAAGCACGTTAAGGTTCTACTAGCAAGGTTTATATTATGCCCAGGAGCAGAAAGAGTAGTGATAAATGCTCAAAAACATTTCCAAGGCATGAAGAGTCTAGAAAACCGTGTTTGCTGCGTAAATTCTTTGAACTGACCTCTGATGTCTCTACTAATCGGTGTTCAAAAAACCTAGGAGCAGCTGGTGGTAAGAAATTTAGTTACTTTTAGATACAGTCTCTGTGTGAACATGAAAATAAATTTATTTTTTTTTTAGTTTCCATTATAAATACCAGAATTAAAATTTATGTAACTGCTACTGTGTTAATTTCCTATAAAAGCTCCACTGAAGATGTGCTTTCTGAGCAGCTTACCATGATGCTACTCCACATATTCTCACTGAGGCCAAGTGCTCACCTCTACCTAACATATTGTCATAGAATCATAGAATGGTAAGGTTGGAAGGGACCTCAAGGATCATCTAGTTCCAACCCCCTGCCATAGGCAGAGACACCTCCCACTAGCACAGGTTACTCAAGGCCTCATCCAATCTGGCCTTGAACACCTCCAGGGAGGGATTGTCTACCCAGAATGTTACATGATTCTACCTTTCATCTCTCCATGTGGAATAGAACTGTGCTACACTGTTCTTTCAGAATAGAACTGTGCTACACTGTTTACAATCACAGCTCTGCTGGCTGAGAGAGAAATTTATAGTCATCTTGGCATAATTCCTGCCGACAAAAGAAGTTCTTTAGTCAGCAAAGTTCATGCTGTTCAGAGTGAGGGCGCATTTTCACCAGCACAAAAGTTCCTGTCAGTACATGGCCCAAACCTGCCAGAGGGCTCTGCTGACACAGGCAGCCCCACAGCTCTCAATGGCAGGGATGCCTCTGGCACTTCATGCACCCCAGTAAGGGTGTTTACACATCTGATTAGGTCACTATTAAATGTTCTAGCTGAAACAACATCTTCAGCCATCTCTCCTGCCTCCCACTTTTCGGTGTTACCCATTGTGTAAAGCTCCCATGTACTGTCTCCAGCCAAAAGCGGCCCCCTCAGAAGTCAAATCCAATGCCATGTGTGTACCATTTGAGTGACATGACCTTGTGTGGGCTGAAGAAAATCCACTTGTAGTGTCTTATCTCTCTCAAAACGAAGTCTTTTCACAATGATTTATTTCAGTCTGTTTTGCTCGGATTCTTTGCCATTTTAATGTACAAATCCCAGCCACTCCAACCTATTGTAACTAGTGGTCCTGGATAACATGAAAGGATACTGTAGGAAATATTGAAAGTGTAATTCCCAGCAGGAAGGCCATGTGCAAACTGCCCTACCCGCTGGACACGTCGGTAAAGATTTCGGAACGTAGCAAAGGCTGACACTCGCATCCAGATAACAAAGTCTTCATTTACATAACCATTGTTCCTTTCATCTTCCACATCTAACATATATACTGGCTTCTGCCAGTAGGGTGGTCTTGCTGTCCCTGATGGAAAAGAAAGAAACCAGGAAAGACATAGTGTCAGCAAAAACAGTAGGTGACTGAATTCTGGGCTTACTCACAACCAATGCAGAATGAGACATTAAAGAGAAAAAAAGACCATAACCGAAAAAGTAAATACATAAGGTAACACTTTTCACCTGAGCACTTCCATTCACCTCAAACATGAGTGAACAGCATTTCATGTGCAGAGAAGGGCAATGAGGCTGAGGAGAGGCCTTGAGCACAAGCCACTGAAATGTGAGGAACCAATCTTACCTGCAAATGCAGAAGAGAGATTGTATGATTTTGGATTGCGAAACTTCACATTCTTATCTGTCCACCAACAGTTCCCAGTCTTCAGCAGTGGCACTTGAATAACAGATGAGTTAAGACTGTAGAAAAGCTCAATAGTATCTGCAAAGAATACAAGAATCACAGAAACATTCAGGTTAGACAAGACCCTCAGGATCACCAAGTCCAACAGATAACCCTACTCTACAAGGTGCACCCTAAACTATAACCCCAAGCACCACACCCAAACAACTTCTAAACAAATCCAGGGTTAGTGACTCAACCACCTCCCTGGGCAGCCCATTCCAATGCCTGACCACTATTCTGTGAAAAGAATTTTCCTAATGCCCAGTCTCAACCTACTCAGTCACAGTTTGAGGCCATTCCCTCTTGTTCTATCACTATTTACCTGTGAGAAGAGACCAGCAGCAGCCTCTCCACAACATCTTTTCAGGTAGCTGTAGACAGCCATGAGGTCTCTCCTTAGTGTCCTCTTTTTCAAACTAATGTATGAGTAAAAAGCAGTCATTCTGATTGCCACCATGACCTGGCAATTAGATGTGCACTGAAGACAAACAGGAAGGTAGACACTGGGAGGTTTACCATCAACATTTTAAAATCTTACTGTTCCTAGTTCTCTGCAGGACCATTCTGCTCTGCAGCCAGAAGGTGTGGGCTGCACACAGGTAGTTCTGCTGTCTTAGGTCAGAGAGTCAAATCAACCAGACTTCTAGAGGAGCAGGTAGGTGCACAGGCAGATGAAAATCAAACTGATCTAAAAGTTACTCAATGCAGCTGCTCTTCAAAAGTCCTCAGGTGTGGGTGGCTCAGCTGCTTCAGTAACAACTATTGCATTGCCAAGAACTGCTGCATGGAAAAGGTTTTTTTGTTTCCTTTCCTCTCAAGCAAATCCCTTCTGAAACCTGTGTTCACAGCCAGAAGCCCTCTAGATGTCAGCCTAAAAATAAACACTTAGGCAGATTATGCCCACTAGGTTACTACAGGTTAAGATTAAACCTGGGATCAAATTGAGTAAGATTGTGAATGCTCCCAGCATTCAAAGAACAAAATGCAATCACACAGATCCAAAGGTCCAAACCAATGTGAAGAATATCACTTCCTTCTAAGCACGCCACCGTGGGAAGGCAGAATCTAAGCTCTTCCTTTGTTGTACAAGACTGCATTTTTTAGCAAGGAAGTACACTAAATCTGTTGGCTTATTTCCCTAGGGACTCAGTTCCCCACTTGTGTTGCATTGAAGAGGGTCTTAGTACATCAAAAATGTTCCTCAGTTTCAAAATGAGTGGCTAGTTACTAAAATGTAAGAAACAGAACCCAATATCCACCACAGCACCATCACCAAACAACCTTTGGTGGGAGAAGACTGAGATCTTGCACTGCCAGGACTCAGCTGGCTTGGGGTAATCACAGAAGCATAGAATGGTGGGGTAGAAAGGGGTATCTGAAGATCATTGATTTCAACTCCCCTGCCAAAGCAGGATCACCTAGGGCAGGTTACACATGAATGCATCCATACGGGTCTTGAAAGCCTCTAGAGAAGGAGACTCCATAACCTCTCTGGACAGCCTGTTCCAGTGCCCCAGCACCCTTACAGTAAAGAAGTTTTTCCTCATGTTGAGGTGGAACTTCCTGTGCTCTAGTTTCAGGTGGAAATTAGCAAGGCAGATGTGGAAGGTACCAACTTACCATTGAACATGCTGTTGGCAATAGCACCACAGGGAGCCATGGGTGTTCCATTTTGGTAGGTGGCAAAGGGTGCGCAGTACTGCTGAATCTGCACTCAAGGTCACAGAATAATCAGGCACAGAACCTGGGACTTTTGTTTTGGTTTGATGCTGTTAATGTCCTCCTCCCATTCTTTCTTCAGAATAGTCACTGAATAATTAAATCTCCAGTACCTTTTGGTCACATTAGAGATACATCCAAATGAATGGGTTTGTAGTTGAGGAATACAAAATTCTTCACCAAATTTTGCTTCTGATTTGCGAACTCCAGACTACAAAAACTCATTTGGAGATCTGCTATTGTAACATAGCTACAACTGAAAATATTCCAGTGAAACCCTGGCTTACCCTAGAACATCTTATTTTCACTTCTTTAAAATTCTTATCTGGACTGCTTTGGTGGTAGAGAACAGCAGATGCAGCTAGCCCACAGAAAACTGCAGTAATCTTGATGTATGAAGATACAGTGTGAATAACAAAAACCAATCTTCTTTTCTATCCAAATTTGTGACACACTATGTATCTTCAGGGCTAAACACAAAAACATTTTCAAATAACTCCCTAAGTTGTATATCTGATTGGCAGAAGAGGCAAAACCAGTTGCACCTGGATGCAAACAACCAAGCTGACTGGGCAGATGTATGTGGAATATGCCCTGAGAGTTACAAGAAGCATTTTACAGAAATAACAGATTATTATTGCACAATCATCAGATGTACTGTGAGGACAACGTGTGGACTGTGTTGTGCTGGTTTGAGGCTAATTGGAATATTTTAATAGAGAAAATTATAGGCTGTGAAAGGAAAACAATGGTGATGTCTACTTCACTCATAGGCTTGCTGAGATGTTTAAGAATAAGTACTCAACACATAGATAAGTCAGTCTCTGGGGCACAGCGTCTCGGGCTGTCTAGCTTCTGGCTTCTCTCTGCCGATTAATCTCACTAACCACTTTTCTTCTAACCCCCCTGGCCGATCCTCCAAACTCACCCTGGCGTAAGGCAAACCTTGAGGTAAGGTATAGGGGTGGGGAGAAGGTGGAAGGGTGGTTGGGAGCCCCTCCTGGGGTCTCTGATTTCTGGGAGGGCAGTTGTGTTTCTGTATTCCCTTTAACTTGTCTATTTCTGTAACTATTCCTGTCTCTAGTGTATATCTCTGCTTGTACATTGTGCTGAGCTGTAAATAGAGCTTCAGTCCTTAACTTCCAGCAGGTTGAGTTCTAGTCTGGGTCATTTTACAAAGTGTGGGGGGGCAGGGAACTCCCAAACCATCACACTGTGTGTATATTAAGAAATGCTACTTATAAGCCAAAGAAAACATGGCTTAGATTTGTAAGTAATGAACCTGAATGTAATGATTGCATTCTCCAATTTCCTTATGCAGGTCTGCTGCAGGTGATGCTGTCTACCCTCCTTTTTTAGACCTCTAAATTGCATACTACACGATCACCTCGTTCACCATTAAACTTCACCTGCTTCCAAAGCCAGAAGGCAAAATGAAAGACTTAGAACAATTTAATTCCCTAACCCTATCATAAAAGCACAGCTTAAAACATTTCTGGCTAAGAAGACTGAATAACTCTCAAATGAAAAGCCTTCTGTAAATGTATTTGAAAAAGACAATCTAATTTGAACTAGCATCCCTCCAAGGTGCAGCCTTGAGAACTGCAGCACTGGACTCCTATCTGTTATTTATTGTCTTGAACCTTCCTCTCTTATTAATGTATTAAGGATAATGGCCCTGATAATCATAAAAGCAGAAACCAAACACTGAAAATTTCTCATTATTCCCCAGAGCCACCTTAACACACTTAACAGTCACACCCAGTTAGCTCTCCATAGGGTCAAAGCTGCACCTGATGGAAATTATCACCATCTCCTAACACAAAGAAGAAAACTCACTTTTGCATTCTGACCCAGCAGCTGTGCATCACTCCTTGACATCATGAATCGACGGTGGTTTTGATAGAAGTTTTGCAGGCCATAGTACATAAAAACATCACCCTAGAATTCAAAGAGGAATTCTGTTACTTGGTGAAAAAGAGAAGAGAGTATTCAATATTGAAGTGCTGGTAACTACACTAACCAATTACTTCAGCAGACACTGGCTAGGATTTAAGTCTTTACGTCAGCTGAAAGTTTTAGAATTTTAGCACAAAATTAAACATGTTTTAAATCACCAAATGAAAACTAAATTAAAAATGCCCAATTGTTATTTTCCTCAAGATAGCACAGGCTGGCCATGAACCAGGTGTTCTAGAAACATGTGGACATAGCACTGTGGGACATGGTTTAATGGCCATGGTGATCTTAGGTTGGCAGCTGCAGTCGGTGATCTTAGAGGTCTCTTCCAACTGAAACAGTTCTATGATTCTGTGAACCTGCAGTGACTGTGAATAATTTTGTGGAGACAGACATTCCTTTTTGATATAAGGAGGTGCACAAAGAACTTCAAAAATTACCCATTGTTTTTTAATTACTTCAGATTTTCTGAAAAATAAATCTGCTTCTCATCAATTATTTGAATCTTTTGGAAAATTTAGTTCTGTTATAAAAGGATTTTTCTAGTCAGGCAAATACAAGCAAGAAAGAGGATTATTAAACAACAACAAAACAGTGGCTGCTCCCTCCCCCTGGAGGTGTTCAAGGCCGGGTTGGAGGAGGCCTTGAGTGAGCTGTATTAGTGGGAGGTGTCCCTGCCTATGGCAGGGGGTTGGAACTAGATGATCCTTGAGGTCCCTTCCAACCTTACCATTCTATGATTCTAATATTTAGTTAAATAAAACTTTCATCTGTAACCTGAAGAATTATGGAGTATTTTAACAGCCTTGTCAATACTAAAGAACTCCAAAGTGAATTTATAATTTCAATTGCACTGTAATTCTAAGGGATCATCCATGCAGTATTAAGAAAAAGCTATCTTTGGCAGAACATGAAGCATTTTAACAGTCTCAGTAACCTGACCAAGTAGTTTAGGACAGGAAATTCATGACAGTTTTCCCAAATGAAACTACTAGACTTGAATTATTTCAAGGACCTTGGGGATTATCATGGAATCATAGAACTATTAAGGTTGGAAAAGACATTTGAGATTACCAAGTCCAACAGCTTGCCTAGAGCTCACAATCACACCACTGCTGCTAAGCTACTACCACTAAGCCATGTCCCTCCACACCACATCCACACATCTTTTAAATACCTCCATGGATGGTGACTTCACCACCTCCCTGGGCAGCCTGATAACCCTTTCTGGGAACAAAATTTTCCTAATATCCAACCTTTTTTCCTAATATTCAACAAAAAGCATAACTCTTGAAAAAAAAACTATAGGAGTTTACTTGTGACAAGCAGTCCGTTTCAGATTTCCTTCTCACCTGAGAGCTTAGTGAAGTAACAACACAGCCCAATAGTTTGCTACTGACTCAGAGAGGTCACCTCCACAATCAGACATCATTTCCTCCATCTTCATCCTCCTTTGACATCTCCCAACCAAGGAAAGGTGACCTTATTGTGATTCACAGACTGTACCTGGTTGGAAGGGACCTTCAAAGACCATCTTTTCCAAACCCCATGCAGTAAGCAGGGACACCTCCAAATAGATCAGGCTGCCCACAGCCACATCAAATCTGATCTTGAACATCTCCAGGGCTGAAGCCACAACCACATCCCTGGGCAATCTCTTCCAGTATTTTACCACTATCATTGTAAAGAACTTCCTCCTAATGTCCAGCCTAAATCTATCTGTTCCAGTTTCAAATCATTGCCCCTCATCCTATCACTACAAGGCCTTCTAAACAGTTCTTCTCCAGCCTTCCTGTAGGTCCCCTTCAGATACTGAAATGCAGCTATAAGGTGTTCTGGGAGCCTTCTCTTTTCCAGGTTGAACAGCCCCGATTCTTTCAGCCTGTCTTCAGCCCTCTGATCATCTTTGTGGCACTCCTCTGGACCTGCTCCAGCAGGTCTATGTCTCTCTTGTGTTAGGGCAGCCATAGCTGGACACAGTACTCCAGGTGAGGTCTCACCAGAGCAGATCAGTAGCAGCACCTGTCTCAACTTGCTGGCCACACTCCTTGTGATGCAGCCCAGGAAGCCATTGGCCTCCGGGGCTGCATGTACACAATTCTGGCTCATATTGTGCTGGTTTGAGACTAACTGGAATATTTTAATGAGAAAAATAGATTATAGGCTATGAAAAGAAAAACAATGGTGATGTCTATTTCACTCATAGACTTGCTGAGACGTGTAAGAACAAGGACACAAATATAGAGAGTCTCGGTCTCTCTGGGAGCTGGTGTGTCTTCTGGCCTCTCTGCTTTTAACCTATCACTTTGCTTCTAACCCCCCTGGTTGATCCTCCAAACTTACCTTGCACATAAGACAGACTCTGGGGTAAAGTAGAGGGGTGGAAAGAGGGTGGAAGGGTGGTTGGGAGCCCCTTCTGGGAACTCTGATTTCTGGGAGGGGAGTTGTGTTTCTCTATTCCCTTTAACTTGTATATTCCTGTAAATATTCCTGTCTTTAGTGTATATCTCTGCTTTTGTATTGTGCTAAGCTGTAAATAGAGCTTCAGTCCTTAACTTCCAGGCGGCTGAGTCCAGTCTGGGTGGTCTTTCATAGTGTGGGGGGGTGGGGAATTCCCAAACCATCACACATGTCCACCTTCTCATCCACCAGGACTCCCAAGTCCTTTTCTGCAGGGTTGCTTTCAATTTCATCATCTCCCAAAAAGCATTCCAAAATCACTGGCCAAGGTGAAAGTGTACATTTGTGAGTATTTTGTTTTTTAAAAGTACAAAGAAATTTTAGTCAGGAGCTCTACACAGCCGAATTTGTGTACTTCATCATATAGAGATACATGATCAGGAGGTATTAAGAAATGTCAATTGGTTTCTTGCATCCACTTACCAGTATACCCTCTTCTAGCATGAAATTAGCAGAACAGCTGCATTCCTTATTCCAATTAGAAGAATTTTCACGGAGTTCTGAACACTCTGAACATTTATCTGAATAATCAATCTGTCAGAGAAGTGAAGAAGCAGAGATATTGTATTAAAGGACATGCACATAAATAAAGGTTAAAAGGTTAAAGGCTAGCCCCGAGACTTCTCAGAGAAGTTATCCTCTAAGTGACTCTTAAAAAGTAATTTTATTTTTTTTTGCTAAACATTAACAGAGGTAGATAATCAAGACTTGGCCTCAATGAACATTCACAAGTTTTTTTTTCCTTAGTATAAAGCTGGTTTAGAGCCTTTTAATAACTGTTGCAGAACCTCCACATCTGTTCATTGTAAAGGAGTGCTGACCAAAGAACACTTCTGCAGCTTGGTCTGGCTGCCCAAGCAACGCTTAACGAATTTCCTCATGCACTAAAGGCCACTCTCCTTGAACAGCCTGGATGCAGTTCAGAGTATTGGCTCTAACCAGCAGCCTATTAACACCACCACAGGTCTAGTAAACTTTGCTTCCAGGAGGCATTTAAATATGAGGGCTCCTTGCATTTTAAGATTTTGCCCCAGTTTGTTCTTCTAGCACCAAACACTAAACAGGAAATAATGACAACATCTCAGACATTACCAGCCAGTGGCAGCAATTAGAATCCATATTTCAGATATTCCCACCCACTCAACCAGTCAGTGTTCAGATGTTATTGATGACCAACTACCTCTGAGGGCTTTTACAGGAATACTGGCTGCTGAATACATGCCTGAGGCAGGAAGACATCTTATTTATACAGAAGTAAAAATACAAAGCCTTTTCCCTCCAAAAATAGTCAAATTTCTTTTTCATAGAATATCTAAGAACAGCATGGAATCATAGAATGGTTTGGGTTGGAAGAGACCTTAAAGATCATCCAGTTCCAACCCATCTGCCATGGGCAGGGACACCTTCCACTAGACCAAGTTGCTCAAGGCCCCCATCCAACCTGGCCTTGAACACTACTGGGAAAGGGGCATCCACAACTTCCCTGGGCAACCTGTTTCAGTGTCTCACCACCCTCACCCACACCAGTTGTAAACCAACCTGGATTTCCCTGACGCTGTTTGCAGACAGTATGAGGCAGACACCAACAGAGAGGCAGAAGGCGCCTGTGAGAAAGAAGCTGGAGAGCACAGTTGCAACGTTAAGCCGGGGCTTCCATGCTGGTAGTCTCTGTTGTTTGAAAGCAGTGTTATCTGGACATCTGGAAGAACATGCCTTTCCTTGTGGAAGAAAACTTGTCTTGCTTTTCATTTTCTTCTTTGTCAGATGAAGGAAGAAGGTTGTGTGTTTAAGCTTGAGATACTGTCCTTACTGTTGAGAGACTGTATTGTTTGTTGAATCCTGCATTATGCTCAGGAATTACTGATTAACTAGATCCCTCTCTTCCTCCTTTTCTACATTACTACCTGGATCCCCATGATCTTCTTGTACCAATCAAATGATTGTGTACTTTGGTCAGGGTGTGTAGTTTATGCTTCCTGGAAAAGCTCAAATATACGCTTTTTGCCCTGTAATTAATTAGAATGTGTTATGCTGTATTCACTTGCAGCATACTGCTAGCTATACTGCATTTCTGTGTCATCTTAGGTGCAAGATTTCTTCTCCCTTCACTTCCACAGCTGCCAAACTAACAGGTACACAATGAAAGGAGCTTTACTCCAATGGGGAGAACGGCAGGTGCTGAGACAGCACTGTAAGGGAAGCACAGCTTTTGAAAGACCAAATCAATCTTCTTAACTTGCTACAGACATTACTACTGATTCACATGCAGTTTAAAGTTGTAAAAAGTTACATGTTTTTTTAACACAAAAGAGCAATTCATTCTCAAAACATCTCATTTGGATCACTGGCTTTCCATGATGCTAATGATTTGCTCACCTCAATTAATCTTGTCCATCCATTCCCTACCATTCATAATGACAAAAGAATCACAGAGATCATCTTTTAATTTCAATGGATACACAGAAGAATAATTTTTGTTGTGATGGTTTGGGAGTTCCCTGCCCCCCACACTTTGTAAAATGACCCAGACTAGAACTCAGCCGGCTGGAAGTTAAGGACTGAAGCTCTATTTACAGCTCAGCACAATGTACAAGCAGAGATAGACACTACAGACAGGAATAGTTACAGACATAGACAAGTTAAAGGGAATACAGAAACACAACTCCCCTCCCAGAAATCAGAGACCCCAGGAGGGGCTCCCAACCACCCTTCCACCTTCTCCCTACCCCTGTACCTTACCCAAGGTTTGCCTTACGTGCAAGGTGAATTAGGAGGATCAGCCAGGGGGGTTAGAAGAAAAGTGGTTAGTGAGGATTAATCGGCAAAAAGGACCAGAAGCTAGACCGCCCGAGACACTGTGCCTCCAGAGAGAGACTGCCTGACTTATCTAATGTTATTCTTTCTTTTCCCAGATATCTCAGCAAGCCTATGACTGAAGTAGACATCACCATTGTTTTCGTTTCACAGACTATAGTGTAATTTTCTCTATTAAAATATTCCATTTAGCCTCAAATCAGCACATTTGTACAGTTCAACAGCTGAACCAAAGTAAAGCCCTGATAAAATAGATAAGACAATGTATCATGTAATGGCAGAAAAACACATCTGGCCAGCTCTAGAACAGATGGCTGAAAAATACATCTCTGACAAAGTACTGAAATTCACACTACTTTTTCAAAAACCCTTCAGGGCAAGAACTAGATTACTACTCTCACAAGAGAAGCAAATGCCTTCTTTGGGACAGCAAGAGGGAGATAACAGAAAACTGATTTGTACAAAGCCTTTCACACCCAAGTTTATTAATTTTCAAAGTCTTACAAATAACACATGGGAGTAAATCTAGCCAGTGAATGCAATTTAAGCCTGACTGCAGTATCATGTAGCTCCTGCAGTAAAACCCACACTGAAACTACAAACAAAACTTCTCTTTTGATACTAAACAAAAAGGCAACTGATGAAAAAGTTGCAATGTGCATCCTTTCTGTATTGATAGACTTATGTCAAGTCAAAATTCTGGATTCCATCACTTTTTTATCATCTGTCAAATGCACACATGGTAACAGTAAAAAGTAGCTGCAAATGATTCCCATCTTAGCAAAACCATTAAAAGAGTCCCAGCTTCACAGAGCCCTCTCTGCAGAGCTTTATAATACTCATCTCTAGTAGGTCAATTGTTTCTTTCTTTATCTGAAAAAAAAAATTGAAGAAAGCAAAGAAAGTTACTGATAACGCTTTGGCTAAGAACAAATATTTATTTATTTACTCAAGTACCTTGCTATAGGATTAGAAATAAAAGAAGGGGTTCTCATACAAGATCTGAGCTCTAGAACGTTTCCATTTTGTAAAACATCTAGCATTTGTTCCACAACCCTTAAGTACAACCATGGCTCTCCAAGTCCCATCTAATGTGGTTACAGACAAGGTGTCACTGGTAAGTAGTTGATAAAGCATGCCCCAGCAAGGGCTCCATCCTTGACTGCAAAATCCCCCTGGGACTTTCCAGAGTATCAAAGCCCAGAGCAGTTCTGCACTGCAACAGCCACAACATTGTGTGTGTCTGAGACACTTGAATAAAAGTGAGCATGAGAAGGTCAGGTCTACATGTGCTGCTTGAATGTGCTTTGGTTTGTAACATGGATATGGATGTAGCTTATTGCTTATCTAAAGAGAAAAGACAAATGTATTAAAGAGTAAATATTGACTATGGATTTCAGCCAGGAACACAAGAATCTCTATCACCATGGCCAGCACTGGGATTCCTTATAACTCCCTCTTCCCCCTTACAAATAACTTGCAAGTTTTCTCATAGGATTATATTCTTCTGTGCAGAAATAGATATTGTATGAAAGCCTGATCATAGAATCATAGAATCAACCAGGTTGGAAGAGACCTCCAAGATCATCCAGTCCAACCTATCACCCAGCCCTATCCAATCAACCAGACCGTGTCACTAGGTGTCTCATCCAGTCTTTTCTTGAACACCTCCAGGGATGGAGACTCCACCACCTCCCTGGGCAGCCCATTCCAATGCCAATCACTCTCTCTGTGAAGAACTTCCTCCTAATATCCAGCCTAGACCTCCCCTGGCACAACTTGAGACTGTTTCCCCTTGTTCTGTTGCTGGTTGCCTGGGAGAAGAGTCAATGTGCTACATGAGGGTGAAAATAGCTGTCACAACTCCATTTCTTATAAACCTTTTTACTTTCATGAAGTCAGAAGCATAAACTTTCTGTCTTTTCAAACTTACTCAAGGGTCAGTGTTTATGTTGTTTGCAGACAATGCAATACTGGTTTTCTCTTGGAATAAACACATTTGAATCTTATGAATAGGTAATATGAGGAACTAAGGGAGTTCTGGAGCCCTCAGCACAGGAAGGACATGGAAGAGTTGGAGCAGGTCCAGAGGAGGGCCACAAAGATGATCAGAGGGCTGCAGCAGCTCTCCTATGAGGACAGGCTGAGAGAGTTGGGGCTCTGCAGCCTGGGGAAGAGGAGGCTTCGAGGGGACCTGATAGTAGCCTTCCAGTATCTGAAGGGGGCCTACAGGAAAGCTGGGGAGGGACTATTTACAAGGTCTTGTAATGATAGGACAAGGGGCAATGGGTTTAAACTGGCAGAGGGGAGATTTAGACTGGATGTTAGGAGGAAGTTCTTTCCAGTGAGGGTGGTGAGACACTGGAACAGGTTGCCCAGGGAGGTTGTGGCTGCTCCCTCCCTGGAGGTGTTCAAGGCCAGATTGGATGAGGCCTTGAGTGAGCTGTACTAGTGGGAGGTGTCCCTGCCTATGGCAGGGGGTTGGAACTAGATGATCCTTGAGGTCCCTTCCAACCTTACCATTCTATGATTCTATGCTTCTATGATCCGTACTGCCATTATCTCTTTACACAGAGCTTTCAAAGCAGGAAGCTTTGTCCTTTGGTTGCATCAGAAAGTATACAAAAAATTTTTATTAAAACCCTTAGGCATTAGTGTATCTTCAGTATGCCAAGGCAGAGCCTGACAAATTCATTCATGCCTCCTCTGGTTTCTTTGTGACCTTTCTTTTGATTTCCTTCTCTCCACTGTTTGGGATTAATGAAGGAGGAGACACAGGAAGAGAGGAAAAAAACCAAACCTACAGCATTAACTAATGAGATTTTAAAGCAGCTGAGAAAGTGTTGGATCAGGGCACCACACGTGACACAGATATGCCATGTGGGAAGATTCATGTGTTTTTAAATTCATGTATTGATCAGAATATACCACTGAACTCTCCACAGTACAAAACCAGCAGGTAGAATGCACACATGCTTCCAGCTGTTCTAGCATTCTGCTGCAATTACAAGGAAATTTAGCAATGCAGCACCTTAAATATGCAAAAAACGCCCCCAAAATATTAACAGTTGAGGTTTGCACTGAAAATAGGTCAGCATGCCTCATTTCTAATTTCAAGGGTACAATTTTGCCTCCACAACTCATACAGGGTGAAAGAAATTAGTACATCAAACTGCCAATGCTCTAAGTTACATTGTTGGCACTATACTTCCTCTCTTTGAGAAAACTCAGAACTATTCATAGCATATATTGATAATTTTAATGTGACTAAAAGAGTAAGATCCTATATTCCCTAAGTCTGTGCTCCATATTTCAAGTCTGCATGTTGCCAAAACATTCCACTGGTTTCTACTGTGTTAAGATCCTTACCTCCAAAACATTATCAGGGTATCTTTTATTGCTGTTGTTTCTTATAAATAACATTCAGGAATCTGCTTGATGTCTGCATCACACCAAATAGCTGCAAGATGGTCCATTTAAATAGCTCAAGATGTCAAAAACCTTTCTGTATGTTGTGTTACCTGGGTCAAGTTCAGGATTTAAGATTTCTCTGTAATCACACCTTATAGTTACTATTATGTAATTGCAGGTAAGTGTCTATTGTAACCATGACAAATAGTTTATTCATTCTGCTAACACTACAGTAAATGTGTAACATTCATTCTTACTTGGTTTTAATTAAACTAAGCCTTAAGATTTTGTCTTAATGAAATACACCTGGTGTCACTGGAGTCACAATGCTTTGCCTATATTCCTAGACAGGCATGCAGATGAGCAGTGTGCTCATCTGGCCAAGAAGGCCAGCAGCATCCTGGCCTGGATCAGGAAGAGTGCAGCCAGCAAAAGGGAAGCAATCGTGCCCCTGTACTCAGCACTGGTGAGGCCATGCCATGAACACTGTGTTCAGTTTTGGGCCTCTCACTATAGGAAAGGCATTGAGGTGCTGGAGCATGCACAGAGAAGGGCAACAACTGGAAAAACATGGACATGATGGGTGGAGCACTGCTGGATAAGGAATTGGCTGGATGGTGGCACACAGAGAGTGGTGATCAACAGCACAATGTCCACCTGGAGACCAGTGACAAGTGGTGTCCCTCAGGGGTCAGTGCTGGGACCAGTGCTGTTTAACATCTTTGTCAGTGACATGGACAGAGGAATGGAGTGCACCCTCAGCAAGTTTGCAGATGACACCAAGCTGTGTGGCACAGTTGACTTGCTAGAGGGCAGGGATGCCATCCAGAAGGACCTGGACAGGCTGCAGAGGTGGGCCCAGGCCAACCTCATGAGATTCAACAAGGTCAAGTGTAAGGTCCTGCAGCTGGGTAGGCACAATCCCAAGCACAAATCCAGGTTGGGTGGGGAATGGCTGGAGAGAAGCCCTGAGGAAAAGGACCTTGGGGTCCGGGTTGATGAAAAGCTCAACATGAGCCTGCAGTGTGCACATGCAGCCCAGACAGCAACCGAGTCCTGGGCTATATCAAGAGCAGCGTGGCCAACAGGACAAGGGAGGTGATTCTGCCACTTTACTCTGCTCTTGTCAGACCCCACCTGGAGTACTGTGTGCAGTTCTGGAGCCCTCAGCACAGGAAGGACATGGAAGTGTTGGAGTGCGTCCAAAGGAGGGCCACGAGGATGATCAGAGGGCTGGAGCAGCTCTGCTATGAGGACAGGCTGAGAGAGTTGGGGCTCTTCAGCCTGCAGAAGAGAAGACTTCCATAAGACCTTATAGTAGCCTTCCAGTATCTGATGGGGACCTACAGGAAGGCTGGGGAGGGACTATTGACAAGGTCTTGCAATGCCAGGACAAGGGGCAATGGGTTTAAACTGGCAGAGGGAAGATTTAGACTGGATGTTAGGAGGAAGTTCTTTGCAGTGAGGGTGGTGAGGTACTGGAACAGGTTGCCCAGGGAGGTTGTGGCTGCTCCCTCCCTGGAGGTGTTGTTCAAGGCCAGGTTGGACGAGGCCCTGAGTGACCTGTACTAGTGGGAGGTGTCCCTGCCTATGGCAGGGGGTTGGAACTAGATGATCCTTGAGGTCCCTTCCAACCTTACCATTCTATGATTCTACAATAACAAAGCTGGTGAAGGATCTGGAGAAGAGCTCTTACAAGGAGCGTCTGAACTGGAATTGTTTAGTATGGAGAAGAGGAGGCTGAGAGAAGACCTCATTGTGAGTCTGTGAATTCATGTTCTCTGCTCTTCAAAAAACTTGCAGCTAAGTGGAAACACCATACAAAGAATACAAAATACCAATACAAAAAAGCCTTTTATATTTACCACAAGAGGGAGCCTCCTTGCCTCAAAAAGCAAAGTTGTTTTGGTTTTTGTTTTTTTCTTTTCATTTTTCTGCAGTGCATTTGTTTGCAGGGCATTTCACCTGAGATTATTAGGAACATGTACCTTTGTGTATCCTGGACTGTAAAATACAGCAGATTCATATACACAAGTGCAAGAAAGGATTAATAATTGATGATTTACTTCACTTGTGAACAACAGCTTAATGTATATACGTGAAAAATTATTTCTCCCTGGAGATTCTGTGCAAGAAAAAAAACCAAAAAGGAGAACTGTCTGTTGATTTACTCTCAGAAAGTTATCTTACTCTGAGATGGAAACAAGTCCTTCTCCAAAGTCTTATGTAGTTTTTGAGGACAAAAAGTCCTTTTACTGACAGAACTTCTTGAAAAGAGGTAGAACGACCATCTAGAATAAACCAGAAAAAAAATCACAGCACAACTGTAGAAGTCACAGCTGTAACTGGCAACAAAAATCTTCCTCAGGAGGTACTTTTGAGGCTTGAGAGTACAGATTTACCAGTCAAATGTTGACTTCTTTGTATTTCTAGACCTCTGAAGTCAGCTTTAACAGAAAACCTTACTGACCATGATCTGGGCACTAGAATCAAAAGTAATGAGTACAGAGAATATATATCTATATCTATATCTATCTATCTATCTATCTATATATATATATATATATATAGATAGATATAGATATAGATATAGATATAGATATAGATATAGATAGATAGATAGATAGATAGATAGATAGATAGATAGATAGATAGATAGATAGATAGATAGATATACAGAATATTATATACACAGTACCTCAGGGATATCCATCATTCTCCTTAGTTTTTGATCTCTCCAGTTCCAATCCAGAATCATATATTTTGTGGAGTTCAAGCACAGGCCATCTAAAAGGCAACATACATTTTACTACCAAGATACTATGACATATACTTATCAAACTGGATCTTTTTTAGCTTTTACATCTCTTGCAGTCTGTTTCCTAGGTAACTTATAGAATCATAGAATCATAGAATGGCAAGGTTGGAAGGGACCTCAAGGATCATCTAGTTCCAAACCCCTGTCAGAGGCAGGGACACCTCCCACTAGTACAGCTCACTCAAGGCCTCATCCAATCTGGCCTTGAACACCGCCAGGGAGGGAGCAACCACAACCTCCCTGGGCAACCTCTTCCAGTGCCTCACCACCCTCACTGGAAAGACCTTCCTCCTAACATCCAGTCTAAATCTCCCCTCTGCCAGTTTAAACCCATTGCCCCTTGTCCTGGCATTGCAAGACCTTGTAAATAATCCTTCCCCAGCCTTCCTGTAGGCCCCCTTCAGATACTGGAAGGCTACTATCAGGTCCCCTCCAAACCTTCTCTTCTCCAGGCTGCAGAGCCCCAACTCTCTCAGTCTGTCCTCATAGCAGAGCTGCTCCAGCCCTCTGATCATCTTTGTGGCCCTCCTCTGGACCCGCTCCAACACTTCCATGTCCTTCCTGTGCTGAGGGCTCCAGAACTGCACACAGTACTCCAGGTGGGGTCTGACAAGAGCAGAGTAAAGGGGCAGAATCCCCTCCCTTGCCCTGCTGGCCACACTGCTCTTGATGCAGCCTAGGACTCGGTTGGCTTATCTTCCAACACTTAACTACTACATTTGCCTGTTGGAAAATCAATGCATTGACACTGCAAACTCCCTTAACCACATAATTCTACACTTTTTTGGAAGATAAACACAAAAGCAGAACAACTAAGTTGCCAGGCTTGTCAAGAGGTAACATCCTGCCAGCAAATAATTCCTAAAGCTTCCTCTTGATGAAACCACAGTAGCTGAATTTCCAGAGCTAAGGAGGAGCTGCTAAGTTATAAGGCCTGAAACCTGCTAATGGGAGTTGACACTGTCTAGCAATTTACCAGACTGCATGCTATGTGAATGTCAGTCAGGTCAGTGGTGTTGCTGAAGAATTCCTTTATCCTCTAAATAAAGGGTGTCAAAAGAAGAAAAAGGTCCTTTCTGAATTGGCTCTCCAGCTGTTCCCCTGTTTTTTATCTGGTCTTCTACAAGACACTCAGTTTTTCATATTATTTTTGATTCCTCTCCATTCTCTAGTGACCCAGCACTGCTAATGCTAAGATGTCAAAAAAAAACCCTAGACCTGAGGATAAGATGATACATTTTGTGTCCCTACTATAAGCTGCCTGCATCTAACATGGCAATCATGTGCTCAGCAGTAATGATTTAATGTTGGTATGAGGCACAGGAAACAACAAAATTATGCTTCTCTTGTACCCTTTTACAAGGAATGCTAAGAGTCCCTGCCTGTCCCTGCCTATGGCAGGGGGTTGGAAGTAGATGATCCTTGAGGTCCCTTCCAACCTTACCATTCTGTGATTCTATGATTCTAATCCACAGCCAGTCCATGAACAAGAAACCACAGTCTGAGCAAGGCAGTGTTAAGAAAGAGGAATGGAAAGAATCACCTTTTTGTCTTGTCATTTTGTTGTTTGTTTTTCTTTGGAATTATTGAGTTAATTAAAAGTATTTAAAATTTGGGAAGAGGAAAAAAAAAGATTTAAAAGAATAATTTCATTACAGGAATAAAATCAAATCATCAAGCAGATCTTTCACTCACCCCTCATGAAAGTTTGCACTGTGCTGAGAGTGACACATGATACAATGACTTCTGCCATCATTCCCTTTTGATTTACTTGCAGTGTTTGGTTTCCTGGAGCTTTCTATCTTACATCATGGTTTTGCAATCACTCTCAAGTCAGCATAAACCAGTATTCCTGCCAAACAGAAAGTCCCCCACCTCTGCCTGCTCATTACCTGATTTTGTGTGCATGCTGGTTTTGTTTTATTTAGGATCGGTTCTAATTGGGATCAGTTCACTGACAGACACTTGGACTAGCACAAGAAGCAGGAAGGGAAAATTAAGTGGGTAGCAACTGTGAGGGGGAAGTATTATAGATTCACAAATTGCATTGGGTTGGAAGGGACCCTCAGAGGCCATCTTGTTGAGGTGATTCTGCCACTCTGCTCTTGTGAGACCTCACCTGAAGTACTGTGTCCAGTTCTGGGGCCAACACAAGAGAGACACAGACCTGCTCGAGTTGGTGCAGAGGAGGGCCAGAAAGATGATCAGAGGGCTGAAACACCTCTCCTGTGAAGACAGGCTGAAAGAATTGGGGCTTTTCCACTTGGAGAAGAGAAGGTTCTAGAGACGTCTTATAGCTCCATCTGTTTTGAAAGGCTTGTAGGGACAGGACAAGGGGCAATGGTTTTAAACTGGAGCAAGGTAGATTTAGGTTGGGCATAAGGAGGAAGTTCTTTTCAATGACAGTGGTGAAATACTGGAACAGGTTGCCCAGGGATGCACTTGAGGCATTGTCCCTGGAAACATCAAGATCAGACTTGATGTGGCTGTGTGCAGCCTGATCTAGTTGAAGGTGTCCCTGATTAGTCTGCCTTTCTTGGGTAATACTGGTTTATGTCAGCTTAAAGTGATCTGAAATCATCTACTAGAATCTTGACCTCATTTTGATTGACATCATAGAAGTGGAAAAACAAAATGTACAATTTAGTACTCAAACCCACTGATCTGTGTCAATCTAAACACTTCAAAACCAACAGAACTCTTGCTTCTCATGACACCAAGTATAAGATACCTACACAGAAAACCCTCCTTGTTTTCCTACCTTGCTCCACTAGTGCTTTCACTCTCCCAGGAGTTCCAACCCCGATGTGGAACACACCTTTCTCCAACATATTCATCTGTTCTTTTATCTGATTTGAAGAACAAAACCAATGATTTTAAAAAGATTTCTTCTCAAAGGGCTGGAAGTAAATTCAACATCTCATAGTACCTCTTTCTAGAATACCATCAAGTAACAAATGCTTTTCACCTTTCAAGCTGTCAAAGCGATGTATCTGGGAGAAAGTTAAAGAAATGTAACAGCCAGCTTGGCATCACACTTCTCCAGAAGCTCAGTCATTTTCAACTTGGAAAATCTGCTATGGTACCAACTATTTTTGGATGTGAGAACTGTATGATTCCTGCAGCACTGAAACAAAGTTCTTTGGAAGTGTCTGGAGAACTGACAAAGGTGAATTAGCTCTAAACTCCTTTAAGATGAAGGCAGTGGTAAAAAAGGTGAAATAAAACATGTGACATTTTTGTGTTTGACACTATTTATATCAACAATCAAATGTCCATTCATTATTTCCAACATTCCCAAAATCTGTGCTCTCCAGCAGGTATGGATGTTGAGTGTCCAGGCATCCAACTGGCAGAATGTGAAGGTGGTGATGCCACAAATTTGGTTTTACAATTCTTTGTGTGTGAGCCTTCTATTTGAATAGGCAAAATCTATCTGGATGAGCACCTCAGAGGAATGTGAGACATCTTTAAAACATGGCACCTGCATAAGCATCTACATTCTGTAAAGGATTTCACCAGAACTGCTGGAGATGGTATCTGGGCAGATTCCTCAAACTGCAACAACTGGTTACCAAAAGAGGCCTTATGTAAAGAAAGGAACATTATAAGAACACTAACTATATGAAAGGCACTACTGATAAATGCTTTAAAAGGAAAATGGTAGGACACTAATTAGTTATGTAGCTGTTCTAATCAGAATTCTTTTGCCCCTCTCTTACCTTTATGTGCTTTGCAAACAACTTGAGAACTCTGCAATCTCCTTTAAATGCTGTCATTGACCTAGCAATAAAAAAAGAAAAGAAAAAGGAAATGTATCAGGGTTGGGATTAAGACCACACAGGAGGAAAGTCAAACTAACTAGCATTTCTCAAAAAACACACAGTCCCCCAGTGACCCCTGCTTGTACTCTGAACACCATATATGTTCTTGTTCAACAGTGATCAACAACTGGACAACCACAATAGAAGAAATGAGTAGGGGACAATATTGTTTAGACAGTTTTTCAGACAATATTTGATAATTATGGCCTGTGCTTTCGCAGCTAACAGCTCAAAAACTGATTAACCACCAAACTCTAATTTAAAAGTACCTCAGATACAGAGATACAGGCATAAAATCATAGAATCACAGACTGGTTAGAGCAGGAACAGACCTTAAATATCATCTAGATACAAACTCCCTGCCATGGGCAGGGACATCTCCTGCTAGACCAGGTTGGTAAAAGCCTTACCCAGCCTGGTCATCAACACTTCCAGAGATGAAGCAGCCACAACTTCTCTGGGCAACCCATTCCAATATCTCATTACCCTCACAGTAAAGAACTTTTTCCTAATGTCTGACTTAAATCTGCCCTGTTCTAGTTTAAAACCACTGCCCCTTGTCCTGTCACCACAGGTCTTAATAAAATGTCCCTCTCCAGCTTTCTTGTAGGCCCCAATCATGTATTGGAAGGTTGATGTAAGGTCTCCCTGGAGCCTTCTTCTCTCCAGGCTAAACAGCCCCAACTGCCTCAGCCTGTCCTTGTATTAGAGGTGCTCCAGCCCTCTGATCATCTTTTGTGGCTCTCCTGTGGATCCCCTCCAACAGATCCACATCCTTCTCCTGTTAGGGGCTCGAGAGCTGGATGCAGTACTCCAGGTAAGGTCTTACAAGAGCAAGGGGCAGAATCACCTTCCATAACCTGCTGGCCACATTTCTTTTGATGCAGCAAATATGGTTGGCTTTTTGGGCTGCCAGTGTACCTTTCTGTTTGCTGTCAAGTGTTTTATCTACCAGCACCCCTAAGTCCTTCTCCACAGGGCTGCTCACCCAGCCTCTACTTATGCTTGGGAGTGTCCCTACCTAGGTGCAGGACTTGCACTTTGACTTGCTGAACTTCTTGAGGCTGGCATGGATCAACCTCTCCAGCTTGTCATGGTGCCATGAATGAACATATGCGTGGGGGTGCATCAACAGAAAGATCTGTGTGTGGACCAATCTACATTTTACAGGGTCTTTCTGCAGCAGAGCTCCTGGGAAAAATCTAAGCTGCCACAGTCTCTCCTGCAGAGATTGCCCCAATGCCAGTTAATCCAAACTCATTTGTTGGAAAACCTGACTTGTTCTGGCACATCTGCCATACATATGCTCCTATCTGTAGCTCAGAGTTAAACATTCCAGATCTCTATCTCGTTTTTCACTGAAAGATAACTACAAGAAATGAGCTCAAGACATCAAAGACAACCATGAAAATTGTGAGATATACATTAATTCAAAGTCATCAAGACTTCTGGAACGAGAAGGAAGAAGATACAGAAGGGGGGAAAAAAGGGGACAGGGAAGTCTGAGAATTGTCATTTCTGCACGGCATCTCTGCCAGCCTGAGCCAGCTGAGAATATGGAACAGACTTGGAGGCAGTGAGGCCAGATGCATATGTTGGCACTTAAAGCCCTGGAACATCATGTCCTCATTGCTTTTGGTGCAAAGTCATGATTTCTAGTAGTGGATCATAACACTTTATGGGTTTACTCTGTTCTTTGTATAACATGTTGCATGTTTCCCCCAAATCTGGAGCGTTTTCTCCTTGTTCTGCTTTTAAAGAAGAACACTTCCATGCAACTACTTCACTCTAAAACCAAGCACCACACTCCCACAGTTTCAAGACATGAGGAACATTGCGTCAGTTTGAGTCAGTGCATTTGTTGGCTAGCAGGGGACAGTGTCCCAGCTTTGCCTTATGTCTGTGGTTCCAAGACAAAACCTCTGACTGCCTGCCAACCTCAACATAACATTTGCTGTTGACATACTTGATGAGTTCCAAGGAGCGAAGGGCAGAACTGCAGATAACCAGCATGACCACTGACTTCTTCTCCTTGTGGTTTTTACGGAGTTTTGCCCATTTAGGACAGACTGCAATGAAAAAAAAACCCATCAAACCAAGCCATGTACGCACTCAGAGAAAGAACTACACGCCACAATTTTCAATTACAAGAGTACATGATGAATGGTAGCCAGCAGCAAGAACACACATGCTGACTCCTATGAGGTCTGGATCTCTGGCAACAGTTTTACATCTAGTTGTGGCTAAGAAACTGGAAAAGAAAATGCCCCAAATAAATAAAATACAGAAATATCACATAACTGAACAAATTAGATAAGCATCAAAAGTCAACAGCTCTAAAGGTGACAAGCCCATTGTGTTGATTTGTCACATACGGCAATTTGGCTTCAAGGAGACCTGAGAGTAGCCTTCCAGTATCTGAAGGGGGCCTACAGGAAGGCTGGGGAGGGACTGTTTACAAGGTCTTGCAACGACAGGACAAGGGGCAATGGGTTTAAACTGGCAGAGGGAAGATTTAGACTGGATGTTAGGGGGAAGTTATTTGCAGTGAGGGTGGTGAGGCACTGGCACAGGTTGCCCAGGGGGGTTGTGGCTGCTCCCTCCCTGGAGGTGTTCAAGGCCAGGTTGGACGAGGCCCTGAGTGACCTGTACTAGTGGAAGGTGTCCCTGCCTATGGCAGGGGGTTGGAACTAGATGATCCTTGAGGTCCCTTCCAACCTTACCATTCTATGATTCTATGAATTTATTTCAAAGAAAAACAACTGAAAAGAAACATTTACCAGACCAGAAGCTCCATATAAATATAAAAGAGAATAAAGTCTCTTGGCTCATGTCAGCAGACAGCTGCAAAATATGTACTGTAAGATAATACATATACCTACTTATGAAGCCACAATAAATTACTGATAGTCCCAAGCCATTAAAAGAAAAGCCTAGAACATTTTGATACAAAAAAAAAAAGTGGGAAGGCAAAAAAAGAGCTAAGAAACGCAACACTTGTCATGAAAAACAAACAAACAAATCCTCTTACAGTTATTAATTTTTCACAATTAAAAGTATTTGAGGCTACAGATAAAAACTGCAATAATATTTAATTAACGATGTTTTTAATACAACTTTCATCCTGTTCAACATCGTAACTCACTTTCCTTCAGGTATGAAGAAAAACTGTGGGTGAGATCATTTGCTGTCAAAAAACAGGAATCTGAAAACATAAAGGAAAAAAAAATTTGTAATTTTTAACAGCAAAAGGAGTATTTATCTTTGCAGCATAACCACACTCATAAATCACAACTCTGTCAAAATCCCTCATCAATAAACTTCTATATGGGGAACATGGATCAATCTACACCTCATGACGAAGCTTTGGATACATCAATGAAGGTAACACCTCTCAAGATGATTGCAATTCCTTTCTTTTCTCCTGCCATGAAAACCTGACTGTAGGGTTGCACAGGTGTGATCACATACTCCAAAAGGAATATTAATATGTTTTTTCTCCAGCCAATCAAAAGTCTTAGCCAACAGCTTTACAGTCAAGCTGGTAAACTGTGTGCCCAACCTACCTTGGGGGCAATAACTGTGCTCCTGAGGGATGGCCTAGGGCTCAGGTCCAACCAACATGGATTTAGGCAGGGCAGATCCTGCCTCTCCAACCTGATCTCCTTCTGTGATCAGGTGACCTGCCTGGTGGATGTGGGGAGGCCTGTGGATGTGGTCTACCTGGACTTCAGCAGGGCCTTTGACACTGTCCCCCACAGCAAACTGCTGACTAAGCTGTCAGCTCGTGGCTTGGATGCCAACACTCTGCACTGGGTTAGGAACTGGTTGGAGGACCAAGCCCAGAGAGTGGTGGTGAATGGTGCCACATCCAGCTGGAGGCCGGGCACTAGCGGTGTGCCCCAGGGATCAGTGCTGGGCCCCATCCTCTGTAACATCTTCAGTGATGATGTGGACGAGGGCATCAAGTCAGTCACCAGCAAATTTGCAGCTGACACCAAGCTGGGGGCTGATGTTGCTGGGTTGGAGGGCAGAAGGG
>VWZE01014348.1:53933-67273 GCA_013396675.1 Eubucco bourcierii | reverse complement strand
TGAGGTGCTTGAGCGTGTCCAGAGAAGGGCAACGAGGCTGGGGAGAGGCCTCGAGCACAGCCCTATGGAGAGAGGCTGAGGGAGCTGGGATTGTTTAGCCTGGAGAAGAGGAGGCTCAGGGGGAACCTTCTTGCTGTCTACAACTACCTGAAGGGTAGTTGTAGCCAGGAAGAGGGTACCTTCTTCTCTCAGGCAACAGGCACCAGAACAAGAGGACACAGTCTCAAGCTGCACCAGGGGAAGTTTAGGCTGGAGGTGAGGAGAAAGTTCTTCACTGAGAGAGTCATTGACTGCTGGAATGGGCTGCCCAGGGAGGTGGTGGAGTCACCATACCTGGAGGTGTTCAAGGTGGGTTTGGACGTGGCACTTGGTGCCATGGTCTAGTCTTGAGGTCTGTGGTGATGGGTTGGACTTGATGAGCTTTGAGGTCTCTTCCAACCCTGGTGATACTGTGATACCTACTGTGTAATACATTTGCACATCAATCACACAATTACAGATTCACAGAATGGTTTGGCTTGAAAGTCATGTTGAAGATCAACTTGTTCCAACTCCCTGCCATGGGCAGGGACTTCTTCAACTAGACTACATTGTTCAAGGTCTAATCCAACCTGGCCTTGAACACCTCCAGGGAGTGTGCATCCATGACCTCTGTGGGCAATCTGTTCCAGTGTCTCACGCCCCTACTGTAAAGAATTTCTTTCTAACATCCATTCTTAATCTCCCCTTCTTAAGAACCTACCAATAACCTACCTGTCAATAAGCTTGCTCCTTTTTCATACTGTGGCAATCTATCTAACTATGTGGACAATTAAAGGCAATACCTACACTGTATTTTAGTGCCTTCCTCATCCTTTATTTCTTACTGGCTGCCTATCTTTTACCTGCTCACTGTGTAGTCTTAAAAGCACTTTGTGGCAGTCATGCCACTTAAGATCCATATAGAGGCAATGAAGAAAGACGAAGTCCTAATAGGTTCTTCTTAAAGTCCTTTCTCTACTGCCTACAGAGAATGTCTAAGTTCTTAAAAAGGTGATGAAAATTAGATGTCTGAAAATTTGCCATCATTATTAAAGGTCTTTTGCTTGATGGAACAATACACTCCTACAGAATGTAAGCAATTCTGTTTTCAGGGACCCACATATTTATCATCATTCTAGACCTCAGGGTGCCTGTCTATGGATGTTTGCTGATGTATTTTAAATAAATTAAGATGATGTCCTTACAGACATTATTAATGTTCATATGGATAGTGCATTGTGCTAATGCTGACAATGCTAATGCAGCATCAATCCATGATTTCCATCAAACTTGGTTTGCAACTGATGCCCTGACTAAGTCCTGCCTGGGTAGTTTCTTGAGCATAGCCACTCTCCATCACTCTACCTTCCATTTAATGGGTGTTGTCCTGCTAAAAACTTGTATTTTGCACTGATCTCTTTCATTAAATCTCAAGACTGACATTTGTTGGGACTTGAACTCCAAAAGGAATGAATGTATACCAGTATCATAAAAGGTTCCAGTATGCAAAGGGTGGCTACGAAGAAGACAGAGACTCCCTTTTTACAAAGAATCACATGGAAAAGACAAGGGATAATGGGTACAAGTTATTCATGGGAAGATTCCCACTGGACTCCAGAAGAAAATTTTTCACCATGAAAACAGTTAGACATTGGAATCATCTCCCAAGGAAATTAGTCAATTGGCCTACATTGGGCAGTCTGAATACTCAGCTTGAGAGGGTGCTGGGCCAGCTCACTTAAACCATATTACCACCTAGAAAGATTGGATCAGATGATCCTTACAATTCCTTCCAACCAGCCATTCTGTGATTCTGTGTAAAACTGAAGGATCAGAAGCTGATTTATTTTCAAAACTGTGTTTAAAATATGCACTTGACAGTGGTGGGGATGG
This sequence comes from Eubucco bourcierii, assembly GCA_013396675.1. Lineage (NCBI taxonomy): Eukaryota > Metazoa > Chordata > Aves > Piciformes > Ramphastidae > Eubucco > Eubucco bourcierii. Next base: position 65,359 of record VWZE01014348.1, on the reverse strand, counting down.
GCAGGGGTTGCCCCTCCCTAAGCATTTGGTGATAATAGGAGAGCTCTTCACACCCACTATGGTCCTTTCCTGCCAGTGGCAAAATCACAGAATTATCAGGGTTGGAAGGGACCTCAAGGGTCATCTAGTTCCAACACTCCTGCCATGGGCAGGGACACCTTCCACTAGGTAAGGTTGCCCAGACCCACATTACGCCTAGTGTTAAAAACATGCAGGAATGGAGCTTCCACCACCTCCCTGGGCAGCCTGTGTCTCATCACCCTCATAGGGAAGATCTTCTTTCAAACATCCAATCTAAATCTACTCTCCTTTAGCTTGGATCGATTCCCTCTAGTCCTATCACTACCTGACATCCTAAAAAGTCCCTTATTGACTTTTTTGTAGCCCCCCTTCAGATATTGGAAGGCCACAATAAGGTCTCCTCAGAGCCTTCTCCACTCCAAAGTGAACAACCCCAACTCTCTTAGCCTGTCCTAATAAGACAGGTGCTCCAGCCCTTGTGGCCCTTCTCTGGACACACTGCAGTGCGTCTGTATCTTTTTCTTGTAATAGGCGTTCCAGAACTGGATGCAGTACTCCAGGTGGGGGTCTCACCAGGGTGAGGTCATCTCCCTTGACCTGCTTGCCACACTTCTCTTTATGCAGCCCAGGATGCAGCTGGATTTCTGGACTGCAAGTGTGCACAGGCAGCTCATATTGAGCTTCTCATCCACCAGCACCCCCAAGGTCTTTTCTTCAGGGCTGCTCTCAAACCAGTCACTGCCCAGCCTATATTGGTGTGCTGGTTTGAGGCTAAATGGAATATTTTAATAGAGAAAATTATACTGTAGGTTGTGAAAGGAAAACATGGTGATGTCTACTTCACTCATAGGCTTGCTGAGATGTTTAAGAATAAGTACTCAAAACATAGATAAGTCAGTCTCTGGGGCACAGCATCTCAGTCTAGCAGCTTCTGGCTTTTTCTCCTCTCTGCTTAGTAATCTCACTACCCACTTCTCTTCTAACCCCCCTAGCCGATCCTCCAAGCTCACCTTGTGTGTAAGGCAAACCTTGGGGTAAGGTATAGGGGTGGGGAGAAGGTGGAAGGGTGGTTGGGAGCCCCTCCTGGGGTCTCTGATTTCTGGGAGGGCAGTTGTGTTTCTGTACTACCTTTAACTTGTCTATTTCTGTAACTATTCCTGTCTATAGTGTATATCTCTGCTTGTACATTGTGCTGAGCTGTAAATAGAGCTTCAGTCCTTAACTTCCAGCCGGCTGAGTTCTAGTCTGGGTCATTTTACAAAGTGTGGGGGGGTAGGGAACTCCCAAACCATCACAATTGGTGTTTAGGATTGCCCCAACCCAAATGCAGGACCCTGCATTTGGTCTCGTTGAACTGAGCTCATGAGGTTGGCACAGGCCGACCTCAAAATATTTCTGCTGTTGCTTCACTCTTCTGAATATATTGTTTCATTAATGACTGGACAATTTAGAAGATGGTTTCTGAAGTTCTACTAACTTTTCACTAATAGTCCAGCAACAGTGGAATACGAACAATTTTAAATTAAAGTTTCAGAAATGGGGAGAAAGACAAACAGAGCTCCAGACTGCAGCAAGAGACCATGCTGACTACAAACCTGACCTTCTGCACCATACTAGTTAACAAAAACACACACTCAGGTAGCTGCTTGTTATTTGCTTAGTGCTTTGAGTGAATCACTTGACAGCTGTAGAAGTTCATAAACTGCTTGGCATTCTAAGCCCTCAACTCCCAGCACAAAACCAAAGAAACAATATTCTCCATCCAACCCAAGAGCCGATCCATCTGGAAATGGGTCACTTCACTAGCCCAAAGGGCTTTTTTAATAAGAAAGAAACTGAAGCAATTTATTATTTTCTAAAAATCCTAAAGGGCTAAAAATATTTAACACAAGCTTATCAAAGCAATCTGTATGGAATCTCTCCAAGTTTTCTTGATTCAACGAGAATGCTGAACCTGCCTCAGAGAAATAAAGAATGGTCAGTCTAGAATCACAGAAGTTAGAGAGCAGCATATTTATCTAAAAAGACAGGCTTAAACATTAAGAGAGAAACCACTGCTGGGTTAGAAGGCTCCTGTACAGGCCACAGGTCACTAAGAGTTCGAGATGTATCAAAGTTGTATGCAAGGTTAGTGAGTAAGCCATTTGCTCTTTGTGAGCACTGCCCACAAATAAGGGACAGTGCCTGTAAAATGACAATGTCTCTGCCTTCAGAGAAAGAAGAGAAATGCAGTGCTGCCTTCATCTCCAACTGAGACAAGCTAATCCTCCTCTGTTCCGCTTTGCTTTTTCTATCGCTAACTTAAGACGCAACATGAGAAACTAAGAGGGTACGCATTGTGGTTAAAATGTGGTCACCTTACATACTTAAAACTACCATCTCATTTCATGCCACTACCTGAAAAAAATGCTTCATTCAACATCTGACAACTGTGTTTAGATTAGACATTAGGAAGAAGTTCTTTACTTCTTCCTAATGAGGGTGGTGGAACACTGGAACAGGTAGCCCAAAGAAGTTGTGGAAGCCTCATCCCTGAAAGTGTTTAAGACCAGGCTGGATGAGCCTTTGAGCAACCTGGTCTAGTGGGAGGTATCCCTGCTCATGGCAAGGGTTTGGAACTAGATGATCTTTGAGGTCCCTTCCAACTCCAGCCATTCTATGATTCTATGTCAGAACGAGGTCAGCCCTCCTATTACACATCACTATTGACTCAAGATAGTACCAGACACAAAATATCTTTTCAGTATCTCAGCACCTTGGAAGTTATTATCAAGAACAATGTCACTTCTATTAGAAAAATAAGCTCCTGAGACAAAAAAAAAATTACAACAAAAGGACACATTTAAACAACGTTTCTTTTAATTTCTCTAATTTGAAGACAACTTACATTTATTCCAAAGAAACAAACATCTCCCCTTAACCACCAAATTAATATAAGAAAACATTTTCCTACCAAAGCGTAACCACAGTATCACAGTATCACCAAGGCTGCAAGGGTTTCAAAGATCAAGTCCAATCCATTACCACAGACCTCAAGACTAGACCATGGCACCAAGTGCCACATCCAAACCCGTCTGGAACACCTCCAGGGACGGTGACTCCACCACCTCCCTGGGCAGCCCATTCCAGCAGTCAATGACTCTCTCAGGGAAGAACTTTCTCCTCACCTCCAGCCTAAACTTCCCCTGGTGTAGCTTGAGACTGTGTCCTCTTGTTCTGGTGCCTGTTGCCTGAGAGAAGAAAGTAACCTCCTCCTGGCTACAACCACCCTTCAGGTAGTTGTAGACAGTTGTAGACAGCAAGAAGGTCTCCCCTGAGCCTCCCATAACCTTTCTCAAAAAAATGTTTTTCTTTTGCAAAGAAAGAACTCAACAGTATTAGGAAAAGTAGCTATTAAATATAGGGTGGCTCACCTGACAGCTTCAATTCCTCTTTTTCAATCACTGAACGGTTTTCACTAAAATATTGACTAAGTAGATTTTGTAGATCTGCAGGGACACCAGGTTTTGGAGCGGATTTTTCCAGGATATCAGAAATTTTCTTCTAAAAAAAACCCCAAACAGTAAAACAAGTAAGTATGGTATTTCTATAAATTTTACTCTTAGAACATGTTGCTTTATAACTTTATACAGTTGTGTTGCCTTAATTACACCTTAAATAGAGAAACACCTTTGTAAATGAAAAAAAAAACTTATGATGAGAATGTAGTATTACAATGGGAATAATGGGAATACAGACTTCAGATGGCACAGATACTTCTGTTGAGATGGTTTGTGAGCCCAAAGGAAAATAAATCTTCTGCACTCACCTGAAATGCTGTCAAAAGAAAAGATCACAGTATCACAATATCACCAAGGTTGGAAGAGACCTCTGTGGTGGGGCACACCCAAGTGCCTGCCCCACCGAAGGTTTCATAGAATCATAGAATGGTAAGGTTGGAAGGGACCTTAAGGATCATCTAGTTCCAACCCCCTGCCATAGGCAGGGACACCTCCCACTAGTACAGCTCACTCAAGGCCTCATCCAGTCTGGCCTTGAACACCTCCAGGGAGGGAGCAGCCACAACCTCCCTGGNTCCTGCAGGCCCCCTTCAGATACTGGAAGGCTACTATCAGGTCCCTCAAAGCCTTCTCTTCTCCAGGCTGCAGAGCCCCAACTCTCTCAGCCTGTCCTCATAGCAGAGCTGCTCCAGCCCTCTGATCATCCTCGTGGCCTCCTCTGGACCCGGTCCAACACTTCCATGTCCTTCCTGTGCTGAGGGCTCCAGAACTGCACACAGTACTGCAGGTGGGGTCTGACAAGAGCAAAGTGGCAGAATCCCCTCCCTTGCCCTGCTGGCCACGCTGCTCTTGATGCAGCCCAGCACTCGGTTGCTGTCTGGGCTGCATGTGCACACTGCAGGCTCATGTTGAGCTTTTCATCAACCCAGACTCCAAGGTCCTTTTCCTCAGGGCTGTTCTCCAGCCATTCACCACCCAGCCTGTATTTGTGCTTGGGATTGTGCCTACCCAGATGCAGGACCTTACACTTGGCCTTGTTGAATCTCATGAATTTTCATTGAAGTGGAAGTGTTGCTATAGTTTTCCCCATAATTTAACCCCTGGATCATGGGGAATTGGTAGAGCTTTGGGTTCCTATTATCTGAATGATCTGCTGGCATTTATCAAACCAGCAAATTTTCAAGGATAGAGGAAGCCTGGAGAGAATGGCCAGAATGTGAAGCCCCTCTTGCTCTCACTAGAAGTGATTGAGTTGTGAAAGGCCAGCTGAAGGTTTCTCAGCTCTGCAAGCTAAGGTGAACTTCCTGTCATAAGGACATGACAGCAAAAACTTAGCAGTGAAAACAAGCAGGAGAGTGTGGTTAGGGTGGAGCAATAGGGTACATGTGCCTGGGTTAAAGTGAGATTACACAGAGGTGAGGTTGGCTTGGAAGCATTTCTGGCAGCTTTGGAGGGGTGGTAGATACCTCTAGTGCACGTTTGGCAGGCTAAGGTCTGGGGCATCAAATTTAAGAGAGCTACGACAGGAATTTTAATGGAGGGCACAGATATTCTTCCATTCTTTACCACTCCATCTCTCTCTTGTGCCTAATACACTCCAAATACTCCTGTAACAGCAGCAGAAGAGAGTAGAAGAGAGCCATACAGTGGCTGTTGAAGCTACTCCACCTCACAGCAAAGGTTAAGTAGACACCTCTGGTTTAGCAGACAGCAAGACAGGACTATCATGTTCATTTTACATGGTAATTCACCATAAGGCACCACTCCAGAGGACCATTACATCATTCCTTGGGCCACTTGGTTTCTTCAGGAAAATAATGGCACTCTGGAGGAGAGAAGCCCAATATTAATGAGAAACTGTGTAAGAGCAAGAGCAAGGACAGCTAAGCAGATTGTCTTCCTTGAAACAGAGTTGTGGGGAAATGTTCCTCATGTAGCAGGTTTTATTATTTTCCTTCCAATTAATTCCAGATGCTGAAAAAGCAAAGGGGTTTCTTTCTCCCTTTTCCTTATTTATGGAGAGAGCATTTTGTTTGGAACCCATAAATGAACCTGATAAATATTTCTTGATGGATTTTTTGACAGGCTATGTAGGTCCTCTTAGTGGTCCTCTTATGGAAATAGAAGGTGCAACCAAGTGTCTGTTGTTTGCCTCAGAATGAGGTCTTTTTGGTAAGCCTGGTTCACCAATCATCCACAGGATGCTTTTGCTCTGGCAACAGTGGAACAAGTACTGTAGTCACTTCTGTCAAAGCTTCATTTAAAGCACAATCCCACTCTTCCCTCTTCCCATTCCCTGGATGATTAAGAAGCCTGACATAATATAGAAAGGCCACCTCTCAGCCTTGTCAGGGAGCCAACAATTTACAGTCTGTCTCTAAAACAAATTAACTTGCCTGGTGCCATATAATTTCCATCTTGACTGCAGTGTGTTTGTTGTTGAGGGTGAGAATGGAGCATGGCCAGAAGGACAATGTGGAATATTTATTTATATACACTTGCTATGAGGAGAAGAGCAAACAAGGACAATTCTTGGCTCAAAAGACCTAACAGCAGCTGCATCCTGACCACACTGATGAAATGGGGCAGATTCTGCAGCAACTGAATTTCCATCTTTCTTTGATGCATTCACATTTCCCTGCTGTGTAACACCTGTAAGTGGGGTGTAGACACATACAACCCTTGAGCAAAGTATGTAGACAGCAGGATGTATCATGTAGACATGTAGAATGAGCAGAGGGTGTAGACATATGCAACCCTTGAACTGTGTATGGACACAATCTCATACTTCAGGCTGGGAATGGATATTGAGGGTGAAGTAAAAAAAAAAAAAAGTAGCAATTTCTATTCTTCTCTAAAAGAGGCTGCAATATTATGACCATACTACTTCTCATCATGACAGGTCTGTCCCAATTCCTATTCTTGTAATAGCACATACACCCACTACCCAGTCCCCAAACACACTCCAGGACATTCATACCTTCTTTCTCCTCTTTGCCTTTACAGTGCTCTCTTGTTTTTCTTCAGGTTGACTTAGAAAACACTCTGTAGGCTGAAAAACAAATATATGAAAAAAAAAAATTAAAAATGTTAAGAAAAAAAAGATAGAACATCAGATATATGGAGAAATTAAAAAAACAAAAACAAAAACAAAAAAAACAACCCCAAAAAAACACCAAACAAAAAACAAAACCACCAAAGGAAGGTAAGAGGAGATATAGAACATAGAACACTGGGTTAGGGAAAAACAAACCAACTGACCAGCCAACCAAAAAAACCCACCAAACTTCCTCACCTGTAAGGACCAAATTGGTAAGGTTGGAAGGGACCTCAAGGATCATCTAGTTCCAAACCCCTGTCAGAGGCAGGGACACCTCCCACTAGTACAGGTTACTCAAGGCCTCCTCCAACCTGGCCTTGAACACCAGGTTGGACGATTGGTTCTTATATATATGTGGAGTAATTTTGGAACTGTGATCTATGCTATTCCCTTGAAAAAAAAACAAACAACAAACCAAAACAACAAACAAGTAAGGGAGGCAGAAGACCTGCATGGAAAAGCAAGGATCTCTTTAAAAAAAATCAAAACAAAAAAAGGAGGTTTACAATATGTGTAAAAGAGTGTGGTGAATGGGAGGATTATAGAAGCATTACCAGAGAATGTAGAGATGAGACATGAAAAGCCAAGGCCCTACTGGAGCTGAGTCTTGCCAAAGAGGTGAAAGAAAACAAGAAGAGCTTTTTCAAGTACATCAATAACAAAAAGAAGATCAAGGAAAAGGTGGGTCTGCTACTGAAGGATGTAGGACATATGGTAACTGAAGATGCAGAGATGGCAGAGCTGCTGAATGCCCTCTTTGCCTCAGTCTTTACTGCTACGACCAGCCCTCAGGAACCTCAGCCTCTGGAAGCAAGGGAGCAGAACTGGAGAGAAGAGGACACTCCACTAGTCAGTCAGGACTGGGTTAGAGGTCACTTGTGCCAACTGAAAACACACAAATCCATGGGCCCTGATGGGTTGTATCCACGAGTGCTGAGAGAACTGGCCAATATTGTTGCTGAGCCTCTCTCCATCATTTTTGAAAAGTCATGGAGAACAGGAGAGGTGCCTGACCACTGGAAGAAAGGTAATGTCACTTCAGTCTTCACAAAAAAGGCAAGAAGGAGGACCCAGGCAACTACAGAGCAGTCAGCCTCACCTCCATCCCTGGAAAGGTGATGGAGCAGCTCATTCTGGAAGCCATCTCTAAGCACATGGAAGAAAACAGAGTTATCAGGAGTAGCCAACATGGATTTGCCAAGGGGAGATGTTGCTTGGTGTAGCATTCTATGATACCATGACCAAATGGGTAGATGAAGGAAGAGCTGTGGATATCATATACCTTGACTTCAGCAAAGTTTTTGATACTGTCTCCCACAACATCCTCATAGATAAGCTCAGGAGATGTGGTATACATGGTTGATCTGTGAGATAGAAAACTGGCTCCACAATAGAGTTCAGAGAGTTGTGACTGGTGGCACAGAATCAAGTTGGAGGCCTGCATCCAGTGATGTTCCCCAGGGATCAGTACTGGATCCAGTTTTGTTCCATATCTTTATCAACGACCTGGATGAGGGCACTGAGTGTACCCTCAGTGAGTATGTTGATGATACAAAACTGGAGGGGTGGCCAACAGCCCCTCAGGTTGTGCTGCCATCCAATGAGGTCTGGACAGGCTGGAGAGCTGAGTAAAGGCAAACCTCATGAGATGTTCAATAATGACAAGTGCAGGGTCCTGCATCTGGGGAGGAATAACAACAGGTGCCAGTAAAGGTTGGGGGCTGCCCTGCTGGAAAGCAGTTCCATGGAAAAAGACCTTGGAGTCCTGATGGACAGCAAGTTCTGCATGGATCAGCAATGTGCCCTTGTGGCCAAGAGGGCCAATGGCATCCTTGGGTGCATCAAGAAAAGTGTGTCCAGCAGGTCTAGGGAGGTTCTTCTCCCCCTACTCTGCCCTAGTGACAACACACCTGGAATACTGTGTCCAGTTTTGGGCTCCCCAGTTCAAGAGAGACAGGGACCTGCTGGAGAGAGTCCAAGGGAGCTCCATGGGGATGACTGGGGGGACTTGAGCATCTCCCCAGTGAAGAGAGACTGAGAGACCTGGGGCTGTTAAGCCTGGAGAACACTGAGAGGAGATCTGATCAATAAGATAATAAATATCTGAGGAGTGGGTGTGTCAGGTGGATGGGTCAAATCTCTTTTTGGTGGTGTGCAGCAATAAGACAAGGAGCAATGGCTACAACTTGAACATGGAAGATTTCACCTCAACATGAGGAGAAGCTTCTTTATAGTTAGGGTGATGGAGCACTACAACAGCCTGCCCAGAGGGGTTGTGGAGTCTCCTTCTCTGGAGACTTTCAAAACCTGCTTGGATGCATTCATCTGCAAACTACCCTAGGGGATCCTGCCTTGGCAGGGAGGTTGGACTCGGTGATCTCTGGAGATCCCTTCCAAGACTAAAGTTCTGTGATTCTGTTGTAACCAAGAGGGGAGATAGAAGCACAGAAAGTTAAAACATAGAGGTTGTAGCCGCAATTCCATAAAATGTTGAAATGCAAGGCTGCTACATTAAAAAAAAAAAAAAAATCTACAGGAAAATGTGAACAAAACTGTTCAGAGACTTTGTATTTTTAATCTCTATTATTGTGAGTGGTTGTTTTTCTAAACTTTGCCAACAGTGCTCTAAAATAACTGGGTCTAAGGTCAGTATCCAGACAGCAAAAGATACCACAGAACTGGGTGAGTGTAACTGGACACAATCATATTTTGGATTTCCTTTTACATTTGTATGCAAAATTTAGGAAAACAAGTTTTGAATTTGTTCTATCCCATTCCTGCTTCGTCTCCTCATTGGAGGAATGGCCAAATACACACAAGAAAAATATATAGTACACTTCAGAATAATGTTTAACATGTGTTGCTATCATTAACCCTCTTCTATGCCTGGGTGAGCAGACTGAATTGGTGTATTTGTACCAGAGTTGCTGTTCATATAAGGCAGGGTTAGAACTTGTCCTTAGCCACCTAAAATTGTCCAAAACAAGAAGCAAGGCACAGGCTTCCCTTGTTCTGAGCACAGCAATTCTCTTTTCTCTTGCATTAGGGACCCCCACGTCATGAAATGTAAGTTAATCTACATAGATGGGCTTTAATGCTTAATAAGTGACTTGATGAACAGCAATGGGAAAACAGGCAAAGCTGCAGGAAAAAGCTCCTTGATACTAGGATGCATTTGGCTGGAAAAATATGCTCCTGCAAGAAACCACAGAGAAGTCTCATCACATGGAGCATTAAAAGCTCAGGAACAGCAAATCCAGCACTGTTCTCTGGGGAAAGCCTGGAAGAAAAGTATCAGCAGGAAAGGAAGCCCAGCCAAAAGCCAGAGAAGCTGCTCCTTTGTTCCCTTGTGAAAGCAGCTTTAACAGGGCCAACAGTGCTAAAGGAAAGCTAACAGAAGTTTCTTCTCTGAGTTCTCCTTGCACTACCTCTCCTTATCAGGAGGACTCTTTATGACAACTTGTAGGTACTGTATGATTGCGTCCAGCACATTTGTGCTTTTCCATGCCCACTCTCATATCCTTTTCAAAAGCAATCTGTGGTGTTTAATTGCTCATCTTGTATCTACAGTTTCCTTTTTCTCCCCACCCTTGTGGCTAACCTAGCTATAAAACCCAGAATACCACCATGCTCAAAAAAACAAAAAAAAACCCCAAACCCAACAAAAACAACAACAAAAACTACTATTGCTTGCTTCTGCTTTCTGTGCTATGGTGCAAACACAGCCATTGCACTTGCAAAAGCAGCAGTGGAGTACAAAAGTGGTCCTGAATCCAGATGAGGTTTTAGGTGATACTCAGGAACTACCAGAGAAGATTTGGCTGGTGACAGCCAGCAATGCACTCTACAAGTAGGGCTAAACAGGTTGAACAAAGAAGTTGTGCACATCTCATCCCTGAAAGTGCTTAAGACCAGGCTGGATAAGGCTTCGTGCAGCCTAGCCTAGTGGGAGGTGTCCCAGTCCATGGCAGGGGTGTTGGAACTAAATTATCTTCAAGATCCCTTCTAACTCAAGCCACTCTATGACTCTATGGATATAACATAGCCTGGATCAATACTCACCCATGAGAAGCTGTGATATGGACCATATCTTGTCTCAGCCACAGATATGTCCCTGTGATTTTCTCAGGTAAAAACAGGTATTACCTTCAGTAGAAATCAAGGCAATGATTGCAAGTAGAAACTCACTTCAACTAACAAAATTGTTCCAGGGTTAACATAAGCTTTTTGGGTTTATTTTGGTTTGTTTCCTTTTTGAAAGTCTTTCTCCTAAGTCTGATTCAAGTGAGAACATGTCTTTGTATTGACTTACTCAAGGGATACTACCAAACAAAAAAGTCAGAAAAGGGCCAATCCAAATCTCTTTCCTCCAGTAGGGTGTGATGGCTTTCCCCTAAAGGATAGGTTCCCTATCCCTAGGCTAGCAAAGAATGCCACTCATTCACTTTGGGCCCATTTCTCTGTTCATACACGTTGTGAAATGTTTTACATAAATCAGCAAAGCACATAAATCTGCAGAAGTCATTATCTTGTGCAAGAAAAATAAAACCAACCTGTGCCCCAGAGATGAAAGACTGTCTCCAAGAGAAACAAAGTTTTCCTCACTGATAAGCCTTCATGCAGATGTGCAAGAGTAGCACCAAATGCCGCAGTTTCTTTTTTAAAGGTCGTATGTAATCGTCTTTTTCAACACCAACAGAAGTACACAGCAGGTTTGTATTTAAAGCTTTGCTTCCTCTGAGAAGCATGTAAAGACTCAAAATGATCTCCTTTAAAACTGTATATAGAATCATAGAATGGTAAGG
>VWZE01014348.1:594-44037 GCA_013396675.1 Eubucco bourcierii | reverse complement strand
GTCAGACCCCACCTGGAGTACTGTGTGCAGTTCTGGAACCCTCAGCACAGGAAGGACATGGAAGTGTTGGAGTGGGTCCAGAGGAGGGCCACGAGGATGATCAGAGGGCTGGAGCAGCTCTGCTATGAGGACAGGCTGAGAGAGTTGGGGCTCTTCAGCTTGGAGAAGAGAAGGCTTCCAGGAGACCTGATAGTAGCCTTCCAGTATCTGAAGGGGGCCTACAGGAAGGCTGGCGAGGGACTATTGACAAGGTCTTGCAATGACAGGACAAGGGGCAATGGGTTTAAACTGGCAGAGGGGAGATTTAGACTGGATGTTAGGAGGAAGTTCTTTGCAGTGAGGGTGGTGAGGCACTGGAACAGGTTGCCCAGGGAGGTTGTGGTTGCTCCCTCCCTGGATGTGTTCAAGGCCAGATTGGATGAGACCTTGAGTGAGCTGTACTAGTGGGAGGTGTCCCTGCCTATGTCAGGGGGTTGGAACTAAATGATCCTTGAGGTCCCTTCCAAACTTACCATTCTATGATTCTATGTTTCTTCAACACTTCTGGGCATGCACATAAATAAGCACACGGATATTTAGGCAATTTAACAAGTTCCCTTTAACCACATTTATTAACTAATATACTCACAAAGAATCCTCATTTGCTTGGTTACTTATGGTTTTAAAAGCACAAAGTATTTCTAAGGGTAGACAAGACCTTCATGATAGAGGAGGTAATGACACACATTTTGAAGGGGAATGTAATTTTGTTTGTACAAAATAAAGAGTATGTATGAATTTGTGTTTGCTAGGCTGATTCACCATTACTGAGACTTCTGACCTTCACATTCCAGTTTTCTTCTAGGAAGTGATTAATAAAGGAGTTAATAGTGACCAAACCATGAAGAATTAATTCTTACAAAGACTAAAGCACACTGAAGAAGTGAAACTCTACCAGGTAGCACTCTTCCAAATGCCCCCAAAACAAAAGTAACAAGTGAAAAGGAACAGAAACCAAGCTCAAAATTCTTTGGAAAATGTGACTTGTGGTTTGAGCCAGGTTATGGCTAAAATAAAGATAAAGGAAGCTCACAGAAATGATGGTTGCTATGGGAAATTTCTCACAGGAGAAGAGAAAGAAGAGAACAGAGTGACATTTTTTTTGAGAGAAAGTCGGTATGGCACAACTCTTCATAGCATGGGAATAACAAATCTATAATTAAAGAGAAAGCAAGCTCAGAATGGAAAAAATATTCATTTGCATAGATACCCAAAGAAGGAATCATTTCCACTAGTTTGGTTTTTTTGAGGATTTTGCTTGTCTGTTTGCTTATTCTCTTCTCTAGGTGCTAACTGAGATCAAACATTCATTTGATATCCAGAAGAGTCCCAGTGACACAAGTTCATTTCTTACCATTAAACTAATCTCCATGCTGGAATTGGGAGGGAATCTGTGTTATGTGTCTGCAAGGTAGACTCCCTCAACTTTTATTGATCTGGTACTGCCCACAGTCAAAGACACACTCAAGGTCAGGAGAGTCTCTGGGTCTGAACAGAAATCTCTGCTTTCCCTCTTGTGCTCCCATCAGGGTTATATATCACTACTAAACTAGAATTACTTACATGAAAAACAAAGTTTGCAGAAAATGTATTATTGCCTTCCCCACCACCCACCTTTCATCCTCCTGTGACTGGTCTAAAATTGCCTCATATCTAAAATGAAACTTTAAACAAAGCCTGTGTTTTCTGATTCATACCAAAAAGCCCTCTACACTGTGGAAACAGGTTTTCTGGAAATAGGTTTTATATTTGTAATGCTCTCTATTTTCTGACATGTTAGAGGAAAGTATGTGCTTGTCACTACTCTGTAGGTGGTCATAGTTCATTCAGTGTGGGTGTTCTGTGATGGATTAATTTCAGGTTCTTTCTATTTATTAGTTGATTAAACAGTACTGATCTATGTTCATTAATCTGAGGGGAAAATATTTCTCATTGCTCTCAGCTTTAAATTCAGCAAATTGAAAAATATTTGATGTCAAGTAAAATGCCCAGTGTGTTGGACACATGTCAAGTTTATTCTGCTATTTTAGGTTCCTTTTCTTCAGGAGGAATGGAGGAGAGAGGAGGTCAGGGAAAAGAATAAAATTAAAGTCTGACACTTCTTTATTAAACTCATAATTTTGTCATTAAAAATTTGCCTAGAACTTCAGTAAATCAGATAAGTAAACTTAATGGTAATGTGCTACTTTTAATTTAATGTCATTGCATCTCCTTTCAAGTCCGATCAGGTTCAGACACTGCAAGGTCAACTAATTCTCTATAAAAATATAACAGTTGTCAGCAGAATTAGGTCCCAGGTCCCTTTCTGTCCTTGTTCAGTTGAGAAGCCTTTTCTTCCCCCTACAGTGATGCTGATCACTGGTCGAAAGCAGTGATGACAGTATTTTAACATACCACTCAGGCATCACTCTTCAAAGCAGCAGGAAACATGACATTCAAGGGAGTCCTGCCATGCTGCCCACCAGGACCCAAAGAAACTAATAAAGTCTTTTAAATAAAACAGGTCTGGCTGTGGCACTGATCTAGATGAAAAATAAAATACAAATTTTAAATTAATATTTTAAATATTTTAAAGCATTACAAGCTTTACACTACTTCACAAAAGAGAAAGGTTTTGTGTAGCACTGGGAGAAGCAGGTACAGAAGCCAGCGACGCACAGTGGCAACAGGTAAGCAGCAGCTCAAATCACCTCCTGGACAGATCCCAAATTACTCAGCAGTGTGTCACCTGCACTGCTACTATTGAAAGAAGGATCTCTTTCATATCTACCTGGACAATCCTCTCTACATTGCCTCTCTCTAGGCAATGGACAGCTTTGAATTTTTCTACTGAGAAGCTTAATAATAGTTCTGATATTGTGACGCCCATGGATAAGGCCAACTGAGCAAGCAACAGCTATGAGACTGTTTTGTGGACCTCCAGATCAGCCACATGGAATGGCTATGGATGCAAATTGTATTAATATGGTTCTTCAGAGCAGTTGCTGGTTATTTGCCACGGCAACACTTTAGAAATTGCTAGTAAATGAGATAAAATGTTAGTTACAAAGGTCATCTGCTCTTGGGGAAGATCACCATGTAATCATTGCATCAAAAAAACCCTACAACAGTGTCAGTACCCTCTTCTCAAAATTTCTCTGACTAAATTAGAATGGGTCCTCTGGCACCCCTAGAAAGATAAATAATTCTCCTCCTCATAGGCATGTATCATCTGCAGTGGCATGACAGAGAAATCCAGATGACAGATTACAGAAAGCGAAACCAAAATCATCCACATACCTCCTTAAGTACTAGCTAAATCATTTTAAACAGTAGAGTAAATCATGATTTAGTCTTGGTAAGGGAATGTATATATTGTGACAGGAAATGAAAAATCAATATTTAATTGCATTGAAAGACACAAGATTACAGGCCAGTGTAAAACTTTGATGCAATGAATAACAGCATGGCTAAGCAGAGTGCCTCTTTAAAAACTAATGAATTTATCTGCCTCCCTGTCTGGGCTGAGATAGTATCAGTAGCAATTACACTTCGTGCTGGTGCTCCATCATCTCAAACGAGTCATGGCTTCCCAAGGTTTAGGTACTGTCATGGAAGGCCAGTGCAGGCCTAATACATGTCCTGGTTTGTGCAGGCATGATCCTATGATCCCTTTCCCCCCTCTGCTTAAAGGGGGAACAACAACGTGGGGAAAGAAGACAAAAGGATTGGAGGTACCCAGTCTAAGGGTCCAAGACTTG
The DNA here is from genome assembly GCA_013396675.1 of Eubucco bourcierii. NCBI lineage: Eukaryota > Metazoa > Chordata > Aves > Piciformes > Ramphastidae > Eubucco > Eubucco bourcierii. The sequence goes on along the minus strand of VWZE01014348.1, from coordinate 40,258 downwards.
CCCAGACTTGTTCTATTTTGCAGTAGTATTCAGGGTGCATACAGTTGTTTATGCATGGTCTGTGTTTTCCCGTATGAGAGTAAAGCAAGCTTCTGGTTTCACCTAATATGGTCAGTTTTGGCAAAGTACCATTCTGGTTGGTGAATCTCTGTAACCAAATAAGCCACCACATTTGGGCAATTAATAAATATGGGTCCGTCTGTAAAATAATGTGCTCTCTGCTCTGCTCTGCCAATGTGCTTTGCCTCATGCTCTCTTGCTATTGTGCTTTTGCCTCATGGTGCTTTGCTCTGCCTCGTTGTGCTCTGCTCTATCTTGTGCTCTGCTTGCCATGCTCCAGACCAGCTTTGCTTTGATGCTTCAAGCTTGGCCACCTGGAAACTTTGCCATGCCTCAGTTTACCAGAGAAAGGCATTAAGTGTCTCCACGCCGTAGGTGAGAATTAGCCACTAGCCAGACACAGTGTCTGCCTGCACACTGTCTGCCCAGGAAGGAACCAAGACCAGGTTAGAGACTGTGCTAACCCTCAGCGTCCTGCTAGAGCCCTGGGGAAAACTCAAAAGCCTCCAACGGCCACTACATTGCTGACAGAACCCCTCTAAGTCCTTTGGGTACTGTCTGAGACTATAATGCAGCCCTGGAAATCCAGAGATACTACTTTGTGAGTAAATATTCTAAAAGCCTCTTTGCAAGTAAAAGTTTTGATTTGGCTCTGTAAACTGACTGTGCCTTCTGCTTCAGCCGAAAGGAGCCTCTCGAGTCTCCATAGAGGGTAAGTGGAATATTGACCACGAGATTCTCCTTCCAGTTTAATTTTTCTGTATTTGCTAGACTTTGTCTTAATTGTTCTAAATTGCCTGTTTCCCTCTGTGTAAATTCCCACAACCGTGACTTTGAACCTTATAAATAAGTTTACTGATGAGTTTTAATGTTAATAAATATTTTTTTCATAATGTTATTATTTTTTTGGCCTGGACATTAAAATGAATATAAAAATTAATATCAATATGAAGTGTGTAAATTATAACAGGTACCATTTCCCCTTCCTATCTCTATGAACTAAGAAGATTATAAGGAGTAGTCATCATGGATTCACGAATTGGACATCATGCTTGATCAAGCTGATGGCCTGGTATGATGGTGTGACCAGCTGGGTTAATGAGGGGAGAGTAGTGGTTGTTGTCTACCTCGACTCTGGCAAGGCTTTTAGTACCATCTCCCATATCATGGTCATAGGTAAGATCAGGAAGTGTGGGTTAGATGAGTGGGCAGTGAGGCAGATTGAGAACTGGATGAAAGACAGAGCACAGAGGGATGTGATCAGCAGTGCAGGGCCTAGTTGGAGGCCTGTGGCTAGTGATGTTCCCTTAGGGAGACAGTTCTAGGGACAAACGCAACAGGCACAAACTAGAACACAGGAGGTTTCACCTGAATTTCAGCAGAAACTTCATTCCTGTGAGGATGTGGTGCACTGGAACAGAGAGGTTGTAGAATCTCCTTCTCTGGAGGCTTTCAAACGCTGTCTGAAGCGTTCCTGTACAACCTAATCTAGGCATAGCTGTGTTAGCAGGGAGGTTAGACTAGAGGTCGTTTGCAATCTCTACCATTCTATGGGTCTAAGGACTCTTATCAGACAGGCCAACTTCAGCACAAGAGTAAGTTTTCTTATCTGTGAGGATGCCTTGAACTCCAGACTCCACCTGCCAAAGCACTTTAAAAAAGTACTTTGAAGTGTGTTTTTGAGATGTACAGCCACAGCTCTGTCAAAGAACCAGAAGTCCTTCAGTTTTGTTCCATTAGGTAACATTCAGATGACATAAGCTCCTTCCCAGTTCATCCGGCCTAAACTGTGCCAAGCCAAACTTTCTTGCAATCTGTAGGAACTCCCTGCAAGACTTTCTGAGTACTGGTAAGAGCTTGCACTACAAACCCCTCTCCATGGCAGTTCAAAGAACATTTGATTGGGCAACATCTATTCTAAAGAAGTTGTTTGCCTGATAAATCTGGAGACAGGATATTCAGTTTAGGTTCCTTTTTCTTATACTAAATGGCAACTTAAATTAAAATCATCACTGATTCAGGAAACATAAAACATTAAATTAATTTTCACTGTGCTGTCATGCTCTTTAGCACACAGACATAAATATCTGCCATGTAAAGGATCTTCCACAGAACATTTCTAACAAATACCTCTCATTTCTCCCTTATTTTTAAGACTTTAATATGTAAAATGGGTACTTCTAAACTAAATTTTGACAGTTTGTTGACTAGGAGTGAGCCAAAAGACAAAAACTGTGGAAAGCTATTGGTGAGAAAGTGCTCTGCTAAGATCTCACCTGGAGTCCTGTGTCTAGGTCTGGAGTTCTCAATACAAGAAAGACATGGACCTGCTGGAGTGGGCTCAGAGAAGGGCCATGAAGATGATCAGAAGGTTGGAGCACCTCTCTTACAAGGCAGGCTGATAGAGTTGGGGTTGTTCAGCCTCGAGAAGAGAAGGCTTCAGGCAGACCTTACAGCAACTTACAGGACCTGAAGGGAGCCTACAGGAAAGCTGGGAAGGGACTATTTACAAGAGCATGTAGCAACAGAATGAGGGACAATGGTTTTACATTAGAGCAGGGTAGATTTAGGCTGGACATTAGTAGGAAGTTCTTCACAACGAGGGCAGTGAAATACTGGAGGGTGTTGCCCAGAGAGGTGGTGGAGGCCCCATCCCTGAAGACATACAAGGCCAAGCTTGATGGCACCCTGAGCAATCTGATCTAGTTAAGAGATGTCCCTGTATGCTGTGGGGTTGTTGGATATGATGACTTTGAGTCCCTTACAAGCCAATGGATTCCATGATGACAGGACAAGGGGCAATGGGCTTAAACTGGCAGAGGGGAGATTTAGACTGGATGTTAGGAGGAAGTTCTTTACAGTGAGGGTGGTGAGGCACTGGAACAGGTTGCCCAGGGAGGTTGTGGCTGCTCCCTCCCTGGAGGTGTTCAAGGCCAGGTTGGAGGAGGTCTTGAGTGAGCTGTACTAGCGGGAGGTGTCCCTGCCTAAGGCAGGGGGTTGGAACTAGATGATCCTTGAGGTCCCTTCCAACCTTACCATTCTATGATTCTATGATTCTATGATTCTATGATCAGATGTAAATGTAGGCCGTTCTCCTTCTAACAAAAAAACCACTTTCTTTTCTGCAAGACAAGAGGTGAATTTGCCATGCTCTCACCACCTCAAACAAGGAATACTGGCATCACCAAGGTAAAAAGTTAGAACTCGATATTCATATAGTCACTACAGTACTAAAACTCACAGTATGCAAAGGGCAGACACAAAGATTTGATGTGCTAGGAATGTGACAAGCCCTTTTATTGTCTGACATCTAACTTAATTTCTTCATGACAGGCCTGCCAAACAAGAGCAAACAGAGCCTGAAGAGATATTACCAGAGTGCAAGTCAGTCCTCTTGTTTGCTATAGCACCAATGACAGCATGAGTGAAGGTTCAGGTGACATCCACAAGTCAGTGCAATATCTTCATTACTCTTACTTTTGTCCTCTGGGAAACTATCCTTTATGCTGAAACTTCTAATAATGTCCTTAAATCTTTAGACTCAGTTTTAAAGTATATTGCCAAAGAGATGGGGAAGTGGGAGAGTTATGTTTGTTCGTAGGATGCATTGACTGTACAAATCTATTGGATGAGCATTACAAAACAAAACACTTAACCTTGTACAAAGACTTTATCCTGGGCATTACACACCCTACAGTCATATTATAAACCACCAAAAAAGATGCCAGCAATGCAATGCATCAGTTTATGATAACAAAAGGACACCTTACTGCACTCTGAAAAGTAGGGAAATGTGAAAAGCCAAAATGCGGTTGACCATGATGTTACGGTTTACATATTTCATCTTACAAAATGCACCCTGGGATCTCTGAACAACTAAAAATTACATAGGAATTGGGGTTTAATGAAAAGGAAAATCAGAGTGCACAAGTGTATGAGGGTGAATCCTACAAGACTGAATTGAAACAGCTATCAAAGCCAGTAGAGACATCTGAGAGAGGAAATAGCCAGGGCTCTGGAAACCCAAATTATTTCAGAGAAAATGCTGCCAAGGAAGACTGGGCAGTCAACGAGCAAAACTGTCTATGAAGGAGTAGTAAAACCATCCAGCATCATAAAATGTAAGTTATAAGCCCAGAAAAAGCTAGGTACAAACTGAAGCGTAGCTCCCTACTACATTTCCCACTTCATGGTCTGGAAATACATGCAAAAGCCATCCTGAAGAAAGATTGAGTATATAGAGCTGTCAAACAAAACACTGTTCTATCCATTTTGTAAAGCTCATACAATCACTCTTAAAGCCTCTTCCCCTCCTTTCAGGAACTTCACATTACTTGGGTTGCTCAAGAAATTTTTATAGCTCTTTACACAGGAATAGCATCATTCAGTAAAAGTCTCCTCAAAAAGTAACATTCCCCTCCCAAAGCCACTCAGTACCTTATTTGTATAAGCAAGAAATCATCCCTTCTGCAAAATCATAGAATCATAGAATGGTAAGGTTGGAAGGGACCTCAAGGATCATCTAGTTCCAACCCCCTGCCATAGGCAGGGACACCTCCCACTAGTACAGGTTACTCAAGGCCTCATCCAATCTGGCCTTGAACACCTCCAGGGAGGGAGTAGCCACAACCTCCCTGGGCAACCTGTTCCAGTACCTCACCACCCTCACTGTAAAGAACTTCCTCCTAACATCCAGTCTAAATCTCCCCTCTGCCAGTTTAAACCCATTGCCCCTTGTCCTGGCATTGCAAGACAGCCTTCCTGTAGGCCCCCTTCAGATACTGGAAGGCTGCTATCAGGTCCCCTCGAAGCTTCCTCTTCTCCAGGCTGCAGAGCCCCAACTCTCTCAGCCTGTCCTCATAGCAGAGCTGCTCCAGCCCTCTGATCATCTTTGTGGCCCTACTCTGGACCCGCTCCTACACTTCCATGTCCTTCCTGTGCTGAGGATTCCAGAACTGCACAAATCTTCATTAAGAGGCAGCACATGTCACAGCGCTTGGCAAGGTATCATGATTCCTGTGCTTGAGGAGCCACTGAGCACTGTGATTCCTTCTTTTTCCACAAACTATGCATCTATTGTGAATGGAAACTGTTCCAGCCATTTGCTGCACCATCAAGATGACGACAGGGCTGGAGCATCTCTCCTATGAAGACAAGCTTCAGCCTGGAGAAGAGGAGGCTCTGGGGAGGTCTAATAGCAGCATTTCAGTATCTGAAGGAGACATACAAGAAAGCTGTGGAGGGTGTGTTTACAGGGGCATGTAGTGATAGGACAAGGGACAATTATTTTGAACTAGAGCAGGTTAGATTTTGGTTAGACATTAAGAGGAAGTTCTCTACAATCAGGGTAGCGAAATAGTGGAACAGGTTGTCCAGAGAGGTGGTGGAAGCTCTGTCCCTGGAGACATTCAAGGTCAAACTTGATGGTATTCTAAGCAACCTGATCTAGTTAAAAATGGTATTTGAAGGTCCCTTCCAACCCAGTGCAGTCTATGATTCTATGATCTTCAGTGGTTTCAATATCCTAGCAAGATGGGCAGAAGCAGTAGTGACACTATGGAGTTGGAATTGACTGAGTTGGCCTGGGTTATATCTCACCACCTTCACTGTAAATAATTTCTTTCTAATATCCAGTATAAAGCTCCCCTCTCTCAGCTTAAATCCATGCCAAATGACAGAACAAAGGGCAACGGCTATAAGTTGAGGCATAGGAAGTTCCATGTAAACATGAGGAAAACGTTTTTTCCCTGTGAGGGTGACAGAACACTGCACCCTCCACTGCCCAGAGAGGTTGTGGAATCTTCCTCTCTGGAGATATTCGAAACTCACCTGGACACATTCCTGTTTGACCTACTCTAAGTGATCCTGCTCTGGCAAGGAGTCTGGACTAGATGATCTTTCAAGGTTCTTTCAACCCCTAACATTCTGTAATTCTGTTAGCCCCTCCTTGTGCTATCACTGCAAGCCCTTGTAAACAGTCCCTCTCCAGTTTTCTTGTAGGCTCCCATCAGGTATTGGAAGGCTGCTACAAAGTCTCCCCAGACCTTTCTCTTCTCCAAGCTGAACAGCCCTACTGCAGGACAGTAGCGCAAAGAAGCTTTTATCCCAACTCTCCTACATATCTTAACACAGCATCTGAGAGAAGACATTTTGAATTGCTCAGATTCCTGCAGCTTTTTTTGTTCAGAAGTCTTCATATGACATAGCAGTATCAGGTCCCTGTTTGACACAGTATCGGTTTAGGTCATATCAAATTTAACACTCCCTCAGGTTGAGAACAAAATACCCTGACATGTTGCCACACAGAGTGGCAAATTCCCTGGATTATAAAACATCTGTTGAAAAGCTGTTCCCTATCTAAGGCCCAAGGGCTATGTCCCTCTGCCTCTTGCTTCCTCCTCTGCATATGACATGTCTCTGCAGTCTGGTCTCTGATACTACAGGTTCTACTGCCCTTTGAAACTAGCCTAGCACTTCCAATTTATCCAGAATATATGCTGATGGATTTAACTCACTTTTCCAAAAAGTCTTACTACAACAACACATGAAAGGAAGGATAATTTCCTACAGACAGAAGCTTTTAGGGAAATATTACACACTCTGCTGTGTCAAGGTTTTTGAGAAGAGGAAGAGCGACAGGCTTTTCATCTCTGTCAGTGCTCTCGCATTTAGGGCTAGCAATTACAATGCAGCCTCTCATCTGCACAGGTCCTTTGTGAACAGCCATGTGGCTCATTTGTCTAAGTGATCAAATAAAGCACATTAAGAATCGATCGGCTGCAAGTGCCATAAAAATAGAGCTCATACCTACGTTCATTTGCTGCAAGCAGATGGTTGATTGCTTTTCTGTCCTTTTACGTTGCAGTCCTGTTCGCTTAGATACTCTCTTTGTAGAGAGTGACATGCTGGTAGGTCAGTTTTCTGACAAGGTCATCTGCCTTCAGAGTCTGAAGAGAACTGCACTGAAAGTGGGTTGGGCTATATTTAGAGTTTGGTCCAACTCCATGCCAAGGTTCCCCCGCTGTCTCTCTCTTGCAGCACTGTCTCAGGTCTATTCTTGCAGATTCTCAGCCCACACAACACACGAGGAGAGGAAAGTCATTCTGAGCTACTACTGCAGCGAGGTTATTGCAATTCACTAATAACAAGTGGATCGGCAGCTCAGACCAGAACTCCTCAGATCCCTCATTCTTCTAGTATTTATTTTTCTTTATCCAAGTGGATTTTCCCTTTTCAAGTGAATAACAGGAGGACACTGCCTGGTATACAGCAGCAAACAGTCTCTTGAGCTAAGGTAAGCTTGTCTCTTTTCTGTATTGTCATCATAATCAGAGAGCATTTGCTGATGACTTTGATCAGCTAATGCTGTCTTCTGCTTGAGCATTTCTGCATGCCAGCATTACATCGTTGGGTTTTTTAATATACTTCAATTCTCTGTTTTGAAACATCAATTTTAATTGTCACTGTCTAATGGAAATGGGAAAATTAAAGGATACCAGCATGTGCAACAGAATATACATGGTTTGATTTTATCTGTTTAAAGAGCACACAGCTATGCCAATGGACTGTATCACTCTGAAAGGAAGAGGAAAAAAGAGACGTGTGACTACGTGCATAACAACCACATATATAGATGTGCTTTTAGATCTGCTGAGTGATTTTTTTTATCCACATTATTTTGTACAATAAGAGAAAGTATGGCTTCAGGACTGCAATATTTGGTTTGTTGCAAATAGCACAGCTACAAAAATATTTAATAAATTAATGGATGAACACATGCTCAAATCCCTTTACAGCTGCACAGAAGTTGCTCGCCTTCAGCTAGAGTACAGGTAGGATTAAAAACCATCTTGAATTTAGCCTCCTTTCCACTGATCCTGCATTGTTTCTCCTTTTAAAACCACATACAGCTGAGCAGTTTTCCTCAGCACCATTTAAAACTGCTGTGATTCTTAAGAGGGGAAAAAACCTGGACAGAGTACAGCATGGCATGCCTCTCTGTAAGGAGATCCTAACACACTTCAGGTCACATGGATATCATGATACTGTGGTGTGGGCTCCAACATGAAGAAATTGTTATCCTATAAAGACTCTCTGGAGCCACAGATTTAGCACTGGCACAGACACACACGGAGCTTCCTGCGAGGCAAACACACAAGAATGGCAACCTGAAGAAACAGCGCAGAAAGGTCCACTTTGCTCAAAGGTCCAAACAAGGAGGCAACAGCACCACCAAAAACATAATGTAAAAGTCTCAGCAGGAACAGCTGAAGAAATGCATATGGTTTCTAGATTAAGAGTAAGCAAAGGCCAAAAGAGGTCACTAAGTCACTGGGAGTTTACTTAAGCTACCACAACTGGATGAATTTCTGCACTTTAGGTAATCCTTTCTAAAGTATCTGCTGGTAAACAATACCATACATCAGGATGAAAAGGTTAAAGATTGCAAGGGAGCAAAAGCCTTACCTACTGAAGATACTTTTCATTTTAGTTACTGTCAAATCTGTAAAAAATGATCTTGTATTCCTTTCCTTCTGATTTTTTGTTTGGTAATTTATGTTCAGATTCATGGGTGTTAGGTTTAAGTTTTGGAGGATGCAATAAACACCGTCCATTTCACGTAAAACACCGTTCTAGCAGTCCTGAGACTCTTTAACAAATAATAATTAAGGCAACATGCCACAGAATCAACTTGGCTTGTGACAAGTAATTCAGATTCATCCAGAAAGTTTCTATTGTAAGAATTCAAAGAGGTTGTTATGGGAGTTAAGTACAGCAAATGCATTCCCCAAGTTCATCAGTAAAGCGAAAGATTCACACTATAAAAGCAACTGGGTCAGTCTAAGATTGTCAGTGACCTTTGGTGAAGAGTTACATACTGACAGTTTTTGTTTAATGAATCAGTTTAGCTTTTGGGATGCTGTGGCACCTACTCTCCACTTGTGTGTGAATAAATAGTAAAGATATTGGGGAGTGGGAGGTGGTTTTAAAGAGTATGGGTGTAACTGTAGCCTACAAATGCAGCAAGCACAAAGATCCTTCCCAGCACAAGGGCTGGAGCACTGCTGACGGACAGAGACTGACTTGTTTTGAAGGCAGGGTCATCACTTCTTCCCCACAGGACCCAAGCATGGAAGATCCCTGTCACCCAAACTGGTGGGAGGTTTATTGTAATAGTAGTGACAGAACAACAGCAATGGAAAAGGGTAATACCACTGCCATCATAAATATGAGCATGGTATCAATGGAAGAAGTTATGAAGAAGCATATGAAGAAGCTTCATGTCTTAATGCAGAGAAATCTAAATCAGCTTCTAACATCTTTCTGGTTAGGGTCAATCCTGCTTGGTGAGATCCTTCTCCTTCTATTCTCTCTTCCCTGTTATAAATTTCCAGCACCAGCATAAGCCAGTTTCATCTTGCTCAAGTGTGACCTCCAATGGTAATGATGCACCCATACTAGTGGAGACTACCACAGAAGGAAAAACAAAAGATTAAAAAAAAAAAAGAAACTTGAAAGGAGGAAAGAATCTTTATTGCCCTCCCTAGTGCTGAGAAGAAAGACTGAAACCCTTTGCTTCTATTAGGGAGGCTCACATGGGGCTGAAACCCACTCTCCTCCCAGGGAAGGGCATAGCTGTTAAGTATTGACTAACTTCCTGCCTAAGGTTGTGGATGAGGAGGAAGATGAGGTTTGGCTGATGATACATGCTGCCAGCTCGCCAGGCAAAGCTCCAAGGGGACATTCACAAACTCCTGCCATTGGCACTGTCACCCTCAGCTGACAGGCATAAGCAAGGCCAGAGACAGATGGTTAAATCCAAACAGCACCAGGGAATGAGTAAGTCACACCAGTAACCAGATCCCTACTATTGCTCACTGTATTTATGCTCCTGCTTGGGAGTTTCTCCAAACAAGAAAGGGTGCTGAGATTTTCCTAGCTCCTTGATATCCCTTGGACAAGTGAGTCTGATGGAAGCAAGCTGGGGTCCTAAGAGGACTCAAGCACACTTCAGCTCATCCTGAAACAAATACCTTTAGCACAGGGCCCTGTTAGACGTTACAGCATCACTGACCCATGGCTTTATAGTCAGCCAGTAACCCTTAAGACTCACCATCAGCCACCACCACATAGCTGCTGCTACAGAAGAGTCTGTGAGAAGGGTGACGCTGGCATCTAGAAAGTCATTCCAAAAGTATTTGAGTACAAATTTTCTGTCTCTACACCTGCTTGAGGAGGTGTACAGACATTTGATATGAAAATATCAGAGAAATTTCTGCAAAGAAATTTGCAGAATTATTCACTGTTGTCAGGAATATACTTCCCAGGAAGAAAATGACAGAGGATGATGTGCCAAAGCAGAGTGACAGAGGATGATGTGCTGTGTAGGAAAGAGATACTTATGGGCACAACGAAGAAAAATCACGAAGTTATAGCTAAGCAAAAAACTATTTAAATAATTGTAGGTATTCTTCTACAGAATATTTTCATTTGAAACTTACTAGCAACAGGGATGAGGAAGGAAATCAAAGTTCATACAGAAAACCACATAGCCCCAAGCTTTGTCTGACCTGCTTTCACAAATCCATCTCCCAAAAATAGGCGGGAAAAAAAACAAGAGAACTTTTCCATAGGGTCCCCTGGTGCATCTTGCTCTTTGCACATCAGAAATACAGTGGCATCTTGTTGCAGACAATAAATCTGCTCTGAAGTGAAACACTGAAAGACACTGAGGTGCTAGAGTGTGTCCAGTGAAGGGCAATTAACCTGGTGAAGGGTCTGGAGAACCAAGTCTTATGAAAAGCAGCTGAGGGAACTGGCATTTTTAAGTCTGGAGAAGAGGCTAAGGGGACACCTCATTGCTCACTACAACTCCATGAAAGGAGGCTGGATTGAGGTGGGGGTTGGTCTCTTCTCCCTAATATTGGGTGGTAGAATGAGAGGAAATCACCTGAAATTGTAATGCAGAAGGTTTAGGTTGGATTTTAGGGGAAAATCCTCTACTGGAAGCATTGTGAGACATTGGAACAGGCTGCCCAAGGAGGTGGTGAAGTCACCACTCCTGGAGGTGGTCAAGAAGTGTGTGGACATGGCTCTTTGGGACATAGTTTAATGACCATGGTGATCTCATGCTAATAGTCAGACTCAATGAGCTTGGAGGTCTTTTCCAATCAAAATAATTCTATGATTCTGTGAGGAATACTTTCAGCATTTCCTTCCTGTCTGATACAGTGTCTGGATTACTTTCAGCATTTCCTTCCTGTCTGATACAGTGTCTGGATTATTCAGGATTGGTACACAACTCATTCATGTGAGATGTGTATTTGCTTTGCTAGAGTGTAGTGGCCCTGGTAGAGTTAGATTAATAGTGGGACTTGATGATCTCAGAGGTCTTTTCCAACCATGGTGATTCTGTGATCTCAGCCTGGAAACAGCTGCATTCACTCTGGTGTGACAGAATGAGGTCTGCTGTGCACAGTTCCTCCACCTAAGAATAGGAACCTGGAGTCTCTTCAGTGCAGGGAAGGGGAAAGGCAGAAGGAAAGGCCTCACTTGATCTTACACAGTGATCACTACTGCCAGTGAGGACATAGTGAATTCAGCCTGTTTTACCTGATCATTTCTGTATCTCTCTCCTGAAGTCATGCAGATGCACATATAGGTGTACACAGATGCATAGAGACAAATAACAAAGTTGCAGGTGGTGGAGACCCACTCACTATCTATTAACACCAAAACATAGTATTTTAGGCTAAGATGAAATATCTCCTTTGAAAAACGCTTTAATTTTATATGGACTTTCACAAAATAGTGGAATGCATTGGGCTGGAAGGAACCCTTAAAGCTCATCAAGTCAGTTTGCCTGGATAAAATGGAGAGTAACTATCTTAGAGTCATAAGTAGTTTTGACTGGAAAAAACCTCTAAGATGACCGAGTCCAACCATCAACCTAAGACCACCATGGCCATTAAACCATGTCCCAGAGTGCCACGTCCACGTTTCCTGAACACCTCCAAGGATGGTGGCTCCACCACTTTCCTGGGAAACCTATTGTAATGACTGGTCAAGAGTGCTTTGCCTAAAAATGATGAGAATGAAATTACATGACTGAAAATAGTTTACCTGGAATGTTCTAGAACTGTGTGCAGGGGTAAGAGACAGCATGTGTGTATACTTAGAGCAGCTGTGGTCATCTACACTTGAAAATATGCTTTCATGAGTATTTAAAAGTTGAGGACATGCAGTTGGCCACCTGCACAGATTGTTTTCTCAGTTTTCATTCCCAAGTCCAAGTGTAGTGACAGCTACAAAAGTAAGTTGAAAACAGAGCTCCAGTGGTACACAGTATGCTCACAGAAAGACCTTTACTCTCTCAGGGAAGCTCATGAGGAGCCAGGAACCTGGGAAAGCACAAGCACATTTCTGTGCTGTGCTGAAGCAATTTTTCTATGAATGGTATGTGTATGGCTTTCTGCTGCCCTGTGACATCTGCCAAGAAAAAGGAATCTAGCAAATCTAGCAAGGCTAGACTGTATCAATACACTTCATTTGGAGATTAATGTGTTTAAGACAATTCCCAATTAAAATCCCACCTATACAATGTGGCATGCAGGGAGGAATAGTTACAACGAGGATTAGAAAAAAAAAAAAAACACATAAATTTCTTATCTTCCATTATGTAAGCCTAAATTCTTGCAATCACAGCAAATTTACAGTGATCACTACTGGGGTTAAAGCACTACAGAAGGTAACCCAACAACATCAAATTCTTTTGTGTCAACGGAGAGGGAAAGTCCATATGCGCAGCTGCAAAACTGTAAATTGTAATTTTACATGAAATGAAACTTGGACTAGACATAGTCCTCTTAAAACAAATCCTTGGAGGTGAACTTTTCCATTTTTCATTCATACCCAGTTTTTCAGTATACCAATCTGTTCTTCAGGCATTTACTTACAGAATGACAGAAATGTTTTGGTTGGAAAAGACCTCTAAGATCATCAAGTCAAACTATCAACCTAAGATCACCATGGCCATTAAAACGTATCCCAGAGTGCCATGGCCACACATATTTGGAACACCTCCAGGGATAGTGACTTCACCATCAACCTGGACAACCTATTCCAACGCCTGACCACTCTTTCTGCAATGAAAATTTTATTAATATCCAACCTAAATTTCCCCTGGCACAACTTCAGGTCATTTCCTCTTATTTTGTCTCCTGATACTAGGGAGGGGAGACTGACCCCCACCTCTCTTCAACCTCCTCTCAGTGAATTGTAGAGAGCAGCCTTATCCTCTCCAGCCTTAGAAATCCCAGTTCCCTCAGCTATTTCTTGTAAGATTTGTTCTTCAGACCCTTCACCAGCTTTGTTGCCCTTCTCCAGACACACTCCAGCCTCAATGACCTCTTGTAGTGAGAGGTCCAAAACCAAACACAGTGCTTGGGGTGCAGCCACACCAGTGCTGAGGACAGGGGCACGATCACTTCCTTTCTCTTGGTGGCTATACTATTGGTGATCCAGGCCAGGATGCTGTTGGCCTTCTCACCCACCTGAGCACACTGCTGGCTCAGATTTAACTGGAAAAGAGTGTCCAAACATTAGCATGCAAAGATTACTTTAAAAAAATCCATCTTTAAAAGGTGATTGCATTTAGCACAGTACTCACACAATTTTCTTAACCACTAATAATACTGCAGAAGAATCATAGAATGGTTTTGGTTGGAAGAGACTTTAAGGATCATCTAGTTCCAACCCTCTGCTACCATGGACAGGGACACCTGCCACTAGACCAAGTTGCTCAAAGCCTCATCCAGCCTGATCTTAAACACATGAGCAAAGGATGAAAAGAATGTACAATAGCCCTGTAATCAGTTAGAGTGAATCCCTCCCCCAGTAAATTCACTACAACTCAGAATTGTCCAGAGGAGGGCCACAAGGATGATCAGAGGGCTGGAGAAGCTCTGCTATGAGGACAGACTGAGAGAGTTGGGGCTCTGCAGCCTGGAGAAGAGAAGGCTTCGAGGGGACCTGATAGCAGCCTTCCAGTATCTGAAGGGGGCCTACAGGAAGGCTGGGGAGGGACTATTGACAAGGTCCTGCAATGACAGGACAAGGGGCAATGGGTTTAAACTGGCAGAGGGAAGATTTAGAGTGGATGTCAGGAGGAAGTTCATTGCAGTGAGGGTGGTGAAACACTGGAACAGGTTGCCCAGGAAGGTTGTGGTTGTTCCCTCCCTGGAGGTGTTCAAGGCCAGGTTGGAGGAGGCCTTGAGTGAGTTGTACTAGTGGGAGGTGTCCCTGCCTATGGCAGGGGGTTGGAACTAGATAATCCTTGCGGTCCCTTCCAACCTTACCATTCTATGATTCTGTGAATTTTGGAAAGTTGAAACAAAGGAGAAATTGTATTTTTTGTAACAATATAAGGAGAATAAACTACTTCAGCATATAATAACCTTAAGGAAGATTGAGATGGGGATGAGGTCAAGTGGTGACAAAGCAGCAAAGCAACAAGCCAAAACAGCGGCAGGGGAAGACAGATGTGGGTGCAACAGAAGCAGCAAGGGGGAGATATAAGTTGTGCTTCCAGACATAAGCTTTTGATGCTTCAATGAAATTATATTAATTTATCCATTGTTGCCATTTTACAGCCTGTCCCTGGAATGTTCACTTCTCTACTCATAGACTCCAGTACTTCTCTGCTTCTAAGCTTCTCTGTTCCATTTTTTTTTTATGTCTGCGCTAGAAATCTAGCTCAAGCAGCCATAAAACCCCAAGCAAATGACAAGTGCTGCAGATACTCTCCCTGCAGTATGATTTTAAAATCATGCACAATTCAGTGAAGCACAGCCATTTGACAAGTCTTGTCTGCCTTCAAGGGCATTCAATTTAAACAGAACATGAGTGGCAGACATTCTCCCTGTTCATCTGCTTTATTCTGCTAATATAATGGTTAGAAAAGTCATCCAATGCAACTTTGTGTGTACCATTCCATGTCCACTCTCACACACGACCTGCTTCAAAGGCTGGGAAGACAAGAAAATCCCACTGAGGAAGAAAGCCCAGGCCAATCTCATGAGATTCAACAAGGCCAAGTGTAAGGTCCTGCACCTCGGTAGGCACAATCCCAAGCACAAATCCAGGCTGGGTGGTGAATGGCTGGAGAACAGCCCTGAGGAAAAGGACCTTGGAGTCTGGGTTGATGAAAAGCTCAACATGAGCCTGCAGTGTGCACATGCAGCCCAGACAGCCAATTGAGTCCTGGGCTGCATCAAGAGTAGCGTGGCCAGCAGGGCAAGGGAGGTGATTCTACCACTTTACTCTGCTCTCGTCAAACCCCACCTGGAGTACTGTGTGCAGTTCTGGAGCCCCCAGCACAGGAAGCACATGGAAGTGTTAGAGCGGGTCCAGAGAAGGGTCATGAAGATGATCAGAGGGCTGGAGCAGCTCTGCTGTGCAGCTTGGGGCTCTGCAGCCTGGAGAAGAGAAGGCTTCGAGGGGACCTGATAGTAGCCTTCTAGAAGGGGGCTTACAGGAAGGTTGGGGAGGTATTATTTACAAGGTCCTGCAATGACAGGACAAGGGGCAATGGGTTTAAACTGGCAGAGGGAAGATTTAGACTGGATGTCAGGAGGAAGTTCTTTACAGTGAGGGTGGTGAGGCACTGGAAGAGGTTGTCCAGGGAGGTTGTGGCTGCTCCCTCCATGGAGGTGTTCAAGGCCAGGTTGGAGGAGGCCTTGAGTGAGTTGTACTAGTGGGAGGTGTCCCTGCCTATGGCAGGGGGGTGGAACTAGATGATCCTTGAGGTCCCTTCCAACCTTACCAATTTATGATTCTATGATTCTATGAAAGTGAGGCAGTACAGGATGAACTTGTCAGGATAGGAGAGAAAGGTTGGGTTGAGATGATGCATCAGGACTTGTGTGTTCGAACACATGCTGTCGCTGTGCAGTTTGTCCCACGCACGAGAGTCAAAGAGTTTCCCTCTGTACATTCACTCATTGACCAGCATTGGCTGAGACAGCTCAGTTTGCGATGGATTGTCTCGATACAGACAAGCAGACACGAAGAGGTTGAAACTCCATGACCTCTCAACTCCTTTGCAACAGGAAACCTGAGACTCTTGAAGAGGGAAAAACCAGAGTACTCGCTCCCCCTCAGCCAACTCCCATCTGACCTCCAGCTTTCTGAGGTGGATGACATGCAGTCTAATTATAGGTTTTTCTTGAATCCTCCCAGAGACTGTCCCCTTACGTGGGCAAAGAATCTCACAGACCTCTTTCAGAACACAAATACTCGACCATTTTAGACTCTTCTGCCCTATCACAAAGGTGCAATGCAGGTTCCTCATCAAGTTTGCTCCCTGTCAGTGGCATGAATGTAAGAAATGCCAGGTTTTTTCAAGTAAGGCAAGATATGGAGTGACCACTGGAGAGGGCATGGCTAGCTTACTGTCCTTTCCTGTCACATGTCACTTAAAAAGAATTGTTTCTGTTGAAGATACTTTTATTACTAGAAATGCAAAGATAGTACTGAGCAGTTTTATGCTTTACAGTTGCTGAGTTCTGTGCTGGTTCTGGCTGCAGTAGAGTTAATTTTCAACATCTACTGTTTGCACTTTGTGTGCATATCCACTACATGTGGTGAGAGGAAGGAATCCTAGACAACTTATTTGGATAGCAGTCAGGTCTATCTATGTGCTTTGTTATACAAAAGAGCTTGGGAATATGCATTTCTACATCTGATAAGGAGGGACTGTGATGATTAGGGGAGTGGAACATCTCCCTTATGAGGAAAGGCTGAGGGAGCTGGGTCTCTTTAGCTTGGAGGAGACTGAGAGACAACCTCATTAATGCTAATAAATATGTGAAGGGTGAATGTCAGGAGGATGGAGCCAAACTCTTCTTAATGATTTCCAATTACAGCACAAGGGGCAATGGTTGCAAGCTGGAGCATAGGAGGTTTCACATCTACATGAGTAAAAACTCTTTCACTGTGAGGGTGACGGAGCACTGGAACAGGCTGCCCTGAGAGGTTGTGGAGTCTCCTTCTCTGGAGACATCCAAAACCCACCTGGATGCATTCCTGTGTGACCTACTCTAAGTGAACCTGCCTTGGCAGAGAGGGTTGGAGTGGATGATCTTTCAAAGTCACTCCCAACCCCTAACATTCTCTGATTCTGTGATTCTGTGTCTTCTTAGCCTTTTGCAAATCATGAGCACTTCTTCCACTCAGTTTATCTTAATGCACAAAACATGATGGAAAAATATCCCTTAAGAGGGTGGTTTGGAGCCTAAAGAACATACTCAAAGTGCTATGGGATTCTTGAAGAAACTGCTGTAGTAGAATAAAATAGTAATTATTTATATATTCTGACAGAAAGGATGTGAAGTATCTTTCTTCAAAAGTTAAGGAAGTATCAGTGTTTTAAAAAATATTGTTGACAATCCAAACCAGTTACATTCAGATCAGGACATGGACCTGATGAAGAGGGTCCAGAGGAGGGCCACAAAGACAACCAGAGGGCTGGAGCACCTCTCCTACAAAGACAGGCTGAGAGAGTTGGGGTCGTTTAATCTGGAGAAAAGAATGCTCTGGGGAGACCTTATTAGTGGTCTTCCAGTACCCGAAGGGGGCCTACGAGAAAGCTGAAGATGGACTGTTTACAAAGCTACATAGCAATAGGACAAGGGGCAACGATTTTGAAGTAGAGAAGGGTAGATTTAGACTGAATGTTAGGAAGAAGTTCTTTACTATGAGGGTGGTGGAACACTAGAGCAGGTTGCCCAGGGAGGTGGTGGGAGTTCCATCTCTGGAGACATTCAAAGTCAGGCTTGATGGGGCTCTGAGCAACCTGATCTATTTGCAGATGTCCCTGCTATTAAATGGGGGTTAAACATGATGACCTTCAAGGGTCCCTTCCAACCCAGTGCACTCTATGATTCTGTGAAAAGCAACACTGGAGATTGTTCTGTCAGAGAGACACAGCTCAATGGGATCCATTTTAATATAGTTACAATTCTCCAATCTCAGTAGTGACAAGCACAATCACAGACTTCTTTGTCATGTCTTTGCTATTCAGTAGCTTCTGTGAGAGTGTCCTGACATGAAGCAAGGGAATGATAAGCGTTAGCCTTATCTACAGGATTTTACTACTGCATCCAGCTCAATGACAAACTGATGACAGGCTATGCAAAGCTGAGGTCAGAATACATACAGTATGGGAGAGACAGAAGCAGTGCTTTATCTAACCCCAGAAGTCTCAACTCTGGAGACAGCCTCATAACACAGATGTCCTCTGGTATTCTGTACAAATTCACATGCTGTGATTTTTCACCAGAGAGTCAAGATCCTGTTGGGAAATGTAGTCTCCCCTCACTTGATTTACTGCAAAATTGCAGATAAGGAAGCCCCACTGCAGCAGAAGACTACCAGCAGCACAACAGGGATGAGATAGGCAGCACATCTGCAGAGGGGAGAGTAGTGTCTCAGCCAAAATGAAAGAAAATAGCAACTGTAAAATAATCCAGGTCTTACAATGTGGAAAACAGCACAGTCCTCCAATCAGAGAGACTTTGTCTCTTGTATTTTTTTGTCTCTGGCAGCAGAAAGAATGGTCATATACAGTTAATACTATCAAACAGAGCCTGGCACAGCAATACAACTGGTAAATTTTATGTACTGTCATAGTAATTTTACATTTTTGTTTATTTTTATTTTTTTTTACACTGAACTAAGTATTCAGCTCAGCAATGGTTGGGACTGGAAGGCTACACTAGGACTATAATGAAGGTAAAACCCTGGGGAACAATTTTGATTATAGTGGAGGTTTCAGCTGACTGCATTTTAATTAATCAGAGTAATAGAGCACACTGAATTCCCAGGTTATCCCATTTCAATCTGCACACCAACATGACTTGTTTTAGGACATATTTTAGCATTGTTCTAATAAATTCTTCAACAAGTCTTTTAAGTCTCAGAGGTAATTTAATTTCTTTTCTATTTTTATTATGGAGGCTTTCATTAGGCATTTGAACTATAAATCACCAGAATGATGTGGCTGTGGAATGGCAAAAATAGACTCACAAACCACATACCTCTACAGTGCTTGCATTAATTAAAAGCACGAGAAATTTTCTAATTACAAGACAAAAGTCTTTTTCCGTTATCAGTATAGCATTTTAATTAAAAATAACTCTATTATAATAAACAGAAGACAGAGTAGCATTTGGTTAAATGCACTAAGCCCACATGATATATATCATGTGCTAAAGTGTAAAGACAGAAGTTGTCAATGTCAAGAGGAAAAGCAGGATGTTCAGAGGTCAACACATGGTGCAGGGTCTGTATGATCTGTGCGATCCAGGGGTAAGGAGTAACAAACTATGCATAGAAATATGTAGCAAAGGAAGGATCTGATCCCAAAACAAGCAATTTTTTGAGCTAATACATGATAAGACCCAGTCAAAATGGTGTAATTTATATCTTTAAATCCACAAAGTACATAAATTTTCTTTTGTGAACTTCTCTGCATCCTGAGTTCATTAGTGTTTCGCTACTGTATGGAAATGAGAATGTCAAACTGCCCAGGACTCTCCTGGTTTCATCTGAAGACACTGCAGTTCCCAACATCAAATGTGACCTGCAGAGGTGGCTGTACACTGCACTGCCCAGCAGAGTAGTAGATACTAAATCACAGAATCATAGAATTGTTTCACTTGGAAAAGACCTCTTAAGGTCACCAAGTGCAGATGACACCAAGCTGTGTGGCACAGTCGACTTGCTAGAGGGCAGGGATCCATCCAGAGGGACCTGGACAGGCTGCAGAGGTGGGCCTAGGCCAATCTCATGACATTCAACAAGGCCAAGTGTAAGGTCCTGTACCTGGGTAGGCACAATCCCAAGCACAAATCCAGGTTGAGTGGTGAATGGCTGGAGAGCAGCCCTGAGGAAAAGGACCTTGGAGTCTGGGTTGATGAAAAGCTCAACATGAGCCTGCAGTGTGCACATGCAGCCCAGACAGCAACAGAGTCCTGGGCTACATCAAGAGCAGCGTGGCCAGCAGGGCAAGGGAGGGGATTCTGCCCCTTTACTCTGCTCTCCTCAGACCCCACCTGGAGTACTGTGTGCAGTTCTGGAGCCCTCAGCACAGGAAGGACATGGAAGTGTTGGAGCGGGTCCAGAGGAGGGCCACAAAGATGATCAGAGGGCTGGAGCAGCTCTGCTATGAGGACAGGCTGAGAGAGTTGGGGCTCTTCAGCCTGGAGAAGAGAAGGCTTCGAGGGGACCTGATAGTAGCCTTCCAGTATCTGAAGGGGGCCTACAGGAAGGCTGGGGAAGGATTATTTACAAGGTCCTGCAATGACAGGACAAGGGGCAATGGGCTTAAACTGGCAGAGGGGAGATTTAGACTGGATGTTAGGAGGAAGTTCTTTACAGTAAGGGTGGTGAGGCACTGGAACAGGTTGCCCAGGGAGGTTGTGGCTGCTCCCTCTCTGGAGGTGTTCAAGGCCAGGCTGGACGAGGCCTTGAGTAACCTGTAGTAGTGGGAGGTGTCCCTGCCTATGGCAGGGGGTTGGAACTAGATGATCCTTGAAGTCCCTTCCAACCTTACCATTCTATGATTCTATAAGATAAAATAAAATAAAGTAAAATAATAAAATAATGTAACATAAAATACTAATTAGATTAGTATTCCAGGGTGAAATGGTTCTGTGTAGGACAAAAAAGGGCACCTTGCTTCTGTGGAGAGGCAATGTGATTTAAGAGAACAATAACTGATTTCCCTTGACTTTGAATAGATTGCCCAGAGATGTGGTGGAGTCCCATGCAGACATGTGATTTTGGGACATGGTTTAATGGTGGTGTAAGACTGATGATTGGATTCAACGATCTTCAAGGTCTTTTCCAACCAAAACAATTCTGTGACTCTCTGGGAGATGTACATACCTAAGCTCACAACTCTGGCAAGGAATCTAGTTCACTAATTACTATTTTCCTGTAGTTTCTGCTAACATAAACAGTAAAACAGATACTCTATTTTACAGTTGTCATTACCACAAATACTACAGGAATAATTTGCTACATTAAATTATGACAGGACTGAGTAAAGGTAATGATATTCTCAGAAGCCTGCAAAATCACTGCAGGTTGGAAACCAGTCATTCATGCCCAGCAACTGTTTGTGAAACCAATGCTTAAGAGAGTTCCAACAGAGGGGAAAAATCACCAAATTATTGCCACAAATCAAGGTACAAAACCCGATTTTTTTTTTATTTAGAGAGGTATTTTCTGCACTGATTTGCAAGCCTGAAACATTTTTAAAATAGTATTTTTTTTTCCACACTGAACGACTGAGTACTTGGTTCATGTTTCAGAACAAGTGATGCATTTTACACATGCTAGGTCCATTGCCACTTCACTTGCGCTTAAGCCAGAAGGAACAGTCCCTATTATTCTCCCTTCATCCCAGGTTTAGCACTTGGAGTGGGGAACCCCCCATGAGGAGTGTGTGAAAGTACCAGCACTTGTATGTTGCAGCCTTCAGTGAACTAGAATTCCCTTCCTCAGTTTCTATTCTTCACTCATGACTTGTCTTTCAACTGCTTCCAAGGATGAGCAAAGGTAAATAATGAAGTACACTTTACCTGGGGCTGACCATAAAACCCATTTCAAACTGCAAGTTTGGACAGATCCTAATCAAGACCTCTGAAGGCAGCCCAAAAGACCTTGAACCTACAAAGTCTTATCACTTCATGGCTCGGAACAACACTCTGGCTACTAACTGAGCTCCTCAGCAATATGAAGAGGGACTAAGGACCCAGGATTTTCCTACACATCAGCCACTAAGAAGGTAAAGGAGGGTGGGAAGCTGAAGCTCTGGCCTATGTGATCTTGACAGAATTAAGATCTTCTCAGTTCCCCTTCAGCTTAGAGCCTCAAGACACATACCTGGGCAGGAGGTTTGCCCTAAAGAAATGTGTTGTGGATAAACTCATGGATGTGTTAAAGCTCTCCCACCTCTAGCCTCTAGCTGTTAGTCCTGGAGTCTTTTTCATTTTCTGAAAATGGGGAAAGGGAGTTTGCCTGAGGCAGAGAATTCTTCTGTCTTTACTCTTGCAGTAAGAGTGCCAGTGCACCATCACAGTACCTGCACACACCACCAGAGCTTTATGAACATGTGTAATAATAACAAAAGTGCTTGCGACTCCGAATTGTATTTATCAGGAGAATTCCCGCCCCAAAGAGGAAAGTGAAAAAGCAAACACTGCCTTAGTGCAAGCACTGGTTTTACTCAGTTTGGGGTTTTTTGTTTGTTTGCTTTAAACTAGAGGATTTGTACATCTCTTTCTCCTAAACTGATCATGAATGTGTTGGGAGTGGAGACTGTATACTTGAAACAACCAAATCACAAGCATGCCTACCAAGTAAACCTTGCAAGGATGAGAGGAAAACTACATCTGCCCACACAGAGAGCAGCTGCCTCCTGCATGGACACTGGAAAAATCCATTCAGCCACTGCAATTGCTTTTAAGAGCAAATAAAATACAGACAAAAATAGAGGGCACTGTGGGAGGAACCAGCTTCCACAGAGCAAGGCATTTTTGGATAGGCTCAGACAGTTCCTGCCCTATTTTATAACACCACTTAAGATTAGCAAAAATTTGGTAGAGGACAATCATTGTCGTTTCTGCCATTTGAAGAAGACAAAGACCATGGTTTCACTGCACAGACTAGCCTTGGTAGGACATGAATAGACAGGGTTAAAAGTCTCCAACTTCCGTTCAGCACTGAAAGCATTCAGGTGATGAAATGGAAGAGATGCTTCCCTTCTTAATCTCCACATTTCAAACGGGAAGCAGAAGTGACTGCAGAGGACTTTAATGCAAAACCAGCCACTGTTCTGGTTTGTTGGTCCAGACTTCTGCTGGCATATAGTTCAGGAAGGTTACAGTACCTTGCTACATAAGTAGGAAACAATGTTCCTTCTGCTGTATTCCTGTGTTGAACTACAGCATAATCTTTCAAAGACAGTTCTGAAGTGCACAGAGCTAGGGAGTTGGACATGATCAGATGTCCACAGAACTGTCTGCTGCATTCAGGATGGTTGACTACAAGGTGTGAGCAGCCTGCCTCCTGTACCAAAGAGGAGTTGATCTGAATATGTCCCAGCTGATTCATCTCATTCCTCTCAGAAGGACCAAAACAGGCAGCTGCTCCTCCTCACTAGAAATGCTTGCCATGGCACCCCAGCTGATTAGGCTCCATTCCCCAAGAAGCTATACATTATTAATGTTATCTGAAGCAGACAGTGCTGACGCCCAGCTTCCTCAGTGTCTGGAGGAATACCAGCTGTCTCCAGCTCAGCCTGAGTAAATGGAGAGTGTGTGCATGTATCAAGAGGAAATATTTCTTAAAGCTTTGAAGGATTCAGAATCCTTCCTCTTTTCTTTTTTCCTGTGTACTATCAGAGCAACTGCCTGAGATGCCTGAGGTATCCTCACTCCAACTTTCTGCATGCTCAGGTGCACCGGACTCCTCTTTGTACCTTCTGCCTACTAACTCCTGCATCACTTCCTATCAGACAAGGGCCCAAAGGCCCATTTGTTTGGGTGTTATGGGATGGGTTTCTTAAAACTATTGTGGGTTGCAGCAACTTGCTTCTCTGTTCTCTTACCCTTTTCACTTTTCAGACTGTATCTTTTCTAGTGTAGTCATGGTTGGGGGAGGATTGTTTATGTTTTTCTTTGTTGTTTGCTTTTCTTTTGTTTTGGTTTGGTTTCTTTTCCAAACCTGACTCCTTTCATAAAGGAACTAAAGTGACTGGGTTTGATTCATAGTTGTGAGCAAATGTAGGCATTTTCTTTAACCCTTGTGTCCATATCTAAACAACATTGTTCAAGGCAGGTTTGGATGTGGCACTTGGTGCCATGGTCTAGTCTTGAGGTCTGTGGTAATGGGTTGGACTTGATGATCTTTGAGGTCTCTTCCAACCTTGGTGGTGATACTGTGATACTTTGCTAGAAAATATCAGCGAAACCCCTCAGTTATTTAAGAATTAACAGAAAATAAAGACTGTCTTTATCAGACAAACAGAAGGAAATGCCCAGATTATGTAGGCAGTGGGAAGATATGGCAGTATACATCCCAGAGCACAGGAATTGACACTATAAAGAGAATTACTGTACTCAACAATTCTTCAGCTTGTACATCTTTAAAGTCCTTCATGGCCTTGGTTCTAAGGCTCAGCAGTCTCTATGGTCCTTTTAATTCATCAGATTTGGAGCATTACAATCAATAGACACCATAAAGTTGCTAGTGTTGTAAATAAAAAAGTTCATCTCTACTGAAAGACAATCAAGCTGAAGAAGTTTGCTACCTTGAACTTCAGAATTGGACTGAGGCTGTTTAGTCTGGAGAAGAGAAGACTGAGAGGAGATCTGATCAATGTCTATAAATATCTGAAGGGTGGGTGTCAAGTGGATGGGGCCAATCTCTTTTTGGTGATCTGCAGCAATAAGACAAGGAGTAACAGCTACAAACTTGAACACAGAAAGTTTCACCTCAGCATGAGGAGAAACTTCTTTACAGCGAGGGTGACAGAGCACTGGAACAGGCTGCACAGAGAGGTTGTGGAATCTCCTTCTCTGGAGACTTTCAAAACCTGCCTGGATGCATTTCTGTGCAGACTACCCTAGGGAATCTTGCTTTGGCATGGGGGTTGGACTTGATGATGTCTGGAGGTCCCTTCCAACCTCTAATATTCTGTGACTCTGTGACTGTAAAAGGTACTGGACAAGACTCATATTCATCAGCCCTGCCCAAAAGTGGTCACAGCCAACTGGAAAGTGAATTACACAAAACCCAGGGAAAAAAATGGGTATTTATTGCCTTGCAGACCTTTCAAAGCCTCTAACAATCTCAGAGATGTTTTAATGGTTGTGTAGGCCTGGCATAGACTGGTGCAATACAAATGCATGGCTTTACAGGTAGGTTAAGTCCTTAAAAAACTTCTTCACAATGAGGGTGATGAAGCACTGGAATAGTTTTCCCAGGGAGGTTGTGTATGCTCCCTGTTCAAGGTTAGGTTGGATGAGGCCTTGAGCAACCTGTGCTAGTGGGAGGTGTCCCTCCCTATGGCAGGGGATTGGAACTAGATGACCTTTGAGGTCACTTCCAACCTAAACCATTCTACAATTCTCTGAAAAAACAAAGGACACTAAGGACTGTAGCTAATTTTTCACCAGCAACTTGTTTCTTGGACCAGTTTTGCATTTCAGGATGCAGCCTGTTTTGCATTTCAGGATGCAGCCTGGCAGTGAGAAGAGTAACACCAAGACACATTTATCTTGCATATCCCATTATCTCTGGAAAAACAGGGGTCCTACTGTGGTGATATTACCTTTGAGGAAGTGTTTGGGTTTTTTTTAAATCAAAGTCATTCACCCTGGGGTAGAACAATTTCCAAGCAGTTTTTGATGCCCTAAAACAGGGGGAGACTTTGCTAGCATGTGGGAAAGCATTTTACCATGTGATATTATATGACCAAGCTGATGAAAGGTCATTACAGCATTCCAGTCATGGCTCACATGCAGTCATTTTCTCTGTATAAATAAGCACAGCATGTTCAGGTCTAATAAATCCACATTACTAGTTATTATGGAAAATACACTAATTCTGCTTGCTATTTCTTACAGATTTACTGCATTAATAAATCCAGATTCGTGTCATTAATTGCTAGACCTAATGACTCATTACTAGTAAGAGTACAATAGGTAGTGACTAAAGAAACAGAAGTGCCCCATAATATGGATGTTACTGCCTTTGTGTAGGGAGGCACCATGTTGTAAGTTGTTCTGGTTTAGGTCCAGTCCATAACTAAGCAGTGGCCTCCAACTTACTCCTCCCCTTGGTGTGATGGGGAGGAGAGTCAGAAGAAAACTATAAAAACTTGGGATGAAATAAGGACAATGTAATAGTATGACAAAAGGAGAGAAGAAGTAATAACAATAATAGTAATAAAAGAATCACAGAATAGAATCCTAGAATGGACTGGGTTGGAAGGTTTTCTTGTCCATTATCCCTGCAGTGATCAGGGCCATCCCCAACTAGGTCAGGTTGCTCAGGGCCTCATCAAGTTTGACCCTGAATGTCTCCAGGGATGGGACCTCCACCACCTCTCTAGGCAACCTCCTCCAGTGTTTCACAACCCTCATTTTGAAGAACTTCCTCCTTATATCCAACCTAAATCTACCCTGATCTACTTTAAAACCATTGCCCCTCGTCCTATCACTACATGCTCTTCTAAATAGTCCCTCTCCAGATTTCCTGTAGATCCTCTTCAGGTACGGGGAGGCCACTATAAGGTCTCCCTGGAGCATTCCCTTCTCCAGGCTGAACAACTCAAACTCTCCCAGCCTGTCTTTGCAGCAGAGGTGCTCCAGTCCTCTGATCACCTTCATGGCCCTCCTCTGGATCTGTTACAGCAGGTCCATGCCCTTCCTGTGTTGAAGACTTGAGAGCTGGACATACAAAGTCGGTGGTTCACAATGCAATTGCTCACCACTCAAAACCAAATGCTCAGTCTGTTCCAAGCTGCAATCCCTCTTCGAATCATAGAATCATAGAATGGTAAGGTTGGAAGGGACCTCAAGGATCATCTAGTTCCAATCCCCTGCCAGAGGCAGAGACACCTCCCACTAGTACAGTTCACTCAAGGCCTCCTCCAACCTGGCCTTCAACACCTCCAGGGAAGGAGCAGCCACAACCTCCCTGGGCAACCTCTTCCAGTGCCTCACCACCCTCACTGCAAAGAACTTCCTCCTAACATCCAGTCTAAATCTTCCCTCTGCCAATTTAAACCCATTGCTCCTTGTCCTGTCATTGCAAGACCTTGTCAATAGTCCTTCCCCAGTCTTCCTGTAGGCCCCCTTCAGATACTGGAAGGTTACCATCAGGTCCCCTAGAAGCCTTCTCTTCTCCAAGCTGCAGAGCCCCAACTCTCTCAGTCTGTCCTCATAGCAGAGCTGCTCCAGCCCTCTGATCATCTTCGTGGCCTCCTCTGGACCCACTCCAACACTTCCATGTCCTTCCTGTGCTGAGGGCTCCAGAACTGCACACAGTACTCCAGGTGGGGTCTGACGAGAGCAGAGTAAAGGGATAGAATCCCCTCCCTTACCCTGCTAGCTATGCTGCTCTTGATGCAACCCAGGACTCTGGATGCATCCCTGTCCTCTAGCAAGTTGACTGTGCCACACAGTTTGGTGTCATCTGCAAACTTGCTGAGGGTGCACTTGATTCCCAAATAGTTTATATACTGAGCATGATGTCATATAATATGAAATAGCCCCTGGTCTATTTTGAGTCAGTTGTCCTGGCTGTGTCACCCCCCAGCTTCTTGTGAGAATTAACTCTGTCTAAACTAAACGTAGGACACAAATGAATATTAATTTCAAAGATCCATCTCACAGTTGGGCTTTGTGATGAAAACTGAAGTTGGAGCATGTTAATGTAATGACAGGCTCCCAAGATTTATTTTTACTTTTGAAATTGGTAACGATAACGAAACACTGTGGCTGAACAGATTGCCCTCATCCATTTACACCACTGAAACAAAGTGACATCAATAAATCTATTTTCTAAAGCTTCTTTTCGGCAAAGCAAGTAATCTGTTCTCTCAGGTACTGTTTAAAAAGCAAGATTAGTAGACTGAGCTGTTTAACTCCTCAAGAATTATCTATAGTCTTCCTCACACTCATATCTGGGTTTGCCCCTTAAGTGTCATCTGTGTATTCCAATCAAGATGCATTCCCTAAGCCTTCATCACAAGACAATGACAATCAGTTTCCTCCATTACTTGATTTCCAATTAACCAGTGGTCTTAAGAGTCTGATGTCTCACTTAGTCATGTAGAGAGTTTGAGCTAAGATCTGCCTATTTATACAGGACAGAAATCAATTTAATTACATACTAAAACAGAGTTTGATTTTCACTACGTTACACACAGCATTCATCCAAACAAAAGCACAAGGGCAATATCTTAAAAACAAAACAAAACAACCCCAAAACGTGGCTGCTGAAAGAAAATTATGGTCACATCTCTCATGTTAGAAATGTTGATAGAAGAGTTCAGAATTGCTGCCAAGGTTATTGTCATTCTTAAGATGTATTGGTTGTTCAGGCCCTCACCACATTCACTTTTGTGTAGGTCTGCTACTTCAAGTAAAATGAGAGAAGTTGTTTGGCTTTTTTTGTTGTTTTGTTTTCTTATAACCAACCACCATTCAGAACATGTCTGGAAGAATACACATCTTGCAGGAGTCTTTTAATCAATCACAGAAACTCATAAAGCCATTTAAAAAATAAATATTTAGAGGTCATGTAAGCAATGAACTCACAAGAATGGCTTAGATCCAGGCATTGTGTAGACTGAATGATGTGATCCTCCAGACATTTTTCTGCCTATGTGGTGCCATCAAAGAATTATTGGGGGGGGAAAAAATTAAACAATAGGACAAAAATTGGGGAAGGAAAGAAAGATAAATATGAAGAACTGAGAAGAAGTCTAACATCCTTCCACTCAAACATGATCAAGCAGAAGGGAAGGAATGAGACAAGAAGGGTCAGAGCAGCAATGGAACCAGGTCTGTTCTTGGAAAAAACTTTGGAACAAAAAGTATCAAAAACCAAACCAAACAACCCTCACACTTTTCCTCAGACATCAACTACTTTCACACTAGTTTGGATAAGACTTTTACTAGACAAACTTTTTCACCTGGCCACTTGGACTCTAAGGTACTTGAAGAAAGCACTGAGGGCTCAGCTCTCAACCCAGCATTAGTGTGCTTGGTGAAATACTCTGCTCCACTAATTAACCTTTCTTGATCAGAGAACTTTCTGAGGGTCAAGGAAAAGGGGAAACAACACCTCACTGTTGAGAAATTATCTCCCATTTTAGACCACAGGACAACCACAGCCTAAACTTCCTCTGGCACAGCTTGAGACTGTGTCTTCTTGTTCTGGTGCTGGTTGCCTGAGAGAAGAAAGCAACCTCCTCCTGGCTACAACCACCCTTCAGGTAGCTGTAGACAGCAATAGGGTCTCCCCTGAGCCTCCTTCTTGTACTGATGGGGCGAGGAGCCACGCTCCTCCTCCTGCTCCTTGACTTGCACATGCAAGATCCCTGCTTCTCAGGGCATTGCCAGTGCCTCCTTGTCCCACACAGATCCCACAATGTGGTTCTAACTGCCCATTCCCTTTGCTTTGCCCCTTTGGGAAATGCAGTTTATTCATGACGACTGTGGTGTCTGTGTGCACATCTATGCCTGTGTGCTGAACCTAGAGTTTTTCTGGCAGCCCAGAGTCGTTACACCAAGATTTGAAAAAAGCATCAGAGAAAGCAAATTCTTGCAAGTTCTTACTAGTTTAGTGAAAACAGCAAGGGGGGGGATTCTATAACTATCCTCGCAGAAGGCAAGGCTGGCATGTGCAATCCCAGAAGGGAGAATCCCAGCACATTCCTCCGCTATAGTAAAAGTTTCAGCAGAGACTCTTGGTCAACCACTGGACACAGATTTACATAAAACTATGCATGTTCAACTCTTGTGCCTTGAAAACTACCCATGTGTCATTGGACCACATGGTTTCTTTAATTCTTTCTTCTAAGAAATCTTCCCCAGGATGGGAAGAAGAGCAACCAAAATGGCAAGTGGCACACATTTGTTAGCACAGAAGGGCTCTTTCTAAAAGTGGATTTTGTGTTTTCCAAATTAAGAAGGGGGGGGAAAAGCCCTCAGTTTCTCAGGCAGTCTTTTCAAACATTTTGCATGCAGCATGTATTTTCAAAGACAGAAGAGCACCAGGGTAGAGCCCACACATGTTTTGGGATAGCTGAGTTTATATTCTCAAGGTCTGCATATCAGAGCAGAAATAACTATGATGAGTATTTTGAGCTCACATCCTCAACTGGCACTGGCACGGTTGCTTATGTAAGTAGGGGAAAGGGAAAGACTGCTTTCCATTATCAGTCTATTTGAGTCCTGCCCCTTAAATTGCCCATGCCCAGTTCAGCAATGGCCCGTTACTCACGTTGTTTACCACTAACCTAGCTCACGATGATCCAAGGTACTCAAAGAGCAAATGCAAGCCACTCACTCTCCTGGCAGATCTGCAGGCATTTGTGGGAAGCAGGTAAGTGACCTTTCCAGAGCTACAGCAGGAAGGCAGTGCTTGAATAAACCTTATCATGCAATAATAATTGTCAAGAGTTCAAGGGGACACTATTTCCCACCAGCACTCTGCTATATGAGGATGCAGTCTGAGTACAAAGGACGTACGAACTTCCAGACTGAAACAGTTATAACAACTAGAACAGACAGAGAACAACAGCTATAACCACAGCATGCACACTTTTCAGTCTCTTAAGGAGTTCAGACATGCCTTACTACCCTCCACAGCAGTACTCCTGTCAGAACAGCCTATTCAATTGCACAGACCCACCCTGCGGCACAGACAGCACCTTAGAGAGGAGAGGGGACTCAGGCATTGCTGCACTCCCAGAGGGGTTCACTGTTTAGTGAAAGCTGAGCTTTGTCACTTCCTCTGGAATTTGCCTTCTCCCAGAACCTGAAAAGACATGGCAGGAGAGCTACAGACTCTATACAACTTCGTCCACCTACCTCAACTGCATGACTTTGTTACCTAATACCACCACCTTCTAACCCCCCACAGACAGATTCCTTTCTGCGTCCTGTTCTGATGTCCCCATCTTAAGAAGGACATGAAACTGCTGGAGCAAGTACAGACAAGGGCCACAAAGATGATCCAAGGGCTGAAGTACCTCTGCTATGAGGACAGGTTGTGGGAGCTGGGAATGTTCATCCTGGAGAGAAGACTCTGGGGGGACCTTGCAGATGCCTTCCAGTGCTTGAAAGGAACCTACAAGAAGGCTGGAGAGGGACTTTTCATAAGGTTTTCTAGCAGTAGGACAACGAGGAATGGTTTTAAGCTGAGGAAGAGTAGGTTTAGACTGGATCTTAGGAAGAAGTTCTTCAGTATGAGCAAGGCGAGACTCTGGAATAGGTTGCCCAGAGAGTGTGTGGATGCCCCTGAGGTGTTCAAGGCCAGATTGAATGAGGCCTTGAGCAACCAAGTCTAGTTGAAAGGCCACCCTGCCCATGGCAGGGAGGTTGGAGTAGGTGATCTCTTAAGGTCAATTCCAACCTAAGCCATTCCATGATGATTCTAAGATTCTATGATTCTTCTGCCCTTGTGAAACTTTGAATGGTGTTTTTCACAAGTAGAAATTACCAACATTAGGAGAATTTTTAGAGTTGTTTTTTTAACCATAAACCCCCCACACACACACATACCCCCAAATACCCCCAAAAATCTTTGTCTGCACTAAACATATCTCTATCTACTCCAACTCTCCATGACTTGATTTCTATCTATAAATACTTTAATAGGATTTATTCCATTTATTTTCTAGTTTCCCAGGTGACAACATGAAGGACCTTCAACCTGCTCTTGCACAACCGTCATAGGAGAGGTCAGTGAATTGGCAAAAACAAAGTATTTGAGAGCCAGCAACAGTGAGAGGGAGTTCAGCTATTCAATGATAATGCACTAGTATAAGTGCCTGTTTCCCTCCTTAAAGACTCCAGCATAAGGAAAAGCTTTAGGAGGTTGTGGAGTGTTGTAATCTCCTACGATGTTTTGATCTGGTTACTTAAGAACAGCTTGATTTGGTTGGTTTCATCTGCAGCTAACCTGTAACAGGGACAAAGATCTGATGTCTAAAGTCTAGAGAAAGGACCAAAACACAACAGTTCCTAAACTTCTTAAAATTTGTAATAGACAATCAGGCAAACACATCTGTTTACTCTTTTTGCCCTGATTTTCCCTTGCTTTTCCACTCCCCAGGTTGACTGATATATCTCCTTCTAGGAATTTGGCATGCACACACATCTCTTGCCATGCTAGGCTTTGGGTGTGACCACCACCACTAAAACAGGCAATGTGCATCTCTTCAACAGCACACAATAGACAACCCATTCCAGCCAAGTGCTTCTGCCAGGGTTGGATCATGATACTTGCAGTCAATATGTATCTCCTGAATAAGTTAGAAGCCTGATGTGAGAAGCAGTAGGCCAGACAGACACTCATGCGAGGCACACAGGAATGTGTCCAAGTGGGTTTTGAACATGTCCAGAGAGGAAGAACCCACATCTGCCCTGGGCAGCCTGTTCCAGTGTTCTGTCATTCTCACAGTGAAAAAAACTCTTCCTCATGTTTACATGAAACTTCCTATGCCTCACCTTCCACCCACTGCCCCTTGTCCTGTCATTGAGCATCACCAAGAAGAGCCTGGCACTCACCCTATTACATATTAGTAAGGTCACCCCTCAGACTCTTTCTGCCCAAGCCAGAGAGCCCCAGTTCCCACAATCTCTGGGGATATCTTATGAGGATAAGGAAGATGTTTCACTCACTTAATCATTTTCTTGGCTCTGCACTGGACTCTCTCAAGCAGTTCCCTGTCCTTCTTGAACTGAGTGGCCCAGAACTGGACACAATATTCCAGATTCAGCCTCACCAGGGCAGAGTAGAGGGGCAGGAGAACCTCTCTTGACCTACTAACCACAGTTCTTCTAATACACCCTAGAATGGCATTGGCCTTCTTGGCCACAAGAGCACATTGCTGGCTCATGGTCAAACTCCATCTTCTAGGACCCTCTGGTCCTTTTCCCCTTCAGTCAGTTCCCAACCTATACTGGTCCATGGGGTTGTTCTTTCCCAGGTGCAAGACTCTACACTTGCCCTTATTGAACTTCATTCAATTTCTCCCTACCCAACCCAATCCTCCAGCCTGTCTAAGTCTCACTGAGTGGCAGCACAGCCCTCTGGTGTGTCAGCCACTCCACCCAGTTTGGTGTCATCAGCAATTACTGACAGCACACTCTGTGTCCTCATCCAGGCCGCTGATGAATACATTGAATAGAACTGGTCCCAGTACTGGCCCTTGTGGGACTCCACTACGTACAGGCCTCCAGCTAGACTCTGTCCTATTGACCATAACTCTCCAACTTCCCTTCAAACAGTTCCCAATCCACCTCACTACTAGGTCATCCAGACCACACTTCCTCAGTTTATCTGTGAGGATACTGTGGGATGGGAGAACACTTTTCAGTAATATTGAGAACCTGAAGAAGCTGGAGTTCAGCACAAAGGCAGGCACAGGCTCCAACTTTTTTTTCCTACCCCTCCTCCATTTATGAATTCCTGCACAGCACCAGGCGAGTGTGAAACTTAACAAAACACTTAAACTTCTCTTTGCCCAGGAGAGCCCAGTTGGTTCACTAGAACACAGGAATCTAAGCAAAAGAAAATTTAAAAAAAAAAAAAAAAGGCAGCAAAATATTTTTAAAGTATCTATTTAAATCCAGAGAAGTTCTCGCTCCTCAGCAAGGCCCTCTGTAGCTGCTCCTGCCAGCAGGGCACTGGAAGGGGTGATATTTCAGCCCCATTCTTCAGCAATG
Source organism: Eubucco bourcierii (assembly GCA_013396675.1). Taxonomy (NCBI): domain Eukaryota; kingdom Metazoa; phylum Chordata; class Aves; order Piciformes; family Ramphastidae; genus Eubucco; species Eubucco bourcierii. The sequence goes on along the minus strand of VWZE01014348.1, from coordinate 6,659 downwards.
CTTTAAAATCCCTGGCTATGAAACAAGCCTGCCAATCAGCCACCTCACTTTGCTTGCATGCAAACTCGAGTCGAAGTAACCTGAGGAGACATTAGCAACTCAGCACTCACCACAATTTCACACTGTGGCCTGACCAAGTGGCACAAGCACTTAACCACAGTCTTTAACAACGGCATGCAGCGATCACTAATCCCTCTTTGGTGTAGCATGTCAGCTCCCACTGCGGATCAGTGTAGACAGAAAAGGATTTTGCCTTAAGCTGACTCAACTGCACTTACACTTTTCAGAGCAAAGAAGATTATCGTTCCTACCTAAATTACACCATGATCCTGACTGCCGTCGGCCAGCCTCCTTCAAATGGTGGCCTAGTGGAGTCAGGTGTAGCAGCTGGGACTGCCTGAAAAGCTCAGGCGGTCCCTTCAGGGAAAACACCAAAGCAGTTGATGTCATTTTACATGCTACCTGACTCCAATGACCAAAATTGCTGGCAGCCAAACACAACATAACAGTGACACTTTAAAAGCGTTCAGGACATGTCTTTCATTACCACAGTCAATCCAAACACACTACTGCCACCTTCACCTTATCCGACTGTGCAACAGACATGGACAAGTTAAAGCAACAGCAACATGCAGATGATGAAAACATTCCACTATTAGGGTTGACTATGCTGAGCACTGGGCAGGAAATTCAAGTTAGATACTTTCTGTACCTTGAAATGTTCTTTCATGACAGACTTTCTGATAGCTGAGGGGTTTTTGTTGGTTTAGATTTAGTTTGTTTGTTTGCTTTTGTGAGGTTTTTTTGTTGTGGGTGGTTTCTTTTCTTCTTTTTTTTTTTTTAATTAAGAGTTGTGTTCAAGTTCTCCGGGGCTTCAAGGCAGAATTTCACAAGGACAAAAATCAGTTAAAATACAGTAAAAAAACAAACCCCAAACAAAAAAAATCCTCAAAACCCTACCCCAAAACAACAACTAAAGCCCTGTGATGGTTTGGGAGTTCCCTGCTCCCCCGCCCCACCCTGCCCTTTGTAAAATCAACCAGTCTAGACTCAGACGACTGGAAGTTAAGGACTGAAGCTCTATTTACAGCTCAGCACAATGTACAAGCAGAGATATACACTATAGACAGGAATAGTTACAGAAATAGACAAGTTAAAGGGAATACAGAAACACAACACCACTACCAGAAATCAGAGTCCCCAGGGGGGCTCTCAACCACCCTTCCATCTTCTTCCCACTCCTCTACCTTACCCCAGGGTTTGCCTTACATGCAAGCTGAGTTGGAAGATTGGCCAGGGGGTTTAGAAGTAGAGTGGTTAGTTAGGTTACTCAGCACAGAGGAGAAGGCAAAAAGCAGCTAAAGAGCCTGAGACTCTCTGAGAGTGTCTTATCTATGTTTGTGTTCTTGTTCTTATACATATACAAGCCTAAGAGTGAAGTAGACATCACCATTGTTTTCTTTTCACAGCCTATAAAATAATTTTCTACATTAAAATATTCCAATTAGCCTTGAACCAGCACAAGCCCTAAACAAAACAAACAAAAAAACCCCCACAAAAAAAAAAAACCACCAAAAAACAAACAAAACAAAACAAAAAAAAAAAAAAAAAGAGAGAGAGAGAGAAAGAAAAAGAGAGAGAAGTCAACAATTCTCCCAAACATTTTTCTCCAAAATGGTAGATTCTTCCTTTTACCTTGGGGCTGTTCAGTCTGGAGAAGAGGAGGCTCTCAGGTGATCTTACTGTGGCCTTCCAGTATCTGAAGGGGGCCTACAAAAAAGCTAGGGAGGGACTTTTAGGGTGTCAGGTAATGACAGGACTAGGGGGAATGGAGCAAAGCCGGAGGTGGGGAGATTCAGACTGGATGTGAGGAGGAAGTTCTTCAGCGTGAGAGTGGTGAGAGCCTGGAATGGGCTGCCCAGGGAGGTGGTTGAGGCCCCACCCCTGGAGGTGTTTAAGGCCAGCCTGGATGAGGGTCTGGCCAGCCTGATCTAGGGTAGGGTGTCCCTGCCCATGGCAGAGGGATTGGAACTAGATGATGCTTGTGGTCCCTTCCAACCCTGACTGATTCTATGATCTTCTGATTCCCTCTATACTTTCTTTGCTCTAAAAATATGACAGTAGAAATAGATAGTCCAACAAATTGGAACTTCTGTAACGTGTCACAAATCATTTATATCCAGCATCAGACATTGTTACTGGAGGTTGATAGCTCTAGATCTGCTCAGAAAAATTGCTGTGATCTTGCATGATGAAAACCTGACAACATCAAAATTGTCAGATCTTCAGTGGGTGAGGAGAATGAGTGAAGTTGTACAAAGGCCTCAGGTGCGTGATGACGTGATGCCCTGAGGCACTGTGGCACAGAAACATTTGCAGCCAACAGGTCACAGGAAAAAAAAATCATTTCACTTTCCCATCCAGAAGGGTCAGACACTTTGAGAGGTACCCATGGCATTTACACCTGGTTGGTTAGAAGCAGGTGCAGTTGAAGTCTGCCCAAAGCAAGGCTCTTACTCATCCAGATTAGGAGCAAGTCTTTTAACCTACCTATTTAAGAGTAAAGCTTCTGGAGAGATGAGTGTTCTTGATGGGTATGCCAACAAAATAATAGCTCTGCCAGCACTAAAGGAGTCAGTTGTCTGAAGACAAGACATTGCACAACACCACTTCTAACACAAAGTCAGTTATTTTCTTCCAACTGGTATCCAAGTTGACAATAAAAAAAGTATTTCAGAGAAAAAATAAGGAAGCACAAACACAGGGATTATCTGGAAAATTAGTGTTCTTTTTAAAATAAATGTTACCATTTTTAATTGCAAATGGAGTCAGAATGCATTCTCCTAGTGACAATGTAATTTAAGCACTCTATTATTCACAATTATGTCCCAAAGCAACATGACCCCAAGCTTTAAGCTACCTAAATTGCATCAAAACTGCTCAGACATGTTGTTACTGGCATCTGGCTTGAGTTCTTTTAAAACATGGTTAAAATGTGCGACATAGAGAGAGCAATGAAGTCACCACATGGGAAAGATTTTTAAATGCTACCTACTGAAAAAAGGCAAAGCTGATCTTGTATATAAAGATGAAAAATCATTTCAAAGAGTGGCTAAGTGTCCTCTTCACTTAGTACTTGCTCAGCCATTACATTCTTTAAAGTACTGCATGAATTACCCTTCAGCTGTGTTCAGATGCAATCGATCAAGGACTAAGATACACGTTAACATGTAACCTGTCAAAGGTGTTTAAAGCCCCATCTGCTCCTCATCAAAGCAAAAAATTCCTGATCCTTACTACAGAGTGTAGAAAGTCACCAAATGCCTCCAAGCAGGATGGCTGCCTTGGGAAAAACAGTTTCTCCCACTGCAACACCATCAGCTCCAGGTGAACCATATGGGTTCTCCATGCTATCTCCATCTTTCAATAGTGGCTTTGAACCAAGAATACTACTATTGAAGACCAAAGGCGGAAGGGCTGAATCCCAAGATAAGTAAGCAGCAGGGCTGACCTCATAAATTTTTCCCTAGGGCAAACCATTGGGATCACAGGAGGTTCCTGGAAACAGTATATGAAAAACAGACATTGAGGTTTTACCATTCACAGGCAGGAAGTGCACGATGTTTAGCAGGAATTAAACACACTTATTATTCAAAGAAATTCAGAACATAAAATCCACACACAAATCACACTGGGGTTAAAGCAATAATTAGATGCAATAAGGGAATACAGGGGGAGTAGGTCATGGCAAAATCCAGGCTTGTAGCATACAAGAAAGGTACAGAGAGTGCTACAGGCACAGCTCTCAAAGGCTCTTCAAGAAACACTACCACTACATTACAAAAATAAGAATTAGAGAAGCACTTCTTTGGGTTCAGCTCCACTGCCAGAGAAATTAGTAGGACAAACAACAAAAACCTCCCAAACAAACAACTCACTCCAGTGAAAAGAAAATCATGCTACTGATGAGTGCTTCTGAAAATTCTCCCCATCATGCTAGCACACTCTGCTGAGAGTAAGCTGTGTGAGCTTTCAAAGATTTCAGCTTTGTCCACTTTGAGGCCTGTCCCATGCAGACAAGCCTCTCCCCCGGAAGAAACTGACTCTATAGATTTAAAAGGATGTGCTTTAAACATTCTCTGATACTGAAGATTATAATTCTAACACATCAAAAACTTTCAAGGTAAATTAATTAGAAAACAAAAGGTTTGAGAAACACAGAATCATAGAATGGGCTTAGTTGGAAAGGACCTTAAAGATTGAGGCCTTGAGTAACCTGTACTAGTGGGAGATGTCCCTGCCTATGGCAGGGGGTTGGAACTAGATGATCCTTGAGGTCCCTTCCAACCTTACCATTCTATGATTCTATGACCCTCTATTTCCAATCCTCCTGACATGGGCAGGGATGCTAGACTATAAAGGCTGGGGATGGACTGTTTAGAAGAGCTTGTAGCAATAGGACAAGGGGCAATGGGTTTCAACAGGTGCAGAGTAGATTTAGGTTGGAAGTAAGGAGGAAGTTCTTTACAATGAGAGCAGTAAAACACTGGGAGAGGTTACCCAGGGATGTGGTTGAGGCTGAGTCCTCAAAGACATTCAAGATCAAACTTGATGTGGGCCTGGGCAGCCTGATCTAGTTAGAGGTGTCCCTGCTCACTGCAGGAAGTTTGGACAAGATGACCTTTGAAGGTCCCTTCCAACCCAATGTGCTATGTGAATCTACATGGAAGAAAATGTAAGCATGCATACTAAGTTCTGCAAGAGACCAGACATATACCTTAGGGCATCCCAAGGCCAACTCATTGCTCTGTCCCCCTGCTTTCTAACTCTAAACAGAACTGAAAGAAACCCAGTTGAAAGCACTGTTTTGTCATCTCAGTGTACTAAAATGTTATTCCATTCCTGTGTTCCCATGTTGCAGGATACCAGCATAAAACATCTTAATGTATTAGCAATGAGGTTTTAGGGACTGTGATCTCACACAACAATTTATATTGAAGACAATGGAATTATGAATAGTGACATGAGACCAAAACTCCAAAAACTACCTTAAATCTTAAAATCTCCAGATGCAACATCTGTGGTCACTGTCTGTATTAGCCATACCTGCATTATTGTGGAAGTTTTCAATTATTTTTATAGTGATATAATATTTCTTTGATGATCTCAAAGTCTTAGTAGCATAGAAAAAATAAATTTCATTCTTGGGAAAACAAGAGCAAGGATCTGTAACTTCAAATCTACACAGCAATCAGTAATTTCTCCATTTTCTTAATGAGAGGGATGACTTTTCCACTACACCATTAAGCTACTGACAAGCTACATACAGGAATTTGTGGGGAAAGCAAGGGGAAGACTTCTTCCAGGCCAAGTGCAAACTGGAAGCTTTATATTTTGCTATTTGCAAGAAAAATGGGAAAGAAAACACTTCATTTTGTAATAAAGTATAAGCTAACATCCTTAGCAGAAGGAAACTCGTTCTTCACCAGCCAAGTCTGACTTTCATTCGGTGAACTAAAAATATATCTGCAGAGGTTTCTTAATACAGCTGACCTCAAAAGTTGGAACTTGCTTTCATCCAGATGCAAAATAGCTCAAAATCATGCATTTTCAGGGAAGAATCTGCAGGCCCCTTTACTCTCTATCCCCCACAGAATTTAATCACCAGGCATTAGTGAACACAGCCAGTCCCAGAAACTAAGGAAACACTGTTATTCCCACTTTTGTATAGAAAACAGGCTGATTAGTCTCTTCTGTCTTTTCTGTGATAGACTTCACAGCATTGCTATGCAAGGTTTAGCACATCACACAGTGTCATCATGGGTTTTTCCCAGGGCTGCTCTCCTATGGACCTAAACTAATTAGTGGAAATAAAAAAGCACAGTTATTAGAGATGTGAGTAAATGTAGGTTTTTCATTTCTCCATCCCAATTTTATTAAGATGAGGTTACAAAATTAAAAATAAAAGAATAATAAAAGAAAGGAAAGAAAGGGAAGGAAGAAAGGAGTGGAGGATGGGAGGAAGGGAGGAGGGGTGGAGAGGAGGAGGGAAGGGGGAGGGAGGG
>VWZE01014347.1:233906-262146 GCA_013396675.1 Eubucco bourcierii | reverse complement strand
AATGAAGCTGAAGGAAAGAGAGAAAAAGTGAGGCCACGTTGGGAGCGCAGGGTCCAGTTCTGGCTCACCAGCTCAAGAGAGAGAAGGAACTGCTGGAGAGAGTCCATCAGAGGCTACACAGATGCAGAGGGGACTGAAGCATTTCTGTTAGGAGGAAAGGTTGAGAGCCCTGGGGCTGCTGAACCTGGACAAGAGCAATCTGAGAGGGAATCTGATCAATACTCATAAAGACCTAAAGGACCTGTGAAGAGAAAGAGGGTGAGGCCAGACTCTTTCCACTGGTGCCCGGTGACAGGACAAGAGGCAATGGGCCCAAACCAAGACCCAGGAGGTTCCATCTGAATAAAAGGAGAAACTTCTTTGATGTGAGGGTGCTGAGGCCCTAGAGCATGGTGCACAGAGAGGTAGTGGAGTCTCCTGCGGAGAGATTCCAAACCTGCCTGGGCAAGCTGCTGTAGGTGACTCTGCTTTAACAGGGAGGTTGGACTGGATGACTCCTTCCAACCCACACCATGCTGGGATTCTGCAATTCTGTGATGTTAAGATTGTATACTTTTGGTGTACTACGACCTGACTTTAAAAGTTCCAGTGTGTGTCAGAAGATTTGATAAAATCAGTCTCATCTCACCAGACTAAAATTATCAGAGGCAAAACCAGAACCAACTCATTGGATTTAAGATCTTTCATGGAGTGTAAACTGAGTAACTCAGACAAAAGCTTAGGTAAGGAATGCTCCTCATGCAAATATATCAATTTACGTATGTATTTGTGCTGGCTTTGTCTTGGACAGAGTTAATTTTCTTCATAGTATCTAGTATGGGGCTGAGGTTTGAGTTTGTAATGGAAACAGGGTTGGTAACTTAGTTGTAGCTGAACAGTGCTCACATATTGCCAAGGCCTTTTCTGCTTCTTGCATCACCCCACCAGCAAGTAAGCTGAGAGTGCACAAGAAGGTGGGAGGGAACACAGCTGGCACAGGTGACTACAACTGACCAAAGGGATATTCCACACCATATGAAGAGAGGCTGAGGGAGCTGGGATTGTTAAGCCTGGAGAAGAGGAGGTTCAGGGGAGACCTTCTTGCTGTCTACAACTACCTGAAGGGTGGTTGTAGCCAGGAGGAGGTTACCTCCTTCTCTCAGGCAACCAGCACCAGAACAAGAGGACACAGTCTCAAGCTGTGCCTGGGGAAGTTTAGGTTGGAGGTGAGGAGAAAGTTCTTCACTGAGAGAGTTATTGACTACTGGAATGGGCTGCCCAGGGAGGTGGTGGAGTCACCGTCCCTGGAGGTGTTCAAGGTGCGTTTGGATGTGGCACTTGGTGCCGTGGTCTAGTCTTGAGGTCTGTGGTAATGGGTTGGACTTGATGATCTTTGAGGTCTCTTCCAACCTTGGTGATATTGTGATTGTGATATTGTGATATTGTGAAATGTCTTGTTAGCTGTAGTTTCTTGAGTCACTTAGCTATTTTGGGTAGCTAATGAATGATCTGCTTTCAGCAAATAAACAGCATTACCGTAATTACTTTGTGTATGTAATATTTTCAACTATGACTATTTGCTAAGCTTTAGATCACCCTCATTCAAGATCAGCAAAGCAGATGATGTGCAAAGGGGAAAACTGGCACTACCAGACCATGTATTTCAGAGCACATCCACTCATATAGTGGAGATGCAGTTCAGCTACCTCAGCCAGGCTTTCAGTCTCAACTGGCTGGCAGCAAACTTGTTGGGTTTATTCACTGGAGCTCAGTGCAGTCAATGAAGCCTTCCCTAGTTTTGGAATTTGCTTCTGCACTGCAATAGAGGATATACATTTGAACAGGACAAACTTCCTGATTCTGCTCCCTTTGCCTTTGAACTCAATCATCACACCTGTCCGAGATGCTGCAGGCTCTAACAGCTGGGACTGGCTTTAGATGCTGACTCTGTAGATTGCAGGCGGATGTGAGCTGTATGTCAGCTGATTTTGTGCTGGGCCAGAGTGGCAGCAAGACCACTTTCCCAGGGTGGTTGATCAGCTTGGAGCAACATGGCCACTCTTATGAGCTCTATCAGCAGGCTCTGGGCCACTTTGTTACTGCTCTGTGACTTGTGGATTGTTTGCAGCCACCCAGGAGGTGACTTGTACCTGATACCCTAACTTCATTAGGAAAGTGAACCTACTATACAAGTTAAGAATCCTTAAGTCAATCCTGATGTTAAACATGGATGCTAGGAAGATGGCTGTAGACACAAGACATTGATGAGGGCTGAGATTGTCCTGCCTGAGGGTATTCACCACTCTTTTATGTATGTTCAAGTCCCTTCATTGTGCCTCACATTAGTCTTAATAGACTTGGATCTGTAATACAGAGTCTTCAGGGAAGCACTTGAACAGTGGTTAGCAGAAGGCTCACACAGCAGAGAGATTATTTGTATAGAAAAGTACACTAAGATGTAGACAAGCAGAAAGAGTCTTGAAAGTTCATGGAGGAAGCTGCAGGTATTAAAAAGTATAGTTCAGAGGACAAACTTGGTGTGATCACATAGCAGGGATATTTTGAATTCCTATTCATGTAGGATTTTGTAATGACATGAAGTCACCCTGCCTGAGCTGTCCTCTGAATCATCTTTATGAAGTCATCACAGGTTTCTTCTGACAATAATCAATGGAAACTTCTTTTCAGCCTTATTTCAAACATTTTCTGGAGGGAAAACTGTTCTCAGGTGTTCCATCTCATGGGTGACCAGAAAAAGTTTAAAATTATGAACGTTTTGTTGACCCAAGTACAACAGTGTTTTGAGTCGTATTTAGAAAGACTAGATTGGATTAGTGATGGACACACACAATGAAATAACTTTGAAAACTTTCAGCAAATAGTTTATTCATATTCTAGAGAAAGATTCCAAAGCTAACACCAACAAATTCAGGAGCTGTGGGACACTGTTAGGTGATGTTAGAATGTTGAAACCCAAGATGGAAGATATTGAAGGCAGTAGATCCTTTAATACATTTTCTGGGTTGTGATTTCAGGATTTTATGTAATAGCTTAGAAGAAACTATTAAACAGAAACTCTTGAGCATGAAATATTATGAATTTTGTGCTCTGATAGTATGGTTCCAGTTGCTTGGGCTTGAGCCTTTTGTCATTTCCTACGTATTTAAACTTCCAAGTCCCTGGTGGCTTGGAAATTAGTTCTGGCAAAGCAGGTATTCTTTTTTTTTTTTTCAGTTTTCCACTGAACAAAACGCCAGCAGGTGACAAGTAGTGTTACCTTAGTGTATTTAACAGAGAGGAGGAGTATTGATCTATGGCCATTTCTTGTGAATGTCTTACTTTTCTGACACTCTTTCCTGTTAGCCTCTTAGGTGGTGGATATCTGTGATTGTTAACTATTTTCTAATGTTGTACTTCAACACAAGCTGTTTATTTTTATGTCCTCATATCTATGGACTCTCATTAGGAATTACTGTGTTGGGCATGAAAAATAACAAAAGTAGATTCACCAAAGGCAGCTTCCTGTCTAACTTCCTAAAAGATACTATCCAGCTAGTCTCAAGTGCATTTAGTCAGTGCTTTTCTCTGTTTTCTGGCCAGTTGTATGGAAAGATAAGTATGAATTGTTTCAAACAGGTAATTTTCTTGTGTGCCATGAATAGTTTTTTGTTCCTTTTGACTTGACATTAGGCATCTTTTCAATGCAGACATTTGACACTCCTTGAAAAACACAAGTACCTCCACAATATTTTCCCAATAAAGCTGGGATATGATCATCAGAGTGCAATTAAAATTCCCTCCAAAACACTATTGAAATAGTTACCATTTTACAAGGAGTCAAACTGCATTATACAAGGACTCCTTATTAGGAGCCCCACTGCAATTTGAGGCACCTTCAGGAGAACTAGCCTGCCAGTGTGCCAGGGAACTGCATTCCTTGGCTGCAGAAGTCAAAACATCGTGTATGTCAACATCCCTACAATTCTCTGCATTAGGATACTCTTTCTTTCAGTCTCCATCACCAGCAGTTTAAGGGAATGCAACCTTATGATAAAGCAGACAACCTTTTCATTCAGAGATGCCTTATGCAAAGCATTTGTTGAAGAACCAAAGCTAAAAAAAACGAAGACAAACCCACCTTCCTCATGGGAGCACTTCCTCAGTACATGTTGATGAAACATGTCAAGACTGCCTAAATTGACTTCTTAGGTTCACTCCATGGTTTCTTTTTCACTCACAATCTTTTGTCCTGTCTGTGCCTTAGTTGTGTATATTTTGATACTCTTTCAACAGTTGATTTATTAGTGGAGACCAGCTGTGCCTAGTTTAGTGAGATATATCATAGGAGGGCAGAAAAGGTCTGGTTTAACTTAGAAATACTGGAACTACAAAAAGTTGATTGCAAGTTGATAGAACATTGATTTACCTGATTTCTGATTACCTGGATCAGTCAAACCAGTTTTTCACAGGTGTTAGCTGGATAATATTCTAGTGTAGCAAGTGTAATGGAAACAAAGTTAATTTCAGATTGTATCTCTGTTTCTTGTTTGTCAGAGTCTAAGAGACAATAACCAGCATGTTTACACTTTTTCTTCCAATTAATGAGCGGTGTACCTGCTCTATAACTATTGTCCCTCATCAAATATTAACTGTGTCTTTGTCTGTATTCACTGAGCTCTTAGGTTGAAGTATGTTTTGCTGTACTTGCTAACAAAACTAAAGCAACTGTGTTGAATTGCTCTGAATTATGATTTAGTTGGAAGTTAAAAACAAGAAACTGTTTCCTTCGTATATTCTCCTTCACAAAGCTCAAGTGACACAGATTTGTCTGAGCTAAAATACAGGATGCACCACAGCCCAGCAAAAGAGAAATAGCTTTAAGTGAGTGAACTGACTACACTAACTTAAAAAAACTGCCTAGCCATTGATAATAGGAGACATATACATAGGAGGCATATACTTGACTGTCATCTCATCTTGTAATATGCATAAATTAAAAATATGGTGGTAACCTACTTTTGGTTATCTGCTTTAGGCATTTAAAGTCTCTCTCGTCTTTCTCCCCTGGGCTCTAATTCCTCATCTTTAAGTTCATGGAAGTCAAGACACAAAGGAATAGTAGAATGAACTTCTAAGAGCTTATAGTATTTCTATGCATGTGTGTAAAGTTAGGCATAGTTTCACTAGAATGGAAATATTTTCTTCTGTCTGAATATGGGAATAATAAAAATGAACCTGTCCTCAGTAATCTGATTTGCAAAACAAAGACAATCCCCCTTGATTTTATAATATTTTCATAAGAGTATTATAGGCAGAGGCTAGTTATCTTGTGCTGCTGTTGCTGTTTATACTACAGTCACAGCCTTGTGCTAGATAATGGATAACTGTGGCAGAGATCCTGCCTCTTTTCCCCAAGTTACAACTTAAACAGTATTTATCACTTTTGTATAGTTGTGTCTTTCCTAAAAGAAAGGGTAGGAAATGCTTTTCTAGTGTGTGCTTTGAAAACTTGCCATGGACTAGCGTTTTGCACAGGGACCTAAGGGAAGAGAGGACTGGGGTTTTCCCATGGCCTTGAGACAACCCACAGCTGACTTTGTATTAAGCTTCTAACTAAAGGAACTTGCACACCCAGCACTTTCTGAAGACTTTCTGCTAAATCCCAGAGTGGTCAATTTGTCTGCAGTGTGTTTTCTGCTACACAGAGCCTTAGAGCCATGAAGGATCTTAGAAGGTCCAGACCTCTTGGCTTGAGGTGGATCCCTTCCGGGATGTCAGTGCCTTACAATCCATTTCTCCTTTTATGGGTCATGATGATTTAATTTTTTAATTTTTTTTTAAAACTCAAATTATGATCAAATTCCAAAGTTCAGGGGCAGATATGGATCATGGGTTCGTGGAGGTTTTTTTTTTGTGTTCATGTTAGAGTGGTTGCTGTTGTTGTGGTTTGTTTTGTTTCTAAGGAAAATGAAGTTATACTAATACGACTAATTGTGTATTTATAATATGTCATGTTTACCTATAGTAACTGGTCCAACAGACTACCATTTTCCTTTGAAATGGCTGGGTTTTGTTATTTAAACTCTTAGGGTAATTTACACAACACTATGTGGCTCCATTATGATGCAACCCTGAAATCTTGATTTTAAAAAAGATTTCAGGAAATGTCAAAAGCTGACATTAAAGGGCAATGTTACAGTATTAAGAACTCTAAGTAGGAACAAGTTTTAACCATCCAATCTCAGTTCACTCCTCTTTGTGTAGAATGTTATTTAGAGTATATGTAATTGTGCATTCTTATATTTAGAGGAGTGGCACAGGAAGAACAAAGCAAAGTCCTCTGTTAGTCTCAGGTATGCTGTTCTGAGGTCAAATACTTGAGTTGGACAGCAGTAATTTACAAGTTGCGACGCACTAGTTCTGACACTGACTTCTAGCTGTTCTTGAATGAGACTTAGAAGGCGTATTAATGAGCAAATAAAAAATGTATGGGGCAGTCTTCCTTCTAACATTTCCTCCCAGGCAAGCTCTTGGCATCATTTTTAATGTAATGTTCTTTAAATGTAGAGACGTGTGTGCTTGTGTAATAGAAAACACATCCTGCTAGATCGATAGAATGCAGGGGCAAATGTACCCCTATAAACCATGGTGCAAATGAAGATGTGTGACCTGGCTATCTGAGTGCTCTCTTTTATGACCACGATACCATATATTTAAAGGTACGTTTTAGTATGAATACAGATCTCTTGAACTAGCCTAGGATCATATTTTGTGGTTCCTAATGATTACAATTTAGTAATGTACGGCGCTGAAAGTAAATCAAATTATGTAGATCATTTAACCCAATACAGGTTAACTTAGAGGTGAAGTCCCTTGTAAGTTCTGAAGCTGATATTTTAATACTAATTCCTATAGTGTGAAAATTAATTGTTATTCCATTGAATGTTCTCTTCATTAACTTTGGTGTGCCTTCATGCTTGTGTTCATAACTGAGTAACAGTCATGATTTTGTCAGCTCTTCCCTGGCATAATTTGACCTGATGATCTAGGAGATTGAAAATGACCAGGTCACTGTTTCTCTTTATGACATGAGGGAAAATCACCCATTCATGTGAATTATTGTAACTCCATCTTGAAGCTATCAGATTTTAACAAGGATCATACTTGCTTTCACCATAAAGCAGTTGTGTTAAGCACAAGACACAGAAGGGGCAGCAGTGGCTGCTTCTGTGAGAGACAGTGATTTGAGAGTTCAGGCCTAGCACCCTTGACCCTGGGCTTGGCAGAAATTCTACCATGAATTTTACTTGATCTGTGTTGTTTCTGTAAGGTGGTGAGTGAGCAGCTACCGTGCTTTTCCAACCAACTGGTTCCCATCACAGTATGCCATTAGAACTGGAGAATGCTGACTGATAGACCCCCATCCATGATGGTAAGTGGTGTTGCCAGTGACACTGTGGCATGTACCAAACCCCATTGTGGGTTCCAGAAAAAGCAGCATGGCTGGAAAGCCTTTCTTAGCTCCCACACAAAGACATCTGCAAGGATGGGGAAACCTTTTCCCAGTAGCAATGCAGCAAAGGAAAACCTGAAAAGACTTCAGAGTTTAGTTGTTGAACTTAAAGTGACTTGGATCTTACACTTCTCAAGGAAGATACAGTTTTGTCAGTCCAAATGAATTGTATTTCATATTGAACCATGACTTTGAACATTTTGAGTTATTTTTTCTATGTGAGAGATTGTATTATTATATTATTATTATTTCTAAATTATATTCAATACTCCTTTGCTTTGCTCTACAGTTTTGAAACCTCTAGGGTATGCTGTAGTTATGTTTTCAAGTTATGCTCAGCCAAGAGTACTAATTATTGACTGGGCATTTAGAAAGAATCCCAGTTTCATGTGGCAGTTACTATTTTTAGTAGAGTAGGTAATAAAGTATTTTTTAGGGTGATCTACATATTTCAGAAATATCATAGAATCATAGAATGGTAAGGTTGGAAGTGACCTCAAGGATCATCTAGTTCCACCCCCCCGCCATAGGCAGGGACACCTCCCACTAGTACAGGTTATCCAAGGCCTCATCCAACCTGGCCTTGAACACCTCCAGGGAGGGAGCATCCACGACTTCCCTGGGCAACCTGTTCCAGTGCCTCACCACCCTCACTGCAAAGAACTTCCTCCTAACATGTAGTCTAAATCTCCCCTCTGTCAGTTTAAACCCATTGCCCCTTGTCCTGTCGTTGCAGGACCTTGTAAATAATCCCTCCCCAGCCTTCCTGTAGGCTCCCTTCAGATACTGGAAGGCTACTATCAGGTCCCCTCGAAGCCTCCTCTTCTCCAGGCTGCAGAGCCCCAACTCTCTCAGCCTGTCCTCATAGGAGAGCTGCTCCAGCCCTCTGATCATCTTTGTGGCCCTCCTCTGGACCCGCTCCAACACTTCCATGTCCTTCCTGTGCTGAGGGTTCCAGAACTGCACACAGTACTCCAGGTGGGGTCTGATGAGAGCAGAGTAAAGGGGCAGAATCCCCTCCCTTGCCCTGCTGGCCACGCTGCTCTTGATGCAGCCTAGGACTCGGTTGCTGTCTGGGCTGCATGTGCACACTGCAGGCTCATGTTGAGCTTTTCATCAACCCAGACTCCAAGGTCCTTTTCCTCAGGGCTGCTCTCCAGCCATTCACCACCCAGCCTGGATTTGTTCTTGGGATTGTGCCTACCCAGGTGCAGGACCTTACACTTGGCCTTGTTGAATTTCATGAGGTTGGCCTGGGCCCACCTCTCCAGCCTGTCCAGGTCCCTCTGGATGGCATCCCTGCCCTCTAGCAAGTCGACTGTGCCACACAACTTGGTGTCGTCTGCAAACTTGCTGAGGGTGCACTGATTCCTCTGTCCATGTCACTGACAAAGATGTTGAACAGCATTGGTCCCAGCACTGACCCCTGAGGGTCACCACTTGTCACTGGTCTCCAGGTGGACATTGTGCCCTTGATCACCACTCTCTGTGTGTGACCATCCAGCCAATTCCTTATCCAGCAGTGCTCCACCCATCAAGTCCATGTTTTTCCAGTTTGGTGACCAGGATGTCATGTGGGACAGAGTCAAATGCCTTACTTAGATATATGGTTAGTTGCAAAACATGGTGGATAGATCTGACTTTACGTTGAACAGAATCATTCCCTAACATGTTCATTTTTGTCAGGTCAATGTAGGGGTACTTTAGCCAGGCAGTGAGCAGGAAGGTTACTTTGGCCATAACCCAGGCTGTAAGTTCTTTACAGATAAGTAGGGAATTGAGCTTTCAGGTGAGCTGTTATAGCTGACACCAAATTCTAAGAAATCAAGATGAAAAGAACCTTTTCATTGTTACGATCATAGTAGCACATTATCTACTGGAAATGGACCTGGACAAGAGTCAGCAAAGGGTGTTTCATGTTTTGTTAGCAGTTTTTAATTTATCAGCTGCCAGTTTCAATATATTTCTCTCACTAGTTGTGCTGTAACTTCTGGAAAAGTGTCTACCCCCTACCATTCAAAGTCTGGTGGGAGACATGTGAACGTGCTTGTGCATGCTCATAATGTTTACGAGAAGGATTCTACATGTTGGTTTAAAAAAGCTAGAAAAAATCAGTCTTTGAAGTTCAGAAGAACTTCACTGCTCATACTGATGTGGAGAGATTTGTCATACTAATGTCTTTAATACCTCAGGGAAATCAATGCCTCTTGAGTAATGGAATAGATGTTGAGCCTCGATGCCACGGTGCTTGTGGGTTATAACTATTTGGATTATGTTATAGTATAGTTCCAGGCAAAAAGGATTGTCTGTGCAAATGAGATAATCATGAATCATCAGCCCTGTCACTGCCCCTGATACCAACTGGGGCTATTCCTGTGGTGCTGGAATAACAGCTGCTGGTGCAGCTCTGCTGGATGCCCTGCAACATGCACATCAACAGTGCTACCTTTCAGGCTCTCTCTCTCACAGGGCAGTGTGCATCATCACAGTGAGAGGTTTGCACCTCGCTTTAACCATGCTCCTGTAATCCTGCTGGTCCACAATAGCATTCAAAATGAAGATCTGCATTGAATCTGAGGTTTGAAACTCATGCTACTGAATGTACAACAGTTGAGTCTCAGCATGCATCACAATGATCACACACTTCATTGACTTTTTAACAGATATAATAAGTAGTGTTCATGGGACTCCTAGAACTATCTTTGGAACAACGATAGGAAAACTGGAGTATAGTTTTCCATCAGTTTTTACAGCTAGAGTAACTGGACAGGTACAAGACAGTATGAGATTTTTAGTGGAACTGAAAGAAGAATATGCTCATTGTTCCTGAGTATAGGGAGGACATCTTTTGTCTTTGCATGGAAATTGTCTAGTTGTAAAGGAGGGACTGTTTCAAAATTAATAATTATATTAATTTTGATATCCAGGCAGAGATTGTTAATAACTATGAAAACTGTTTATTAATGTTAAATCTCACCACAAAACTTATATACAAGGTTCAAAAATGCATGGTTTGGAAATTTGTGTGTACAGGGAACAGGCAAACTGGAACACTTTAAAGGCAACTAACATAAGCAAACATTTTTACTGGCAGAGAAGGTTTATACGCAGGCAGCTCCTTTCTGCTTATGGCAGAAGGCAATTAATGATTACAAGAGGCTTGAAGTATTTACTCACGAAAATATCCTGGGACAATACCCAAAGCATGTGGTGGGCTGCTGCCGGGTCGGAAGCTGTTAGAGGCTTTGGAGTTTCCTCAAGCTCCTGGGTGCTTCAGATGGAGGAGGCGGACATCTTTGACCTGGTCCTGGCTCCCTTGGCAGCAGGCTCTCATGTGCAGGCAGATGTCTTGCGATGTGCAGTCCTGGCACGGCGTCATGCTGGCTGTGCAGGCTGAACGTGTGGAGGCATCAAAGCCTGATCGTGCTGCTTGGGGTCCCACCCAGCTCAGGATCGATGAGGTAGTAAGAGTACAATAGCAAACCCACTCAATGTGCTACCTGCTCATCCTTTATACCCATTTCAGCCCGAGACTGATGAGCCTTTGGACATAGATTAGCCAATCAGGATGGCAGTTTGCCCATATTAGGTGAAGTTGGGGCTTCCATCCCCTTTCCTGCAGCCGCCATCCCCAACACAGAGGGAGGGGGAGGAGGGGAGCATGCCTGATCAAGCCAGGACATGTACAAGCCCACCTTTGGCCTATTCAGGCCTACCACGACACTAGTATCACCACCCAGTGTTTCACATAAACTGCAGCAACAATGTCAAGCAAGTGGCAATTTAAGATAAATCAGTGGTTGAGAACTATTTTCAACCAATCAGACACTGAAGTCTGTTTTGCCCAAGAAAACAGATGGCTATGATTTATGATTTCATGATGGTTTAGATAGTTAATTTTAGATAGTCCAGTGGCCAGAAATCAGGCATTGTTGCGGTTTTATATACGTTTAAAAAAATCTATTTTGTTACAATCATAGAATCACCTAATTGAAAAAGACCTTAAGATCATTGCATCCAACCATAACTTAACATCTCCTCATACACAACTGTTAGACTGTGTCTCTAAGCACCTTATCCAAACACATCTTGAACACCTTCAGGGATGGTGACTCCACCACCTCCCTGGGCAGCACGCTCCACTGCCTGATAACCCTTTCAGTGAAGAAATTTTTCATAATATCTAATCTAAACTTTCTCTTATGTAATTTAAGGTCATTTCCTCTCACCCTAGCACCTGTTAAATTGGAGAAGAAGCCAGTCCCCACCTTGCTATAGTCTCCTTTCAAACAGTTGCAGCTGCCCATGAGGTCTCCCTTCAGCCTGCTCTTCTCCATGCTGATCAACCCCAGATCCCTTAGCCACTCCTCACAGGACTTGTGTTGGAGATTCCTTCACCAGCAACAGTGACACAAACTACCCTTTCTTGGATGAATTTACAGTCTTATTGCCAAGGAGTAGTAATGAGTTCAAGGACTAGATAGCTTTTCCAGTTTGCCACTTTTGGTTCTTGATCTATCCCAGGCTCATGATCTGCTGTTCTGCTTTCTCTCATACATCTTTCTCTCATCTTTACTTATGCTGGTCCCTTGTCACTGTTTACACAAGAATCCTGAGTTTTCCATGAAATCTGTGTTTTGGACTATGCTGAGCCCTTGTTTAAACTTTTTTGGGGGGCAGTATGGTTGGTGACTTTCTTTCTCCACAGGAAAGATTTCCTTCTACCTGTGAAAGAAACATGTTCTTGGGGTCTTTCTTGACACCCTGTGGTGAAGACATCCCTTAGCATAGGTTTGCTGCTTTCTCATGGTAGCAAGTGTTTTGGGCTATTTCATAGCACCTCCGGATGAGCAGTCCACGAAAACAGAATGCTGTTAGCAATTGCAACAATCTCAATTGGAAAAATTGAATGGGTGGAGTGGATACCGCACAGCTTAAATGTTAGCTGTACATAACAAGTGGGAAATAAAGGAGTATGCAAAAACATAAGCGAACAAAGCCCATGGAATGTGGAAAAAATACGTATATAACAACTTGGATTAAGTATGCCAGGCAGATAAATTCTTTGTCATTGTCAGGATCAGAATTTGATCTGACTTTACCTATTACATCTACCTTGGGAAGAATATTTGTGCAGAGTCATCCTAGTTGAAACTCTAAGAAAGACTTGATGATTTGATTACAAAGCAGCGTTAAGTGTTAAAAAGCAATTTTTGTAATTTTAAAATTCTTTTCTTCTGCCATAATCAACAATAGCACTTCAGACTCTGAGGCTGTACAATCACTGACCTCATAGCACAAGGGATAAAGTGTTTAAGGACTGCACTGAGTAAAAATTGCATTTCAAACACAATGTTTCAGGAGAAGTTTCACCTATGAAAATATTTTGGTGATCATGCCTGAATGTTTGGGAAACACAGCAAGGTGGAACAGCATGAATGAAGGATACTTGAGCACTAAAGGAGTATGACCTAAGACTTCTGATGAAACCAAGACGCAGTTATCAATTAGCATCAGTTTCAGGAAGCATTATCATATTAAGATATCTCAGGGTGCCTTTGTAGAAGAAAAAGCAACCCAATAATTTAATAGCTTGGTCTGCTGTGCCAAATGAATGACTCAAATCGGGGAGGGGGGGTGGAGAAAATAAAGGAGGCATATGAGCCACAGTTTCACAATTGCACCAGCCTGCAGGAAAGTGTCAATTTATTTATGAAGTATTTTTGCTAGGAGAGTGGTGAAACATGCTGCTATAAAACTTGAGCTGGTCCGAAGAGCTAAGGACATTTAGCTTTTTACTCCACATTTACTAACACTGTTTTTTATTCAGTTTTCAAAAGGCCTCCAGACAAAGAAACTAAGTAAATGACATGAACATTTTTTGCATATTGGAGCAGAAGTTAGCTGTTGGAAGGAAGAGGCGGTTACAGGCTTGTATTCCTCCAGTGACTCAAGGGCAGATGCTTCACAGTCTGTGTTGGGCCTCTTTAGGGGTGTGGAAACATGGGTGGGCAGGAAGGGTTTTGGGTTTTCCTCTTTAAGTTTGAATTGAGTGAAAATTTGAGATTCAAAATACCTCCCTTTTGATACGTTTCTGCAAGATTTTATGAGATGCTGTGGTTATTTTTATCTTCTGTGGGATAGGCTACATTTCCTCAGTATAGAATTATAGCATGCTTTAGGTTGGAAGGGGTGTTTAAAGGTTATCTAGCCCAACCCTCCATCTTCTTCCATAAAGAAACATCTTTAACTAGATCAGATTGCTCAGAGTCCTGTCCAGCCTGATCTTGAATGTTTCTGGGGATGGGACTTCTACTGCCTTCATGGGCAACCTGTTCCAGTATTTAACCACCCTCATAGTGAAAAATGTCTTCCTTATGTCTAGACTAAATTTCCCCTCTCAGTTTAAAACTATTACCCCTTGTCCTGTCACAACAGGGTCTGCTAAACAAACTGTTTCCATATTTTTTTATAGGTCACCTTCAAGTACTGAAAGGCTGCAGTAAGCCCCTGGATCATTTTTTTTTTTTAGCCCTCCTCTGGAGCCACTCCAACAGGTTAATGTCCTTCTTGTGCCAAAGGCTCTGGAATTGAAAGCAGTACTCCAGGTGAGGTCTCAGCATCACTTCTCCGTGTTGAAGACTTCGGTGTACTAAAGAACATAAAGGAGAGCAGCTCCAGGAAGAATGGTGACTGCATGAACATCAGAATGATGAACACGGTAGAAGGAACACCAAAGACATGATTTTTCAGTCCCTTCCTCACCCAAGCTGGTGACTTTCTCCTATGTGTGCTGTTTGTAAGCTATGCTCCCCTGAAAAGATATAAATTTGTTTAACTTAAAAGCCTGGAAATCAAATGAAAAATTATTCTTGTGACCTTACTTCTGCTCCTAGTATGACGAACACGATGGCATCTAAAACCAGTTTTAATGTGCTGGAGCAGAGCCTGAAGCTGGCAGAAGAGTACAGCTTTGGCTTCAGTTGCTGAGATGCCAGAAGAGATTGGAAGTCCTTGAAATTCTTCCAAGAAGTCACTTTGTCCTGGATGGAAACTGGCATTTATCAGTGCAGATGATAGTGCTGTATTTTAGATGGCATCAATATTGATTTGTATACTGTGTGAGCTTTTAAATATGATTTAAGATAAAGCTCAGCTTAACGTAAGACATTTCTTCTCAAAGCATTGATTTAACATTAATGGTTTATATGTT
Organism: Eubucco bourcierii; assembly: GCA_013396675.1. Lineage (NCBI taxonomy): Eukaryota > Metazoa > Chordata > Aves > Piciformes > Ramphastidae > Eubucco > Eubucco bourcierii. The sequence goes on along the minus strand of VWZE01014347.1, from coordinate 247,441 downwards.
GTCTTGCCTTGGTTTATAGAGGCATCCCAAATATGTTTTTTGGTTCCCTCTTTCAGGCATTTGTAAAAGACCCACAAACACCAGTGCACATGACTAAGTAGTCAAAAGTTTAATTTATACTCTGTCAGGCAGCTTCAAATGTAATTACTTTATGTCAATTGCTAGTCTTCATCTCAGATTCATTATTACCTCTCCAGGTGCTTGCACTGGGTTTATTGTTTTCCCAAGTGTGATGGAAGACTATGGGAAAGCTTGATGGAGATCTAACAGGAAGGTAAAATAGGGTAGTTCTTCTACCAGTTCTGTAGGGCTGTGTCTTGTATTTTGCCTCTTACAACGTTAAGTATTTTAAGCAGAGTTCTTTTCAGATTAGAGAAAGAATTCCGTACCTGATTTTTATCCAATTACTCTATGCTTCTTGCTAGGTGAAAATGCATGGCACAGCGTTCTGCTCCTGAGCATTTCCCTGCTCTTGCCTGCGTATCTCCAAGTGTGAAGTCTGCGAAAGACCAGAGATGTAGCTTCTCCTCATGTCTGGATCATGACGCCCAGATCTTTGGAGCAGTGCCGCTGTGTGGGGGCAACCTTAGCTTTGGGGAGGGTTGGGGTGAGAAGAAATTTATTTCGCCGGGAGGTCGGCTATGTTTCCTTTCAGCAGGTGAAGGGAAGGGGCAGGGTTTTCCGTCAGCCGAGAGCTCCGTGTGGCCCTTGCGGGCGGGGACGGTGAAGCTTGCGCGGGCGCGATGGCTGCGGCGCTGCCCCCTCCTCGTCCCGGGGCTCCCTAGCGGGATTCGGCACGGTTGTCGCAGCCGGAGACGATGGCGAGGCGGGGACAGCACCGGCGCACCCAAGAGCTCCAGGCGGTGCTTGTCAGCGGCGGCTTTTTGGGACCGCTGTTTTCAGCGCCCCCGACCTGTTGTTAAAGCGTGGTCTTGGTTTGATTGGTTAGGTTCAGGGGGCGTACGTCTTGGTGCTGTGCTTGTGGGGTGGTTTTTTTTTAGGTTTTGTTTGTTGGTTGGTTCTTTTTGTTGTTGTTGGCTTTATGGTTTGGGGTTTTTTTTCCTTTTTCCCTGTTCTTTCCGCTTGCGGTTTAAAAGTGGCGTTTCGCCGCTAAGCGGGATGCTCGCGTTCCTGGTTACTTTGGTTAGCTGCCAGGTAGAGCTCATCTCTTATCGCATTCTCCTACCATCAAGCAAAAATTGTCTTCTCTCCCAAGGATTAATTATTCAACACGTTTAATGTGTTTGGGGCGGGGGGGGAGGCGGCCACTTGGATACATCCTAGTGCCGCAGCGCCTATGCCTGCTTTGTCTCGCACCTGGTGTGTTTGCGCCGCTCGTGTGACTTCCATCTCTCCCTAGCCTCCTCCCGCTACCGCCGCTCTACCTTCCCCGCGAAGGCCGGCGGTCGGTGCAGCTGGACGCCGGAAAGGGTGGCTCCGCGCTGCCCCTCAGAGCCGTCCCGGTCCTCCGCACCTTACCCGCGAGGATGCTCGGGGCGGAGCCGCGGACGCGTTCCCTCCGCGAAGGCTCCGCGGGCGGGGCGGAGCAGGGGGCTGCCCTCCGGGCGGGGCGGCAAATGTGGGGCGGCAGAGGGCGGTTCCGAGCGGCCCGGGCAGCGCGGACCGGGGGCGGAGGAGGGGCCGAGGGCTAGTCCCAGCCGGGCGGTGCCGCCGCCCGGGCAGTGCCGGGGGCTTGGCGACAGACTCGGTGGAGGGGGTTTTCGCCTGTGACTCCAGCTTTTCCCCGCAGAACCCGAGAGGTACTAGCACTGCTGAGGGAACGAGGGCGATTTTTCCCGGCCGGTGGCATCGAGGAGAGACTCAGGAGGACCGACGGAAGGAGCCAGCGGAGAAGCATCCCGAGGCGGCATCCCGACGCGGTCCGTCCCGTCCCTGCTTAGCTTACCGTGTCCTGTCGCGGCTAGCTGCCGCTTCCTGGGCTATGGGACGGCCCGACTGAGACCCGCGGAGACCGACCCGCATCTTGCCCGGTGTTGCGCGGAGCGCCGGCGGCCGAGACGGGTCGGCAGGAGCCCGGACTTCGGGGAAGATGCCTTCGGCGGGGTGGACGGCGGGTGGGCTCCTCCTTTGCGGGGGTAAGTACCGCGGGAAGTTCGCGGGAGTTAGGTGAACGGGGCGGCTGGGTCTGGCTCAAAAAAATATTTCCCAAAATACAAACAAGATAAGTTTGCTTTCTAAGTTCTAAGTCAGAACAGATGTGAGTTTCCGTGTTCTTTGAATTTATGATGTGAAAGGGAAGAATACTCAAGCATATTCCTATTTTAAGTCTCTAAAACCGTATTTCTTATCTGTTATCTTCCTCCCAGAGCTTCTTACATCATCAAACTAAGTGAGGGTTGGATTCATAAACCAAAATGACCGAAATATGAAAAATTATTAGATTGTAACTTAGATGGTGCTATCCACAGATGTCAAGTCTCTAAGGCAAATAGTAAATCCATTATATCTCTTTCTTCCATATGGCTTTGTTTGCCAATGCATATCTGTTGTTTACATAAATAAATCAAAATTGCTGTTTGCTAGAGAATGCAGGAGAAACTTGTACAGCAAAAATGTGTTTATGAAAAAAATATATAAATCTCCAACCACCCCAGTAGTTCATTGGTTGGTGTTAAGGAGAGAAGGTTGCAATATTATGTACTTGTTATTATCCATAAAAAGTGCAGCTCATTCCTTCTCATTGTTTCAAATTAATTGCATTAGTTCTGACTGTCTTAAACTACTCTGGATTGTGGAGACTATAACATCTCTCTTTTATTTATTTAATTTTTGTTTATTATAGTAAAATATGTTAAGTTCTTTTTTTTTCTTTCCCTGGTATGTTGTTGTTAAGACCTGACCTTCGTAAAAAAGAATGTCTGGGAATAAAACAAGTGGGATACACATCTAAACATCTATTTAAAATAAACCCCAAAAAAAAACCCACCAAAAAAAACCCCAAACCAACCAAACAACTCACCAAAAACCCACTTGTATTCTAAGTAATGTCACTGTCAGGAAGAATTAGCTATGCTACCGCTAACGGACGATCTGTCATGCCTACTGTGCCTTTATCTTTGGCAAATCCATTTTCTTTAATGTTTTTGACAGAATTAGGAAAAAATGTAATTTACCTAAGTTTCTCAGCTTGAGGGGGATGTTTTCTTTAGCCAAAATGAATCGCATACATTTGCTTGAAAATTATTTTCAGTGATTTCTGATTAAGCTAGACAGATGATCTTGCTCCTTTTTTTGCGCTGTGGTGCCCCAGGTTATTGTATTTACTGAAGTAGCTGGTGTTTGGAACTCCGTATGTTTACTCGTATGAGTGGTGTGGTTGGCTTGTTTTGTTTGTTTTTGACCATTTTGCTATCAGTTGGACAGTCATTTCATTTTATCTTTAGATATGTAAGTTCATATACATTACCCTCTGAAAATCACAGGTGGAAAAAGAGTTGTATCTGTGTGTTCTTCCCACACAAGATAGATATCTAAGCCCTTTAAGTATTGGACATACGTAGTTGAGAATTAGTTTGAAGGGTTGTTTTTTTTTGCTATTAAATGTGGCTGTAAATTGTTAACTCTTGGATCTGTCAATAGCTTGGAGGAAATACTACTGAAGATAATTTATATGAGTAGGACAGACTGCCAAGTAGACTACTTTTATACTACTCGCTTATAATTGCAAAATATATTGATGCTCTCAGTTTTGACTGAGGAACTTAATACTTGATTCTCTTTTTTCTAAAAGCATAGGGAAGGAAAAGTTGTATACAGTTAGCATTGTGCTTTAGGGTAATTCTATTCATAGTTATTTCAAGAAGTCTAGTGTATTAGCAACAGTGTATGGGAACGTCTTGCTGGAGAAGCGCTGTTTTGTGTTGTTTAGATGTGTGACACCAATTCCTTCTTATGCAATAAAAACTGAATTGACAACAGGGGTAAGATGAGTTGTTATGTCTTGGGGATCTTAGCAAAATACTTGTGTTCAGGGAGTTACAGTTTAGAAACAGCTACTTTTTGTGTGATGCTGCAGTCCTTTGTCAGGAAGAGTGGTACAGTAAAACTTCAGTGGGCTACATGCTAGAGAAAAGTCAGAGATTCTTCAGTGGTAACTATATAGTCCTTTTGCCAGGTGTTGTGAAGGAATTTTTCTCACCTCGGAGGATTCCCACTCTCAACGTGCAGTTAACATGCAGTGCACCCAACGTGCAGTTAACATGCAGTGTTAGCTGTGCACCCAACTCCTGTTGGTATATATCACTGTGGGGTTTTGGAAAGCTTGACACTGCAGTGGTTCTCACAGGAAGACGTGTTCACAACAAACTCAGAGGGGTTTTGTTTTTTTTTTTTTAACTTGGAACAAGATTGCATTTTACCAAGTGAGCTGGATTAATCAATCTGGTGAGCATGCTGGTAGGTAAAAGGATTATATCCGGTTCTTTTCTGTTGTTTGGCTTCAGAAAAGCGCGCTGGGCCATTTGTTCTGAAACAGAAAGGCTGCAGCCTTGCTGCTTTTGCACCATAAGCAATGTTTGAGCTCATGAGTCTCCTGCAGACACTGCTACTAATGTGGAGCAACCTAGAAATACTGCAAATGAAAGATAGATTTCTTCTCAAATTATGACTTTTGTTTCTTTCATTAATATCAGTTAAAAGAAATACGTATTTTTGTTTAGGAATAAGTTCTTTACCATGAGGGTAGTGGAACACTGGAACAGGTGGCCCCAGGGAGGTAGTTGAGGCCCTGTCTCTGGAGGTATTCGAGGTGAGACTCAACAGTGCTCTGGGCAACCTGATGTAGTTGAGGATGTCCCTGCTTACTGTGGTGGAGGTTGGATTAGATGACCCTTGGATGTGCCTTCCACCTCAGATGGTTCTATGATTCTGTGGAGAGTGTGTGTATATTTTTCAAAAGTTTGCATCTTGTCAGTTGTAGGGTCTTAGGGTGGCCATTTGCACACTGCACTGCATTGTTGTTTGGCACTGGAGTTTTGGTACATTTCTTAAAGCTCATTGACATAATAAAAGAATCTCATTCAGTTAAGTATAGAAAGGAGTATCTATGGGAAACTTGGAAGGATTGTCTTGCCTGAAAAGTAATTTTTGTTATTAAAGGGCATAGTTTTGAAGAGATAATCTATTTTCAGTGAATAAAATAAAGTTTGCAAGCATTACATTATGCATAGTGTGTAAAATTGGAAGGGAAACTTACTTCTACGTGGCAACAATAGCAATGATACTTCAACAGATATGCTCTTGAATACAGATTATTCTGACTTGATTCTATTGACTGTGATATGAAACCACTGATGAATATACTAGTTCTGATACTCATGTAAGTGCTATACTGGATTGATTCTTGCAGTGCATTTTCATGCTGCTAGTGTGCCTGTTCACGTTTTTGTTTTTTTTTGTTTTTGTTGTGATTGGTTACAATTTGTGGTGAGGCTTGGCTCAATTCACGCATCCAGATCAAGGACAGACTGCAGAAACTCTGCAAATATTGACATTCTTCTCCCCAAAGTTGAGATAGTTTGTGTGATATTTGCATTTTGTGATAGAAAGTGGCTTACTTCCCTAGGAATGGAAAACCTATGTGATTCTTTACCAAAAAAAAACAAACCAAAACCAAAAAAGACCTGTGCACTAATGTCTTTAGATAAAAACAGTGCTATCAGATCAAACAGTGAGGCACAGACCATTGACTCAAGTCAGGGGCCAGACTAAAGATTGACATGAATTTGTTTGCATGCCCGTCGGTTTTGGCAGTGATCTAATCAGACAACATGCAATTTTAATTTTACTTTGTTTAGATTATAGCTCTGACTGTAAGGCAAGGGCAAAGGGGATATGGGGAGAAGAGTGAGTGGCACTTTATTAGATCTTATAACTCTTACTTGGAGAGGATGTAAGAGTTCTATGAGGAAATTTCAAATCTTGCTGCTCTTTTCTTTCCTTTCCTTTTCCAAGAAAGCGTATTAATCTCTCAGCACCTTAGGTACTGGCTCTTCCCTGGGCTCCTCACAGCCTGTTGGTGATGGGAACATTTCCCATCCCTCTGGTCACCTGCTTCTGATAGCATGGACCATGAAACTGCTGTTTTACTCATGGGACTGACTTTTATCCCAGCATTCTTGCTAAATTCTAGGGAAGGTGTCTGGGCTTTCTGTGGCTCTCTAGGCATAGTGAGTCTCCTCACATTATTCGTATTCGCAGGTCTACAACCTTTCAGTCCCTTTAGAAACAAAACTTTGTGCTGAAGTTCACAATTTGCAGCATTTTCTGTTTCACAAAACAAATTTATTTTAATAACTCATTTTAATAGCATCCGTATTTATTTTATATTTAATTTGCTTTATTACTGCTGTCCCTCAGATGCCGCTATTCATCTGTCTGCCTTTTTCTCAGGGTATGTGCTAGGGCAATATACAATATTGGCTTAATTAGTTTTGCCAGAGTCCTGGTCTTCGGCTTCGTTCATAGATTCCATTACTATCATAAAGACAGTAAAAAAGGAAATTAATATGAAGGTTACAAGAAGCCAGCATTTCAGTGCTAAAAAACTTCATTCACAAGGCTTTGATTACCAGACAAGATTTCTTTTAGTATTAATATAAATAGTTTGTATCACAGTATTGGTTCAGCCTCTGAATACGAGGTGCACAATCAGTAGCATGCTCACAGAAAATTAAAATTTTCTATCCATACATCATATTATAGTCTTTTAAATATTTTTCTTTTTTTTTTTTTTTTCCTCTGAAATGCCTGACACAACTGATGAATATGTGTTTTGCTATTCTCTGCTTCATACTCTATCCCCTACTTTGGGCCCTGGGAGGAGGAGAAGGACTTTTTAGCTTGTTGCTGTACTTGCATTCTTGGCACCGCTGCTTAGGCTGGTAATGATTCGTTTCAGTCTTTGTTCAGTCTTTTTAGGATTTGAACTGAGGTAACTGGTCTGAGGGAAACCAAATAGTAGCTCTCCTCTCAGTACTTATTTGGCAAGTGTACTGCATTATGTGTACTGAATATTTAGAAGAGAGCTGCTAACAGTAAATAAGAACCATTCTGGGTTGCTATCTCCCCCATACCTTAGTGCAAACGAACACAAAATATGCCATAGGTTGGAAAAAATCCATGCTATAGGAGCTCTGTGTTTTCTAGAGAGCCTTTTTGTGTGAAGAATCCATCTGCAGTAAGGAGATGGTTTGCTTTACTCTTATCTTGGCATCCTTCAGCTTTCTGGCAGAACCAAATGTAGTGCCAGCTGGTGATTGACTGGAATTGTCTCTTGGTTTTGAAATGTAACAGATCACCTGACACTTCTAGTTGGGTGCAAATGTTTGTATTAGTAATGTTCCAAATCTTGTAACACAGATGGTGATTCCCTACCAGAGTAAGGTGTATGTTACAAGTTTGGTCTTTCAGGATTGAAGCATGTTCATGGAGGAGACTGTTCTTAGCTCTTACTCTATAATTTAGTTTGGCAGAAGCAGAGCTTAAAAATTCACCCAATTAGTCAAAAGAAACTTTGGAATTATTTATTTTCCAGGTGTTTTTGGTTGTTTTGGGTTTGTTTTTTTTCTGTTTCTTTGTTTGTTTGTTGGTAATTATTACATTTTTGGAAAGCAAACAGATGAAGCATTACAAGAATTAACAAAACAATTACTGTAGGAAAAGGATTGATTTGAGTCTTCTATGGTAGTTGGGTTAGATCTGGATTCAAATTCAGGTAACAACTGTACTAGAATTTGCTCATTGTCTCACACTTTCTCTTAGTTTTCTGTAAAACACTACAATCAGTTGTTATTTTTTGCATGTTGTGTGCATTGTTGGTTACCTGTCACATAACTTCATACTGGAGCCTACTGGAGCTGAAACAAAGTGGAGTAGATAAAACTGCAAAACTTTATAGATTCTCTAGAGTAATGGTGCATCAATAAAGAAACAAGAAACAACATCAAAGAAGCGAGAGGTAGCTATAGGATAAAACCTGTTCATAGACTTTATTTTTATAATGGAATCTTGTCTTTCATATATTGACCACATCCTCAGGGTTGTGGCAAAATCATAATATGCTCTTTGACAAGTTGAACTGTTGGAGTGCGTCCAGAGGAGGCCACAAAGATGATCAGAGGGCTGCAGCAGCTCCCCTATGAGGACAGGCTGAGAGAGTTGGGACTCTTCAGCCTGGAGAAGAGAAGGCTTCCAGGAGACCTGATAGTAGCCTTCCAGTATCTGAAGGGGAACTACAGGAAGGCTGGGGAGGGACTATTTACAAGCTCTTGCAATGCCAGGACAAGGGGCAATGGGTTTAAACTGGCAGGGGGGAGATTTAGACTGGATGTTAGGAGGAAGCTCTTTGCAGTGAGGGTGTTGAGGCACTGGAACAGGTTGCCCAGGGAGGTTGTGGCTACTCCCTCCCTGGAGGTGTTTAAGGCCAGGCTGGAGGAGGCTTTGAGTAACCTGTACTAGTGGGAGGTGTCCCTGCCTATGGCAGGAGGTTGGAACTAGATGATTCTTGAGGTCCCTTCCAACCTCACCATTCTATGATTCTAAGTTTTTGTGTAGGTATGTTGCTCACTAATAACGTTGTTAAAAAAGTCTTTGGTGCTGTAATGGTAAATAGGTGTGAATAGCCAGATGGATTTTGCTCCTTTTGGAGATAAAGAGCTTTTTACCACATATCTAAAACCATCTTATTCTTCAGGTGTTTTGTCTTTTTTTTCCCCTCCATATATGGAGAACGCAAAAAGAGTTTCCTTAAAGATTATTTAGCAAAAACTGCTGAATAGTTTTGGATTTCTGGATCTTGAAATGGGACCATAAACAATACCAGGTGTATTTTTACCTGAAAGGAATACTCTATAAATCAGTCAAAATGAAGATGATCATCAGCACTTTATAGCTTAAGGGAAAATTACTGTGATCTCAGTTGAAAAATTGGAAACTATATGGGGATAATTGTGCCAAAAATGTTGTTTGAGTTACTTTAGAAATTTGGCTAACTGAATCAGGTGACTGTAAAAAGAAAATGGTTATTTTACTTCTAATGACTGTCTAATGGCTTTTCAGTCTATGCATTTAGAAAACTAATTAAACATTGTATTTAACTGGTATAACAAAGTTGCTTGTGTTACTGTAATGGGTGTTTTTTTTAGTGTCCATTATGGTTTTCTTCTAAGTGAGATGAATTTCAATCTCGGATAATAAAGTTAAATCTAGGGTTTTTACCCAAATTCAGGAAAAAACCACATTTTCCAGTATGGACAATTCCATTACCTGTTCTTTTCATCTGTGAAATGGCAAAGTGCATATTGACATCAGCAGACCAGAATTTCACGTGTCTCTCAAGTCCCTTACAGACTAGTTTTGCTACTGAATTAAAGCAGGCACCCAGTAATCTGGTGCCTTCCAAAACCAGCTTGGAGATGAGACTTAAAGTCTCAGTGACTGTGCTGGTTTGAGGCTAATTAGAATATTTTAATAGAGAAAATTATACTATAGACTGTGAAAGGAAAACATCATGATGTCTACTTCACTCATACGCTTGCTGAGAAATTGTTTGGGAACAATAACCAAAGCAATAGATAAGTCAGTCTCTCTCTGACTCTTGCTGGGACAGCAGCTGCTGTGGGATCTAGCAGCTTCTGGGCTCTGACTCCTCTGCTGATTAATCCTCACTAACCACTTTTCTTCTAACCCCTTGGCTGATCCTCCTAATTTACCTCGCACGTAAGGCAAAACCTTGAGGAAGGGTACAGGGGTGGGGAGAAGGTGGAAGGGTGGTTGGGAGCCCCTCCTGGCGTCTCTGATTTCTGGGAGGGGAGTTGTGTTGCTGTATTACCTTTTACTTGTCTATTTCTGTAAATATTCTGTCTATAGTGTATATCTCTGCTGTGCACTGTGCTGAGCTGTAAATAGAGCTTCATCATTTAACTTCCAGCCGGCTGAGTTCTAGTCTGGGTCATTTTACGAAGTGTGGGGTGCGGGGAACTCCCAAACCTTCACAGTGACTTAGAGAAGTTTCTCTGGTTTTGTGAGGAGTAGATGCGTGGGTTTGCATAGCTCGTTGTAACACAGTTCCTACATCAAGAGCAAAGACTTTCAGACTGATCTCTAACAAGGATGCTGCAGTGTATTCCCTTTGGCACCCTTGAGAGAATGCTTCTATGATGATTAGCTTTTGCAATTTTTTGACTTTGGTGGTGGCCTTCTATATTCTCCTATTTAAAAGGATTTCCGTGCGAGGGGAAATGACAGTGTAAGAAACATGAATGTTTACAAGATGTGGTGAGAATGGGTTTGATTCTTTGCATTATTTTTTCTATCCCCTGCCATTGAGTTCCTCCAAAATTACCTATCAGGTTGAAAGTATCTCTTAGTGTTGCTGCTGTGTGTTTGGGAGGAAGTCCAGAATTCTTGCTGATTTGCCCAGAGTGGGCAGATGAGAGAAAGAATTTGGATTATCACAAATAAAATAGAACATAAAGAAAAACTATGGCTTACTGAAATTTACTTCATGACTTTAACATATGAACAGCTGATGGATTGTGGTGTGGTGTTTGTTTCTTTGATTTTGGGGTGGTTTGTATTTGTTGATTTGTTTTTATTTTATTACTTAATGAATTATGTCTATTTGGATGGGAATACCCAGTATAGAATAGTTAATACAAACATTTATGACAATCATCTCAAACTAGGAGAGGATTTGAACTGTGCATGTACTCTAGGGCTGCAGTCAAACTGTCATATGGAAAGAATCAAAACAGACACTAGCAAGTGATAGGAAAAATCTTTCTAAATTATATTGAGATTACTTTGTGGTCTGCAAGACTAAGACAAAAGGGTTCATGAAATCAGGGAGGGGAAAGGAGAGGATGCAAAAATTCTCATGAGGAAAATGCTTTACATTTTGATTGTACTGGTAAAAAGAGAAATTTATTTTCCAGGCAGAAGGGGGAAAAAAAAGAAAGGTATTAAAATTCTGATTGGGAGTATGGATTTGGAGAGAGGGCATTGGCTGTTTCCATGTTGCACTGTGGGAAGTTCTGACAAAATTTTGGGGAATGGATCCAAAGCTCACAATCAACAACAGGAAAGGACTGCTTTGGAACCTCTAGTAGGAAGGATATAATTTTGTAAAGCACTTTAGCAAAGCATGACCTAAGTAATTAGGCATGTTCTTAGGTTAATCCAATATCAGCAGAGCATTTAGACTGTGACTGCTGAATCAAAGCCCTGTGAAGAATTGCACAGAAATTCCCGAAGTTAAAAATGTGGCAGTGCATTTAGGTCCCAGGTTTGCCTTTGGTACCCTTTGGTGTAATGTTTCCCTTTCCTGGTATGTACCTAGACTAACAATTGTTGTGGCTCTGAACTGCAGGTTTTCCTGTTGTACAAGTAACACATTAAAGGATCTCAAACATCTTTTACTGCTTGTGGGGTGCAAAGATCTTGCTGCTTTGGAAGCAGCACAGTTTATGCAGGAGCATAGGTGAGATTATCTTGCACTGAGTTCCATGTTGCCTTGATTTACAGTATCTAGGCTAGTATGTTTAGAGCTAATTTGGAGCTCTAAGAAAATAGAGCTTTGTTCTACTTTCTCTTAGAGTCATAGAATGGTTTGTGTTGGAAAGGGTCTCCAAAGGTCATCTAGTCCAAAACCCTTTCAATGAGCAGGGATGTTCTCCATTAGATCAGGTTGATGAGAGCTCCGTTGAGCCTGACCTTGAATACGTCCAAGGATGAGGCCTAAACTACCTCCCCAGGCAACTTGTTCCAGTGTTCCACTACCCTCATGGTAAAGAACTTCCTCCAAACTAAATCTACACTTCTCTGATTTCAAACCATTGCTCCTCATCCTAACACCACAGGTCTTTGTAAACAATCCCTTTCCAGATTTCTTATAGACCCACTTCAGGTACTGGAAGGCTGCTATTAGGTCTCAGAGTCTTCACTTCTCTAGGCTGAACAACCTCAGGTCTCTCAACCTGTGCTGGTAAAATCTGCTCCTGGCTGCTTCTTCAGTGTGATGAGGTGCTTTGCAGTGAAAGCATTGTGTGTATGTACATTTATTTGTTTGTTTATTTAACTGGGTAGTTGTACTGAGTAACTTTCTTAATAGTTTATTAAACTTCCTTGAGTTAGACTGGGTGAGATCTACCCTTAAACATTTCCATAGGTCTGTTGTTTCCTTGAACTGTAAACATTTGGCAATGCTTTCCAGTGCTCATCTGTCTTGGATCACTTCTACTGCTTCTAAACTCTGAGTTATGTGCTAGGTTCCTCATTTGCATTTTGATAGTCATAGTGGATTTGGAAAGAAACACAGAAACAAATATAAAGAAATTAAGATTGCCTGTTACTGCATTTGAGCAATTCGGGGTGGAGAATTCTTTAGCTGATCTTGTGGATGTCATTGAAATAAAGAGCAGAGGAAGATGATTGCTGTACAATAGCTTATCCCAGTCCCAATTAGGAAACAAAACCAGTAATGGGAGCGTTTAAATTTGGGGTTTTAACATACAAGTTCTAATGTAATGAGAGGGGAACAATATGGCTGAAATAAAAATTTTATTGCACATTTCGATTCAGCATTGCTGATGTGCTCTGAATGAGAAAACATTTGAAACAGTTTTATTGCTTTGATATTTTGCCATTGTGAAGATCAGAAAACTTGTCCTAAATTGCTTTGCTAAGGGCTTTTTGAATAGTGAGAGAGCTTCTAACATGTTTTTTTCCAGATTCTTTTGTATTTGAAAAACAAACAAACAAACCTAAACAAACAAATAGAATCAAACCAGCAAAAAAACCCAAAACAAAACAACAAAACTCCTCAACCACTTAAAACTTAGTTCCTGTAAATTCAACAGCAAACAGGATCATCTTAAGAGATTTCAGTGGAACAGATGTAAAATATCTGTAAAAAAAGAGAAGCGTTAAACAAAACTTTCTTTCTTAAAATAGTAGAGGCATTTAAGTAAGCCTGTTATTGTTGGGGAAAGAATCTTTAGCTGTTTCTTAGATTTCAGTCTAATAAAATCTGAAATGAAAATTGGACCAAATTTTTCACAGCAGCAAGTGCCTAAAGAAAAGAAGACTAGAAAGCCCAAGGTTTTACTGTTTTGTTTTGTTGGGTTTTTTTTTTTTGTTTTTTTTTTTTTTTTTTTTTTTTTTTTTTTTTGCACCCACCACCTGTCAGTATTGTTATTGTTAGGTGGTGGAGATTTTTTGTTGCTGTTTATTTTGTAAATCTGTGCCACAGACACAGTTTTTGCTTGTATTTTTATATTTTTCCAATAATTTATTAAAGCTTTACCACCTAGCACCGTGAAGTGGGAACTTTTTGCTTTACCAAAAACATTCTGTGCTTTGTCTCTCCATAGGACATCATGGCATCATGATATAGATATCCTAAACATCCATCAATTATGTGACGGTTTGGGAGTTCCCCGCCCCCCCACACTTTGTAAAATGACCCAGACTAGAACTCAACTGGCTGGAAGTTAAGAGATGAAGCTCTATTTACA
>VWZE01014347.1:202621-233085 GCA_013396675.1 Eubucco bourcierii | reverse complement strand
CCCCCCCCCCCCCCCGGTGGTGGTGATAACAAATGAATCACACTAAAAGTCTGTCTGACCTAATAGCCTATTTGGTGATCATGACTGGCAGCATCCAGTTTTGAATGGTTCATTTTGGCCTTCATACTTCTTGGAATGCAGAGGATAATTTTTTAAAAAATTATGAATAACTATTTTTGAAGAAAAATAGTGGTGATTGGCAATACTTTTATTCTCAAAGAGAAGACAACTGAGAAAGCACAAAGTTCAAAATTTTCAGTTGTTGTAGAAGGATTGTAAAGATGGATGTAAAGGTGAAAATGTAACAGTGAAAGCAAAACACATGGGGCTAATGTCATAGCAAGGAAAATCCAGGAAGTGTTTTGGTAATAGGGAGCTACAAGAATTGGTTATCTGCAATCACCGTGGGATTTCTGTCACTGGGAATATCTTAAGAGGAAGTGGGACACCAATACATTGATCTTGCTTATTTATAAGTGGTCCTACATTGAGTGGGTTGAATGACTTCTGTTGGAAACTTCTGATTTCATCTTATGGTTTTGTAGGGTGTAAGAGACTGGACAAACATAGCTTTCATTTGTCTGTTGATTTTAATTCTTTGATGAATCGAGGCTCTTTAAGAGATGATGATAACTTGAGTCGATGGTGAGTGCAATTTCAGAGCTGATATTAAAATACTTATATCGTTAATCATCAACAGCTGAATAGACAAAACCTAGATGCCTTTGATGTCAAGACAAGCTTCTGGAGTTTCTGCCTTCCAGAATAACCCCAGGGATATATTTGATATGTGGTAGTCTTTGTCTTCTTTTAAAATCAAGTTCTAATACCATAGTCAGTGTTTTCAAATCCCAGGCAGCGAGTTGGGGACCTCACACTGACACCAAGCAATTCCAATTAGGGGTTTGAAAATGTCTATGTACATATGGCCTAACCTTGTCACCCAGAATGACAGAGAAAGTGCTGTTTTCTTCAGACAGCAAGGTAAATGCATTGGAGCGATAATATTTGTTCAGTTAGACACAGGATTTGAGAACCTATTTTCTTACAGAGTTTAACTGGTTTATAGTTTAGTAGGCAGTTCTCATTAAATGAAAATTTAATGATAGCAGATAGACCATGAAAAAAAAAAAAAAAAATCAACACTAGGGTTATAACTCAACTGTCAGTGTTTTCCACCCTGAATCCTAAACAGCAATTGCCAGGACAACTTCTATGTCTGACTTCTTCTTTGAGACATCTCCCCTAATATTCTCTTTTACCAATGCACTGCTTTGCTAGATTGTAACATTTGAAGAACTGTAGATTGTGCTTTTTCATTGTTGGTTCTGTTTCACAGTTAGTGTCTTTCAGTGCAATAATGCATTGGTTGTAGTTCTATAACAACTTCAAATTGAGTGTTTGTGTTCAAATGCGTCTGATGTAAAATGGGTTTTGGGGCGTGAGTTACTTAATTGTTGTAAGTTGTCAGTAAGGTCTCTTGGAAGGAACTGGTAAGATATTTTACAAACTAAAACTACAGAGCAATATGGTGCAATCTTATAATGTCACTATATTCCCCATTCTGAGAAGACTTTTGTTTAGCCTATATGTGCCAGCATGGTGTAATGATAGATTGCACCCCATTCTCAATGCAAGATAGTGGCAGAAATCACTACAAAGAAGAGAGACTATTTCTCCTCTCAGGGAGACTGAATTCAGTCCCAATTAGTCTTGATTTAAAGCAGCATTTTTACCTTGTCACCTTTTCTGGCATTTGGACAGAAACCTACAAATATGTGGAACTGCTGTTGAAAATGAAACTGCACTGGGCTATATGATTACCTTTCCAAATGTCCTGATAAAAAGTGCAGACACTGTGACAACATCTGTGGGTTTTTAGACAGGATTTTGTTTGGGAGGAATGTTTTGGTTGAATTTTTTTTTCCCACATGTAGCTTTTGAATAGCTTGTGAGTACCATCAGTCTCACAATAGAATGAAAACTTTGAGCTTCACATCTTTGTTTAATTAATTAAAAAGATAGCAAGGAGCATTATTGTCACAAAGTTGACTTGGAGGATCTGCGGAACGCCTGTTTTTCCTTTTCACGTCAGACACTTCCCTTCAGCAACTTTAATTATGGCTGCTGTTAGGTATCATTAGATAATAGATGCAGACACGTGTATTGTGGATTATATTGGCTGAGCTGTTAACAACATTGAGGGTTTTTATGCAAATACCTGTCTGTTACATTTTTTTTTTTGGTAATTCCCTACCTAACTAATATTGACCAGATCAGAGCGAGCTTAAAAAGAAGTTATCAGTGAGAGAAGAAATGAAAAATTAAAAGCAAGTAAACAACAAGGAAAACTCTACACAAACAAAACAAAACAACAAACCCCGACCACACTAATTCAGATACTACACTCCATGATTTATTGTCTGTCTGACATGCTTGGGGAAACCTCAGCAAAGTCTCAACGAGGCTGGTGAGACGCCTCGAGCACAAGTCCTATGAAGAGAGGCTGAGAGAACTGAGATTGTTTAGCCTGGAGAAGAGGAGTCTCAGGGGAGACCTTATTGCAGTCTACAACTACCTGAAAGGTGGTTGTAGCCAGGAGGAGGTTACCACCTTCTCTCAGGCAACCAGCACCAGAACAAGAGGACACAGTCTCAAGCTGTGCCAGGGGAAGTTTAGGCTGGAGGTGAGGAGAAAGTTCTTGACTGAGAGAGTCATTGGCTACTGGAATGGGCTGCCCAGGGAGGTGGTGGAGTCACCATCCCTGGAGGTGTTCAAGGCGCGTTTGGACGTGGCACTTGGTGCCGTGGTCTAGTCTTGAGGTCTGTGGTGATGGGTTAGACTTGATCTTTGAGGTCTCTTCCAACCCTGGTGATACTGTGACTGTAAAGTTGGTGTTGAAATGTGTGTTTATTTTCTGTTGCTAATGCCAGATCTTCTTTGAGGGAAACACACCTAAATGTAGGGGAAATCAGGAAACTGTCAATGCAGAAAGTCACATCAAAAGCCAAATGAGCAATATTTTCATATAGAGGTTTGCTTGTCTCTTTAATGGAGTCGTAGTCTTTTCTGGCATTGCTTAATGAAGATTGTTTGTTTGTTTGTTTTTTTCTTCCCACTAGATTTTAGGTAACTTGTACACTGTAAAATGATCAAGAATTACATTGTCACTGTTATTAATGGCAAGTTTTTATTCTTTTAATGATTTTGGAGAGTATGTTGAGACTAGTTTCAATACTGTCTACTACAGTAACTTTTTTCAGCATTAAATAATGAAAGTCAATTTGGTGACAATACCCAGAGTTTGCAAATTAATTTGGAATAAAAGCTATAAAGGGGAGTGGTTGCTCCATTTATCTCAATGGGACATTAACACTGAAGTCTTAAAAAGTTGTTTAAATGTGGCAATTGGCAACTCTCGTTACTGATTGTTGTAGTAGAGCTGTTTGGATAAACGAGTTACATCTTGTTATGAGAAACAAATGACCAGTAGCATGGCAGCACAGGCTTTGACAGAGTTAGATGAATATTTGACAGAGTTTTCAAGCCTGTCAGAGAATGTCTTGCAATCCTACCAATGGAGTAAGATGCAGAAATTTTGCAGTGGCTCTCTGTTTTAAGCATGTGTCATTGCTTTTCAGTAACAAGATGTTGTATGGTAATATATGAAGTGGGATGTTGTAGACTTGCCAGAAATTGAGTATGCTAGAAATTAAATAGACTATTGACTATTTGATGATTTTTTTCTTTTTTTCTTTTTTTTTACTCTCACTAACAGTACTGTTATTTTGAAAATGGCGGAAGAGAGTGGGGTGTATCCAAGGTGATTTGTATTTGTAAAGGTCTGAATATCTCATGTAATTAAGAGTCAATTTGTTAAGTACAGAGATATATACGTGCAAGTTTATTTGGTTTTACTGTCTGTGGAGTGGTGGTACTTAAATCCTAGTTTAATTCAATACATGATCCAGGGATGCTGGTGGTCTCTCTCAATGCCAGTGTTTCTATGCAGTGCCACAGGCAGCTCAGTATCCGTGGGAAAACATGTTACATTTTCATCATTGGTTCTTGAACTGCAGACTTCATGCTACTGATGGTTTGTCATCCATAGTAAAGACCTGAGACGCTGTATTAAACAACTACTTCAGTAGTGCTTGCAATTAAAATCTTGATGATAAACATGCATATTGTAAAAGAGATGATGAGGACAGAGGTACATAGTGATATAAAATGCTAGGAACTCCTGTTGCAAGTGATATTCTGTAGCAGAACTTTTGATAAACAGTTTCAAAGATGTAGCTACTTTCCCCCCCCCTCCACCCCCCCTCAGGGAGATCCATTTTCTGTGGAAGAAAAATAATTTAATAGTGCGAGAATAACAAAGAAAAAAGTCAAAATCAGTAAAACCTTCTGACTGCCAAATGACTTGAGGGCATATGTTTGCTACTCTTCTTAAAGCCTGAAAGTATGTTTAAAAACAAATTCAGATTCAAGCCTTTCCTTAACTACTAAAGGTTTGTTTGGCCTGTTTGCAGACAGGTCTGCAGTTCAGATTGTTTAAATAGGAAATCTGTAAAGTAAGGACTAATTCGTTTGATCTATAAGGTAAGGTTTTCCTCTTCATACACTTAAGGTCTGTTAGATCTGGTCTAGGACAGGTCTGGGCACTGATGTCATGCTTTGTCTACAATATTTTAACAGTGGTTGATTAATACTTATTCCTGTCAACAAAGCTGAATACATTTGTCAAGTGAGAAACTACTGTTTCTCGTCATACTGTCTCATCTCCCAGCAGTTGTGGTATTAAGCCCTGCTTCCCTCATACAGGGAATGAGGTATGCAGAACGAATGAGACTGTTATACTATGACTTCTGGTTTTATAGTTAACTAGGCTTTGAAATTGTCTCCTAAATCATCCTTGCCAATAACATTAACTACCCCTTTGCTGGTAGTTGGAAATTATTTTATAGTATGTTAAAGGGTAGCTCATCTTATTTTGTGATGACAGGAAACATGGAGGGATGTAAAAGATAACAGCTAATTCAAAGCAGATCACTCTACTCTGCTTCTGGAAATCCATCAGCTGCATTCAAACACAGATCTGAAATTTTGCAACAGACTTTGAAAGCTCTTTCCCTTTAGCTACTTCAGTAAATTGTTACTCAGCGAGAAGGATGCAGATGCCCTTCAATTATGAGGCCTTTCATTATGAAGGGGTGAATTGCACATTAGCCTGACATTCAGAAGCCCAAAACACCACTGTGTTTTGCTGCTTCAGAAAAAGTAAAAGAGAGATAAGTAGATAAGTGATGTGGTACTGAAGAGGAGTCTCTATTCTTCCTTCTCCTGTTGCAGAAACAAACTCCTGAAAATACATCGTTTAAAAATGTACTCATGCAGAGATGAGTCATCCCAGCTGTACGGCCAGACCAGGTGGTGAGGTGGCAGGGGCAGGTGAAGTGGTGGCACAGCAGGTGAATTGATCCTTGAGCAAACACTTGTGTTTGCTTTTTTAAATTCTCATTTTAACAGCTGCAGCAAGGGAAGGAGAAAATCTAATATAATAGCAAGCCATAGAAGGATATTTCAGAGAGGTAATTTTTTTTTTTTTTTTAGAAACAAACCATATGTAGTTCTCTTCATATGGCAGTTATATCCATACTTCCTTGTTCGTCACCTGGGGTTGCTTCTGAGAGGCAAAAGCCAGGTTTTTTTATTTGACAGCCAGGTTGTTGCTACCGTCATTAGGTGCTTAAGAGAAATCATGTTGCTTATTGTGGACGTGGGATGGGATCATGAAAGATTTCCTGCTAAATTTGCCTTGGTCTAGATCAAGAGCATTAGTCCTTGATTTGGCACGTTTTCTTCTGGAGCAAGGCATCATGCAATACCTTGAGCAAGCAAATGGTAATTCAGGATAAGACTGCTTGCTCCTGGGGAACATGGAAAGACTAGTTTGACTGGAGTAATCCACTCTGCAAATGATAAAAAAACCCAAACCAAACCCTTAGAAAACGGTGTCCAAGGCAAATTTAAAAAATACCCACCTGTTCTCAGAGGCTGTGTTTGAGGATGAGACAAAGATCACGTTTGTCTCTTCCATACTTAAAGACTAAGAGTGACTGTAAGTAATTTACTTAGGCAGTACTTAGATATGACAGGACCTACAGGAAGGCTGGGGAGGGGTTATTTACAAGGCCTTGCAAAGACAGGACAAGGGGCAATAGGTTTAAACTGGCAGAGGGGAGATTTAGACTGGATGTTAGGAGGAAGTTCTTTACAGTAAGGGTGGTGAGGCACTGGAACAGGTTGCCCAGGGAGGTTGTGGCTGCTCCCTCCCTGGAGGGGTTCAAGGCCACGCTGGAGGAGGCCCTGAGTAACCTGTACTAGTGGGAGGTGTCCCTGCCTATGGTAGGGAACTAGAATCTAGAATCTAGTTGGAACTAGATGATCCTTGAAGTCCCTTCCAACCTTACCATTCTATGATTCTATGACAGGCACAGACAGCAGAAAAAACTGTGAAGTAGATTGAGTTTTGCTAGGTTATGTGTATGTGTATGGCCAGGTTGGACGAGGCCTTGAGTGAGCTGTACTAGTGGGAGGTGTCCCTGCCTATGGCAGGGGTTTGGAACTAGATGATCCTTGAGGTCCTTTCCAACCTTACCATTCTATGATTACTCTCAACTCTTGATACATATGATGCATCATGGACTGTGTTTAATTTCCTGAGAACAATGCAACATAAGATACCATTTTTGGATTTATTAGAAAACTACTAAAGCCACGTGTCACAAACTCCGTTGATGATGTACATAATCCCTGCTCTGGAGAAGTGAAAAGTGTGGCAACTTGCATGTGTTAAAATATTAACATATGTTTTAACATATTATACATCTCTCTTTCCATACACTATGTGAAAGAGAAATAAAGCAAATACTCAGTGTTATCCCTCCACAATCATTGTAAAGCAGAGTAAGAGTTACCTTTTTTAATTGGTCTTCATTCTTATGCTACCACATTAAAAAATATTAAAACAGGGACAAAACTACACTAAGTAAACATATTTACTGTGAAAACCATTATTCTAACAGAGCAATCCAATTTAACTCTTTATGAGAAGCGATATAATATACCAGGAAGGCTGCTTTTATTTTCTAGTATTTCTTTAAGAGTTGATCAACACTGTGCCTGATAAAATTCATGTTGTTATGATAGGTGTAGTTCCATTACAACTCAATTTTACTTAAATAATTATGTTTCACTAATTCCTTACAAAGTCAATATCTAGGAGGAAATAAGATAGACACCCAACAAAAAGAATTTTTTGTTGAAACATTATGATAAGCTCTGCCACTTTCAGTTTGACTCAATCCTTAATATTCACATTCTTTAAAGAAAGAAAAATAATTTTTTAAACCCCAGAAGGTTATAACTTAAAGATCTCTGAATGTTTGTATCCTCAAACTTATTATTCAAGTTGCTTATTGCCTGAAAAATTTATAAGTGTTTCATAAAAAAAAGGTAACTAGTATATTTTTGTTGCAAGGCTGTACTTGTTTGTATTTGTTTTTCCAAATAGTGCACTTGGATGCTTCTGACTTGTAGTATGGTTCAATAATTTTTTTTTATTGGCAGCTTTTATGATTTATGGCTTGCTGAGTGACATTTTATTTCCTATTCAAGGTAGTAACAGCTCAGATTCTTCAATTAATCACTTTTATAAGTAAAAGCAGTCCACTGGATATGTATAAAGTGAATTTCAGGCCAGGGTCTTCAAGATACTCAGCTTACCAAGAAAACCACATAGACAAGAACAGCTTCTGGTGCATGTAGATATATAGAGCTAGAGAAGATTAAAGGAGGCTGTAGCTGTAATGTCTAGACTAGCATTTGTGACTTCTAATACACTGCTAATATGGATTTGTTTTCTCAAATGGAAGTGTTCAAAGGGAGCTTAAGGTCTATTATGAATTTTCCCTTTGCAATGGAATTGAAATAACTTTGGATAAGATGAAACTTTGTGGATTTCAGGTGCAAAACTCTAAGTTCGATTTCACCTTCTGTGTTGGTTTTGAGACCCTGTCAATTTCATTTGTCACAAAGAGAGCAAGAAGTTCATTAAAGAAATACAGAGTTTCAGAAACCAGGATTGCATTTATTGTCCGGTGGTATGTAACTTGACAGGACAAGTGTCTGTGCCCAAAGACACTATAGTTCATATCCCTGTGTTCATGATTAGATTTAATTTCTTAATGAAACCATTAAGTGTGGTTTAGGGAAAACACTGCAATGTTAGATGATTAGCAGTGGAATGAAAGGATGTGCTCTTACTGGAAGTCAAGTGCTTTCCTTTGATTTTAAAGCATACAGTGATGAATAGGATGCTGCTAATGTGCATTTTTCACTCCTACACTTAGAAGAGGAGGAATATTTAAGAGCCACATGAACATAGATGCCTTAGAAAGAAAACTTGTATCTGAAGGGAGGCTTGTTCATACTGTGGAAAATAATAAGAACTTGAATGAACAGGTTATTGTAAGTGCTTTTGCATATTGGGAATCTCTACGTGGACAAGAATAACCTGGATGATCTCACGGGATTCTGGCTGCTGAAAGGGTGTCACACTGGCTTGTCAGGAAGTGCCTGACAGGCTGCAGAGGACAGAATGTCAGATGAGAAGTTAGGGAAAATGGTTTCCTTGTCATTTCAGTTCTTGGCCAAATCTCTTCCATTTCCCCCTTTATTTTCTCCTCCATTTATGGTGACAGAGATCCAATATTGTAAAAGCTCTTTGTGGTCTGTGAATGGAAAAGTACTCTTAGTTCTACAAATTAAATATTAGAATTTTCTTTTTTTGCAAGCTTTGCTGTATTTAACTATTTCAGTATATAGCTTAGTGGAAAAACTTACCTTTATTTGTTTCTTTTATAAAAACTTTTTTTTTTTATCAACTTCATCACATCAGACACTGTGACATTGTGGAAATGGTGGAAAAAGATAAAGTCTGGGTATTTCTTCTATTCAGAAGAAGCAGGCAGTACTTGTCTCTGTTGTCGTATCTTGTTTGCTGTCTCTGTTGTCGCATCTTGTTTGTTTAAAAGCAGAATTCCAAATACATTTGTTGCATTTTCTCCTGAAACAGGACTGTAAGAACACCATATGTTCTAGCATCTCTTAGAATAACTAAGAGAGCTAAGTATGGTGCTGTTTGGTTTGCTGATGATGTACATACATAATTTTCACTGACCGTAATAGGACTTACATGTGTATAGAAAGCAAAACAGACCCTTGGTCAAATAATAAATGTTAGTCTAAAACCAGTGTGAAAATAGGGAGTGAGAGGGTGACTACTTTTTTTTCAAACTTATATTTTCTTTTACTAATCCTCACTCCATTTATGTTAGCTTAATATTATTTTTATAGATTCATTTCTGATTTATTATTTTTTTTTATGGCATGAGAAGTAAGATGACATCCATGTGGAATAGGTAAACAGGAGATGACTTTTAAATACCACAGTATCACCAAGGTTGGAAGAGACCTCAAAGATCATCAAGTCCAACCCATTACCACAGACCTCAAGACTAGACCATGGCACCAAGTGCCACATCCAAACGCGCCTTGAACACCTCCAGGGACAGTGACTCCACCACCTCCCTGGGCAGCCCATTCCAGTAGCCAATGACTCTCTCAGTCAAGAACTTTCTCCTCACCTCCAGCCTAAACTTCCCCTGGCACAGCTTGAGACTGTGTCCTCTTGTTTTGGTGCTGGTTGCCTGAGAGAAGAAGGTAACCTCCTCCTGGCTACAACCACCTTTCAGGTAGTCGTAGACAGCAAGAAGGTCTCCCCTGAGCCTCCTCTTCTCCAGGCTAAACAATCCCAGCTCCCTCAGCCTCTCTTCATAGGGCTGTGCTCGAGACCTCTCCCCAGCCTCGTTGCCCTTCTCTGGACATGCTCAAGCACCTCAATGTCCTTCTTAAACTGAGCAGCCCAGAACTGGACACAGCGTACTTAATGTAAAGAAAGAAAGCAGGTTTCCCCTTACCTGCTCCCAAAAGAAGTAGCTTTCCCATGTAGTGGCTGTACAGTAGAAAAGTCTGCCATATACACATGCTACTAAATATCTTTTTCACAGCAGCAAATAGCAGAGTTTAGTGTGCAGGGCCTAGTGTGCATCTGCCCTTGCCAGGGTACTTATAGGGGTGCAGAGAGCCCCTGTGCACTGGACTTGCTGATATTGGTGTATGGCACATGGGCCGCAGGAAAGAGTTGGAGCATCCTCAGGCATCTCAGTGCCCCAGCGCTGAGTTTTATGCCTTGTTTCAGACCAGGGCATTGCTCTGCCTGTGTACATCACAGATGAAAAGATGAAGATTCTCCTTGGCACAATAAAACAGCAGTCCTGAATCCCAGTAGCATCAAGCAACCAAAACATACAACTGTCTTGGTGTATTTGTGTGCTGGTTTGAGGCTAATTGGAATATTTTAATAGACAAAATTATACTATAGACTGTGAAAGGAAAACATCATGATGTCTACTTCACTCATACGCTTGCTGGAGAATTGTTTGGGAACAATAACCAAAACAATTGATAAGTCAGTATCTCTCGTGGTCTCTTGCTGGAACAGGAGCTGCTGGGGCGATCTAGCAGCTTCTGGGCTCTGGATTCTCTGCTGATTAATCCTCACTAACCACTTTTCTTCTAACCCCCTTGGCCGATCCTCCTAATTTACCTTGCACGTAAGGCAAACCTTGGGGTAAGGTACAGGGGTGGGGAGAAGGTGGAAGGGTGGTTGGGAGCCCCTCCTGGGGTCTCTGATTTCTGGGAGGGGAGTTGTGTTGCTGTATTACTTAAATATTTCTGTAAATATTCTGTATATAGTGTATATCTTTGCTGTACATTGTGCAAAGCTGTAAATAGAGCTTCATCACTTAACTTCCAGCCGACTGAGTTCTAGTCTGGGTCATTTTACAAAGTGTGTGGGGGGGTGGGGAACTCCCAAACCATCACAATTTGTTAGGAACTTTACTGTCCTTTGCACAATATATGTTATTTCAAACTCCAAAAGCAAAAAACAGAGCTGCTTTGGATGTTTGTCAGGATTTTCCTTGAGCTTCAACTGAGAAGGGAGAAGCAAATGCCCTGATAGTTGGACCTGGCAATCTGTAGTCTATTCCTTAATTAAATTCTCTGCAACCAGTATGTTTTCTTTGTTAGTCAATGGGCATTTATCCTCAGAAGAAACTAACCATGAGAAGTGTAAGAAAAGCTAAAACTGTTGAGAAATCTCAATGTTGCACAAAAGGCATAAAAATCAAATTGTCCTTTTCCAAACTAGCTGAACATCATGGCATCTTAATAAAGGGAGTGCTAGAATATGTTCTGCTAATAAACCTCAGCAAAACCTCTAAAAATAACTACACAGATATATTCTAAGTTGATTAGCAGTAATTGAACTGACTTAATGTAGTTGCATGATGTCATGTATAATATTCCTCTAAAGTAATTTCTGTAGACAAGCCATTTGAAGTCCTCTTGCAGCCAGCATAAACATCTTCATGTTACTAAACTGAGCACTGAGACTGAAGCACTCAGCGGGTGCTCTGACATCTGTTTTATCTTGTTTCTTTGAGCTACTGTGGTTTGCCTGTTAGAAGCAGCTTTGCAGTGACAAATATCTTATCCTTGTTTTACTGAAAATGTGGGAACTATATAATTCTATAACAATTTAGACCTGTTAGTTCTAGAGTGATAATAGAATAATACATGGTTGTGAAGGTTTGGGAGCTTCCCACCCCCCCACACGTTGTAAAATGACCCAGACTAGAACTCAGCTGGCTGGAAGTTAAGCACTGAAGCTCTATTTACAGCTCAGCTCAATGTACAAGCAGAGATATACACTATAGACGGGAATAGTTACAGAAATATACAAGTTAAAGGTAATATAGAAACACAACACCCTTTCCAGAAATCAGAGACCCCAGGGGGGGATCCCAACCACCCTTCCACCTTCTCCCCACCCCTGTACCTTACCCCAAGGTTTGCCTTACGTGCAAGGTAAATTAGGAGGATCAGCCAGGGGGGTTAGAAGAAAAGTGGTTAGTGAAGATTAATCGTAGAGGAACCAGAGCCAGAAGCTGCTAGATCCAGCAAGAGTCAGAGAGAGACTGAGAGTTATCTAATATTTTGGTTATTGTTCCCAAACAATTATCCAGCAAGTGTGAGTGAAGTAGACATCATGATGTTTTTCTTTCATAGCATATAGTGTAATTTTCTCTGTTAAAATATTCTAATTAACCTCAAACCAGCACAACAGTAAAGATGGAAAGGACCTCTGTAACTGTCTGGTTTCAAAGTTTCCCTGCAGTATGCATTTCCAGTGTTCTGTCCAACTTGGTTCAACCTGTTCCAAGCAATGGGGATTGTTCCATGGTCTAATTCATCTCAGTAGAAGGAATCTTGGAAAACTATTTTCCTTCATTTTGGTCTTGTATTTTTACAGGCTTTAAAAGATTGTAGTTGGTTAATGCAGGTGGTGTCTTCTTCCCAAATGTTTGTAGCTTGAATTGTTGGTTTTGTGACAATATTCATAGGATTGAGGTTTGTGTGTGTTTATATTTGTTTGGTTTTGAGGGCTGAGGCATTCATAATGACATAAGTGTTCAGAGTATGATTCAGGGTGTAAATGTAGTTTCTACAGAAAGAACTGACTGTGACCTTATTCTGTGTCCTAGACTCTGGTCATTTAGAAGTGCTTTGAAGTTTTTCTTCATCATCTGTTATTGATGGTCCCTCTTATGCCACAGGGTAGTGGGGCATCAGTCTTTCTTGGGCAGTTTTTGATTGAAATACTAGTATATCAGTTAGTTACTGATTATTTATTTTCCTGATACAATGGAGAACTTCAACTGAGATTTACACCCGTTCCCCCTGTTCTTTACCACTAAATGTCAGGAGCAATACCCTGTGAGAAAATGTCAGAGTTTTGCTGATAAATTTCTGAAACCATAATTTTTTTTTAATTTTTTTTTTTTTCCCCAGAGTAGTTTGGTCAGTGATTCAGTAAAGCTCTGATGTGAAAATTCTATCAGAAATTTGCACTAACTTCCTGAAACTGTCAAAGTGCCAAAGGCCCTGCTGATTACAATGCTGCAATGCTGCCCTTAATCAAGAGGCCTGGTAGGGCCAGGACCATAGCTTCTGTTCCTGTATTATTAAAAATCATCATCTAATAGCGTGCTTAGTTAGTACTAGTTAATTCTTGAAATGATAGCTGCCTGGGGGAGGACGCATTCTGTAGACAAGGGGAAGGGTCATTCACTTCCTCTTGAATAATGACACTGAGGAGCAGACTCCAGCATGCTTGTGTTTTACCCCTTTCACTGTTAGCCTTCGAGGCTCATATGTTGTTTTGCCAATTGTCCTGGATGGCCTGGCCAAAGCACTTACCAGTTCAGTTTTCCTAGAGGGCTTGTGGCGTGTTTTTCTAGTGGAGTACAGACCTAGCTGACTGAACCAAGAATCCTTTTCAAAACCTCTGTTCTCTGTGCAGTTAACTGTCAGTTGTGACCTTTGGCAGAATCATACCCATGTCCTGCAGCTTGGAGAGTTGGTGAAAACTATTGTCTTCCTAGGAGTGGAATGCCAGCAGGACAAGGACTAACAGCTTTTGGAGTCTTTCTGTCTCTTAAAGACAAGTCTTAATCATTCAAATCAGAACTGAACCTAAAGTGTTCTCGGAGGCTGACAATGCCATTTTTATGTGCAACAGTGCACTCTCTATTCATCAAGGAAATGACTACAGAAATGTGTACCCAGCTGTCTCTGTATCAGTAGCATCTATGCATAGCAGCTGCTGATGTTTCTGAGAAACATTTCCTATCAGACCCTTCTTATTTTGGTGAAGTATCAAAAAAACCACCAAACAAATTCTTGGAACTCTAGGATACTTAAGAGCCAAATTAAAAAAACACTTCAATAATACCACTGTTTCATTGCTATAATCTGTTACATTTAAGACAACATTGAATGATCTTACCTACACAGCAGGGAACTGTGGAGTATGTGCTGCAGTCCTTGTCCTTGAGTATCCTCTGCTGCAGCCTTGGCCTTAGGTGAGTGCTGGCCCTGCAGCACCTGCAACACCCAGGTTACTTCCAAACGTGGTTACTTCGATGTGCTGTGCGAGAGCAGGGCACTCACATCTCCAGCTGAGCAGGAGATACCTGCAGCACTCACTGTGGATTGTGCTTTGGCCTTTAGCATATGTCATGTGCGCAAAGTCCTGCTCTAATTCTTTGTTTTCTTTTTATTATTACTTTTAAATCTTTGTGTCAGCTTTCATAAAGAGACTTTAAAAAAAAATAAATCTCTTTTGCAGAGTTTTACAAGAATCACAGCAGAAGAAGAGATGATATTATGGCCCGGGTTTTATTATCTGTTAGAGTGCAGTTAAATGAGGTGCCGGTGACAAAGCAGGGTGTGTAGTTTTGGCCCCCTGGGTCCACTGGTATGTAGAGTATTAGGATTGTCAGTGCAAAGCACTCAGAGAGAGAAACTTTGCATTTGCATCATAACCCACCTTGCTACTTCCAGTTTATTTTTGTAAAGGAAATTATATCCTTAAAGCCACAGACTGTAGATGGATTAGGTCTGTGCTGAAGACACATCTGCGTTAAAGATTTCAACCTGATAGACATAATTTTGCAAGGAAAACCTATTTCAGTATAGTCCTTAGCCTCTCTGTGCTTTGGTTCTCCTGGTGTGAAATGGGGATAAGGTTCTTGACAACTGAAAGAGTTAAGTGGGAATACATGGCAACATATTTGTCAAGGGCTTGGGAATACTAATCCACATATAAACCACACTCTGTTATTTGTGTTCATTCTATAAAAACCTTCAACAAGCAAGAAACTTTTTGCATCTTAGGATAGCTTAGAACTGTTATAGATCTGCACTTCAAACTGTGCTTTTTATGTGATTTTATGTGCTTTTCTGATTGGGCAAGTAAATATTTATGAACTTAGTGTTGGAAATGCCTTACTGTGTCTTAAGTCAGATGTTGTGTAAAGACCATAAGGTCTGTGGAAAAGGACAAAAGAAACACATATGAATGCATAAAGAAACGTGAATTCTGTTCATATGCTGTTAAAACATGGGAGTACACATCCAGACAGCATGAGAAGTACTGGATCATCTTTTGCTGTTGATGTTTGGGCAGGAGGAAATGTGGACTGAAAGACCTTGGACTGTGAGATTCTTTGTGGGTATGTTGATCCTCAGAGTGACAGTATCCCATCAGATGCTTGTCAGAAACCTTATTTTTTCAGTAACCCTAAGTCCCTCTTGCAATGACTGTTTCTTCTTAGAGAAGAGTAGTAGCATACTGAATATTTACAGAGGATTCTTGGGGCAGGAACAACATTTAAACTCAGATTTGCCTTTATTTTTTTTTCATCCACTTGACAATGTACACAACGAAAGGGAACTGAAATGATGCAGCCAAAAATGCAAGGTGGTCCAGGAGGCCACTCTAAGTGGGTGTTTTTCAACCAGTTGTTAGAGCTCCCAGTCCTGGCTTTGCTTCCTAAGCTATTGAAGCCTTTTCTGTTAGATCAGTGACATGGAACAGTATCACCAAGGTTGGAAGAGACCTCAAAGATCATCAAGTCCAACCCATTACCACAGACCTCAAGACTAGACCATGGCACCAAGTGCCACATCNTGCTGCTTGCCTGAGAGAAGAAGGTAACCTCCCCCTGGCTACAACCACCCTTCAGGTAGTTGTAGACAGCAAGAAGGTCTCCCCTGAACCTCCTCTACTCCAGGCTAAACAATCCCAGCTCCCTCAGCCTCTCTTCATAGGGCTTGTGCTGGAGGCCTCTCCCCAGCCTTGTTGCCCTTCTGTGGACACGCTCAAGCACTTCAATGTCCTTCTTAAATGGAGGGGCCCAGAACTGGACACAGGACTCAAGGTGTGGCCTAACCAGTGCAGAGTACGGGGGGAGAATGAGCTCCCTGCTCCTGCTGGCCACACTATTCCTGATGCAGGCCAGGATACCATTGGCCTTCTTGGCCACCTGGGCACACTGCTGGCTCATGTTCAGGCGGGTGTCAGTCAGCACCCCCAGATCCCTTTCTGTTTGGCTGCTCTCCAGCCACTCCCACCCCAGCCTGTAGCTCTGCGTGAGGTTGTTGTGGCCACAGTGCAGTACCTGGCACTTGGATTTATTGAATGCCATCCCCTTGGACTCTGCCCATCTGTCCAGGCGGTTGAGGTCCCGCTGCAGAGCCCTTCTGCCCTCCAACCCATCAACATAAACCCCCTTTTCTGTTAGATCAGTGACATGGAACAGTGATCAGTGCAGCAGGCTTATCATTTTGTGGTTTGCTGGCAGGAGGTAGACTTCCTTTATTTCAAAGTGGCGACACTGAGTTGCTGGGCTTTCAACCTGTATCTGCATCAGCTATGCATTAGTAGATATATTAATTTTCTAAGATGTTTAGGTTGAAACTGGAATGTCTCCAGTGCACTTCACGTATCTTAACAAAAATTCTAATGAACTATTAATTTAACCCTCTTTTTCTCCCATTAGCATCTGAACAATGGCACCAAATTATCAGGATACTTCAGTTTTGCTATTGGTTAATTTTGGTGTTGTATTTTGACAACTTTTCCCTAAGACCTGTGAACATCTGTAGCAGCTGTCTGAACATGGAAAATGGGCAAATTTGTATAGTTCAGAGATTGAAACTTAACTTTAGCAATATGCTTCCCACAGTTTTAGGAAGGTATAGAAAAACAGAGCGTTAACTGGGGAACAGTTATGCTGAGTAGTGTATACTGATATGACACATAGACACTTCTATTTAAGCATGCTAGTTGATTAATCATAGAATCATAGAATGGTAAGGTTGGAAGGGACCTCAAGGATCATCTCGTTCCTACCCCCTGCCATAGGCAGGGACACCGCCCACTAGTACAGCTCACTCAAGGCCTTGTCCAACCTGGCCTTGAACACCTCCAGGGAGGGAGCAGTCACAACCTCCCTGGGCAACCTGTTCCAGTGCCTCACCACCCTTGCTGCAAAGAACTTCCTCCTAACATCCAGTCTAAATCTCCCCTCTACCAGTTTAAACCCATTGCCCCTTGTCCTGTCATTGCAAGACCTTGTCAATAGTCCCTCCCCAGCCTTCCTGTAGGCACCCTTCAGATACTGGAAGGCTACTATCAGGTCTCTTCGAAGCCTTCTCTTCTCAAGACTGAAGAACCCCAACTCTCTCAACCTGTCCTCGTAGGAGAGCTGCTGCAACCCTCTGATCATCCTCGTGGCCCTCCTCTGGACCTGCTCCAACACTTCCATGTCCTTCCTGCGCTGAGGGTTCCAGAACTGCACACAGTACTCCAGATGGGGTCTGACAAAAGCAGAGCAAAGTGGCAGAATCACCTCCCTTGCCCTGCTGGCCACGTGTTTATGGCCATCTAACTCCAGAACACTGTCTTTTGTACGATATTCTGCTAAAACTACAGTCTTTGCCATCACCTAAAACCTTTAAGAAAAGTGAAGAATAAGTTCATTGAGTAGAATAGCATGCAGAGTACGGCACTTGCCTGCTCAGTCTGGTGTTGTGGTATCAATGAAGATTGATTTAATGGTCTTTTCCTCATAAATGTTCAGGAAAGCAATTTCCCATTTTTTTCCTAATGCATTGTCCAGGAAAACAGGAGTGAATTCTGCTCAAGTTATTGGAAAAATCATGGCTGTTCTCCTCCTGGAAAGAATAATGACAAATTTCATTGGGACATCTGTTTGGTTATTTGGGAAAAAAAAAAAAAGAAAAAAAAAAGAAAAAAGAAAAAAGGAAACATTGGCATGAAGTTAACTGCCTTTTTTTTTTTTCCCCTCATAGTGGTTATTTAAAATATTATTTGGTTGAAAATAAATGTTTGAGATTTTAATTAAAAGTATATCCAGATCTTTTCTGACTGCACATGTCTATACACATGCAAAGTAATAAAAGGTCATTGTTGTCCTACTTAGAATAGGGAGGGAGAATAAATAGACAAAAATGTAACAATAAATCAAACTTTATTATGGTCAATGCCTTAAACATTGTAAGTCATCTGGAATCTGTGATCAAATTACCAATCCACTATTATAATTTTTTTTAAAGCATCTATTTGCTACTTCCATGTAAATAATGATGAGCAATAGAGAATTGTTACTTAGCACGTTTGTTAACAATTTTTCCTTTCACTGGGACACAAAAAAAATTGGAAGAAGGGGAAGAGCTGAGTGTCTGGAGGTAATGGTGACTTGGATTATGTTGGTAATGATATTTCCACCTGGAATGTTACAAGGAGTGAAGTAGAAACCCAAATTGAATGGTATGTAAATGCATCCCTTTTTAAGGCTGAAGCAGAAAAAGGGTTAAGGTTTTTCATGTCCATCTCCTGAATAGTGGTGATTTTATGAAATCGCTCTGCAGCTGATCTGGGCAGGAAATCAAACTTCTCAGTGAAAGTCTGATCCAAATCTGCAACTGTGAGAGCAAATTTGTATACATGGAACTTACTATCACCTCTTCAGTCATTCAAAAAAATTTTAATTTATCTTTTTTTAGCTAGCTTTT
The DNA here is from genome assembly GCA_013396675.1 of Eubucco bourcierii. Classification (NCBI taxonomy): domain Eukaryota; kingdom Metazoa; phylum Chordata; class Aves; order Piciformes; family Ramphastidae; genus Eubucco; species Eubucco bourcierii. The sequence continues at coordinate 214,449 of VWZE01014347.1, read as the reverse complement.
AATTTTGGAGCGTGTTCCCCCTAGTTTGCTCCTCTGTCTCTTACATTTAACCTACTTATGTATTGAATTAAGCTCATTATAAAAATATATTAAATATTGGACATACGATAAATTTCACGTGGTCTGACCAGCCACAATAACTTTAGATGCTTAGAGTATGTTTTTAAAAACTACTTCACCAAAATAACCTAATTTTTTTGTAGTAATTGTTACTGGGCTGCAAAGTGGGTAAGTTGTTGGGAGCTGTAAGAGTGCAGTCAATTTACTAAAATATTATCTGAATTCCTCCTTAGATGCTTGCTGAACCCTTCTGCTTCAAGGTAAGAAGGGTGTGCAGTAGCTATGTAGGCTGAATTTTGAACAGCTTGTGGCTACAGTTTCCATGAAGGAATTTCTGCTTTTCAAGGTCTGTTGCTGTGGTGGTGTTTGTTTTAGAAGCACAATGACTTTAGATGGTAAAAAAGCCATCCATGAATATGCATTATATCCAAATAAGATTTTTCCCTTGTTATCTTTGTGGTAAAAAACTCACTCCTCTTTCCCTAGCTTTGTGCACTTTGCAGTTGGATGTGCTTAATTTGTTTTACTAGTTTCCAGTATCTTGTTTTGTCTTGTAGTTTCTAATGGTTTCTGTTGAGCGACCCATTAATACTACTTTGACATAAAAGCACATTCATGTTTTTTTCAGTGCATATTGTGTTTCCTCCATGCTCTGTTTTGTAGGGATCCAAATGGGCTGTAGAGGATTTGTGTTTTGTCTGTTGTTTGAAGTACAAGAGCAATACTTCTTTCATTAGGAGGATGATGCTCAGGGTTGCAGATTAACCAGCTGCACTGCCTGCATTCATGTGGTCACAACCTTCCAAATTTACTCCATCAAGAGGGGAAGAATTAATTATAGTCTTAATTGACTATTTCCTTGGATGTAAGCAGAAAGGAACTGCTAGGAGGCAAAGTGATTAACCAGTTAAGCTAGTTACATCAATCAAATGTGTGAGAGAGTTCATCATCCCAAAGGCAAAGTAACTTCAAAATACGGAAGCCGTCAGGTCTTTCCTTGGGTTTTTGCTGTGTTTCTTCTATGAGTTCTCAGAGAAGTTGCAAAAATAATGTAAAAACACATACAACTGACCCATTTTGTGCTCCATAATCTGAGTTATGTAACAGAAAAAATACAGCCATCTAGTTCTCATTAAAAGACCTTAGCATCTTCAACTCAAGATACTTTGGCTTATTATAGTAGGCTGGGTTGTGAAGAGCAGCTTTAAAAGATCTAGGGCGTCCATACAACTTTTCTACTGGGCAGAACCAATTTAAACGCAGCTCACTCCTTTATTCATGTCTTGGCACAGCTGAGGCAGTGGTGCAGGAGACAAAATGTGTGTGAGAACTCCTTTTGCTGATATTGTTAATAAAGGCAAAGGTCTGTGGCAGCAAGGTCCCAGAGCCTCAGGGCACAAGCTCAACACAGAGCGTATGACTTAACTTCCTTTGCTTTAGGGGAACTGCTCATTGCTTATATTTAGCTGCATTAACTGTGTTTCCAGAACCAGAAACTTCATTGTGGTACGTTATTTTAAGAAACAATCCAGTTTGTCTTACTTTTATCTGTTGATATCCAGAAGTCCAGTTCAGATGGAAATGGAAGGCTTCAATTGAGCTCTGGAGCACTGTGGGTGCCAATCTTGTGACAATAAAAAGAAAATAAAGCTGCAGAGGAGATTAGGAGGAGTGTGAAATTATAAGGCTTCTAAAAGTTAACATTGGAAAAACTAGTTAGATTTTCATATGGTCCATTGGGGAAAAAAAAAATAAAAAAACACCCACATGAGAAGTTATCCTAAACAGTTCTTGTTTGTAGCCAAAAGATTATAGAGTTCAAAGTCTGTGGACATCCATATTGCTACTTTTGTTTACCCATATGAATGAGCATGACCTGAGTATGCAATCTAGTCTGTGGATAACCAATATGAAACGTGTGTGTTGAGGTGTAAGGTGTTTAAATCAGAATAGAAATATGAGCAGTGCCAATCTTGTCCTTGCTTTGTTTCTGTGTTTTAAAGATGGACTCGGTAATGATTGATACACTGAATGTCTGAAGTTAGCAGCTTCACTTAGGAGATTTCCAGGGTAAATGAATTGTTTTAGGAAACAGGGTATTCTGCATACGTAAGAGACAGTTTTAATCCAAACTGCCCCAGAAGAGACATGATTACAGATTAAAGAAGCAATTACATTTTTTTTTCTGATTGTAATTAAGATCTATGCACTGCTGTTAGTATTACCATATATATTTATTGTGTAGATTTTATTTATATATATACCTTTATATATATATCAAGTCAATAGCTACATTTAAAAGTCACTACTTTTAATCTTTCAGCATTATGCTATATATTTGGCAGATGGTTCACATTTTTGAGTAGTGAAATATTTTGGGGAAGGTCCTCTTTCACTGGTTTATAACTTCTTAAATTTTCTTGACTCAAAGGTAAAATCTAGGAAATAATATTGGACAGTAAATGTCTCTGTGTTATCAAGAATGTCTTTTGGCCGTAGTGTTCCCTTGGACTCAGCATAAAGAAGGTTATCTTTAATAGGACAAGTGGCTCTAGCTGGCCTTGCAAGAGTAAGGACATCAGACCAGATGATCTCCAGAGGCTCCTGCCAACCTCAAGCATTCTGTTTTTCACTGTTTTAAAAAAAATCTACAGCACATGACAACGGTTTCTAAATAAGTGCCATCTGTTTGTGCCTTCTCAGTTTTCCTTTTAAAGTGACAAAGATATTTATTAATGCCATGTTTGAGAGATGGACAAGGTGTCTCAAACATGAACCAGCCTACCACCAATCTGCCATGACTAGGGTAATGCTGAGGAAACAGAAATGTAGTCTGCAGTTGAACAAGCCACTTCGCTCTAGATCCAAGCCATATGGCCGTGGAGGTTACCCATTCTGTTCTGAACCTCAGCCATATGACCACGGAGGTCTGCTATACAACTTCACTCTCTGTCTCTCGATCCAGAAGGGACTTATGCAGCCTTATGAGCGAAATATAAGTTGATTTACTCTGCCTTTATTCAGAGAAAAGTGAATTAAACCCATAATGAATAAATCTAATTTTAAAATTACATTGTTGACTATCACTACAGCAACATGTGAGATCCTTTCTAAGGTTCACCAACCAAATGTGTAAATTACAATACAAAATGAAATACGCAGCTGGGCTTTTCCATTTTGAGTGTTAGAGCAATGTGATCTTGTAAAAAAAGTGGTGTTTTAGAAAAATTGGGTCAGCCAAAGAGCTTTGAGTAGAATAGGTCCACACAGTCCTGATGGCATTCACTTAAAAAGTGGGCTTAACAATATGCAGACTGAGTGACTCCACTGGGCTTTTTGATAAAGTAGTGTTCATTCAGATGGAAAGGGATCATTGAAGATTTATAGCTGATGTGCTGTGTGCATTTAGGTTTAAAAGGGAATATTGTCCAACTTTAAAAACAAAATATTGCTGAATTATAGCCATGGAAAAATGCATTAAACATGTCAAACTCTCAGAATAATACTAGTAGTTCAAATACCATTTTGAACCTAAAGTTTGGACAAATAAGTTTAAAACAACATAAAATATTACCCAGGGAGTAGTAGCTGAGATATTAAAATGCTTTCTGTAGCATAAGTTCTTGAAGCATAGCAGTTTTTCATTCTTTTTGGGTAAACATTTTTATGCAACATTCTCCTAGCATGTATCTTTCTCTCCTTAGGTGTGACCCATGCTCTCACACATTTTTGTCACTGCAGAGACACTGTAATTTGTTGTCTTACCCTGTCTGCAAGTGTTTGCAAAGTGTTGCCTGTCATCTCAGACTTGAAGTCTGTAGGGTTATTGACCTCAGCAAGTTTGGACGAGAGCAGTGATTGTGTTAAATGCTCACGGTGTGCCTGCACTGTCAGTTGATTGGAGTCCATAGTCCCGTGCAGGCTTAGCATTATTTACACAGTAGCATGAACTCACATGTGCAATAAACCTGTAGTCCCTAAGGAGGGGAACTCAAGTGCTGTATGTCCAGACTCTCCTCTGTGAAGGTGTGGCACAGACAGCTGACCTATGCCTTCTACCTAATTCTCATCATACTACTGCCAGTCTAAGAGTCAAGACTGCTGATGAAAAGTACCTGACCCTTAAAAGTTTAAGCTCTTAAGAAAAACTCTGATCACACTGTTCATCCTTTAAAGAGACATTGTCCTGGTCTAAGTCAGAACAGAACTAATTCTGCTCAGTGATTTTACTTTTCAGCTCAGTCTCCCCTCTGTAACTGTGCTTCCTGCAGCTAATGTCCTGTTTTCACAGACAGGGTCTGCGTCTGCCGGTCGTAACACTCAACGTTTCTGTACCGAGGGCTGCTATGCACACCCAAGATCATGTGTGCTGCTTTGGGGATGAGGAGTAAAAGGTCACACCTCTGGGGAGGAGTGGACAGTTCAGGTGACCTAAGGTCTTCCATTCTGTATATTAAGTGTAAAGCTGAGGGGTCATGAGAGTCAAACTCTCTTCAACAGCCAGCATTTGAAGATGCCTCTGTCCATTCTGTCTTTGATCCTGATCATGCATTCTTTAATCCAGTTCCAGAATCCAGCTTTTGAATCTGGTTCCTGTCTGCCACTTTGTTCGGTCTGAGTCTTCTGCCACAACATCAGTGACAATGACTGTGTAACTGCCATCAGAAGGGTTGGGTTTGCTATTGGTTTTGTAAATATTCATGTATATTTAATTTTATTACTACTTTCATTTACATAGTTTTAGTTTTCTTTTTCAATTCATGAGTGTCTCTCCTTTTATTCCCTTTCTTTTTCCTTTTGGAAGGTAGAGGAGATCATAGAGAGTGCCTGTCAGTTGTTTAGTGGCCAGCCTGACACTTGACAGACACAGTGTGGTTTTGAGGGTTCTCCACTTCCAACAAGACCAGTGAGATGGTGAGCTTAAAAATTGGTCAAAAGACAACACCTTGAGTACTGTGTTTGGTTTTGGGCTTCCTAGTGCAAGAAAAATACTGAACTGCTGGAGGGTGTCCAGAAAAGGGCAGCAATACTGATGAGGGTCTAGAGAGCAAGTCTGTTCAGGAGTGGCTGAGGGAACTGGGATTGTTCAGTCTGGAGAAGTTAGCTGAGGAGCGGTCTCATTTCTCTCTGCAACTACCTGAAAGGAGGTTGTAGTGGAGTGGGAGTCAGTTCCATCTTCCTGTTATCAGATGCTAGAACCAGAAGAAATGGCCTCAAGCTGCACCAGGGAAGGCTGAGAGTGGATATTATGAAAACTTTCCTCACAGAGAGAGTGGTCAGGCATTGGAACAGGCTGCCCAGGGAGGTGGTAGACTTACCATCTCCAGAGGTGTTCAAGAAATGTGGGCATTACGCTTTGAAACACGATTTAGTGGCCATGGTGGTGGTAAGTCAGCAGTCAGACTTAGTGATCTTAGAGGTATTTCCAAACCAAGACAATTCTGTGACTCTACAAAATGTGCATTTTAACCATGAGAGATAAACGTTTTTAGTCATGTGATGGCAAAGATGCTGCAAGGTCATTTAACCTCTCTTCCAACTGAAACAATTCTATTCTATGAAAGTCTTGGCAAATAGTAGGTCTGCTTCTGTGGATCTTACCCTTTTATATTGCTACCTAAAATTTCCATACTCAGTTCAGTGCCAGTTACAATCCATGTAACTAGGCATCGAATGTCTATGGGTTATTTTCTGCCATGCAGTCAGTCTGGGGGGTGTATTATTTTGCATCACAGGCTGAGTGCTTCCAGTGCTCTTGACATTATACTTCTATTAGAATATAAAAATGTGTGTATGATGCTATTCCTACAAATCTTAGGACACTTTTGAAGCATATCAGATAGCCTTCTTCTAAATTGTTTTTCACAATTTTCTTGTGTCTCAGTGGGTTATTGTATTTGCAGCTATAAATGGAACTGAGATGCTCAAGTACATGGAGACAGACCTACACAGAGCACCTCCAAAGGAATGGGCAGACTGGTGTGAGGGTACTGGGCTTCACTGGCAGTTTCTTTGTGCCAGAAATAGTAGGGCTTTTAAAATTCTGTGTTGTGTTCCAAATGTAGGAGTTAATTGGAGTAGATACCTGAGCAAAGTCTTCTCCAGTGCATGGCAAATATGGGAGGTGAGACCCTTTCTAATAACATGTAAAAATTAAGGAATGCTCACTGGTAACAGGAATGCATTTGGATTGATTCATGTAAGCCTAAAGCTGGAATATTTTCTTTCCTTGAAATCAGTGTTTATTAAATTGGTAATTGCTTCAAACATGAAGAAATTTTCAAGGGACTGACACTTTTGTGTTCCTTCTGACTGCTTTCATCTTTGCCAGTTAGCATGTGGGAACTCCCAGTGTGTGCCAATAGAACTTGTCAATGATCATTCCAGAGCAGAGCAACAGGAAAGCCACAAAATACTTTTAGGTACTTTTCTCACACTGAAGTCTCATTAGAAATGTGAGTGGTTGTCCAGTACATTTTACTGTACTTCATTCAGGAAGGTATTAGCACATCAGCAAAACAAATACACGCTAAATACATGTAAAATCTGACACTTGTGGTCATTTAATACTCTGGGTAGTAGTATTAGCACTCATCAGTGAACCTCTAAGACATGAAGACTGATTTACACACTGGATTATTTTATTCTGCAGCCTAAAATGGGTGTCTGTCTTACTTGATTCTTGTATGCATTTTGCATCATACATGTAGCATTTACCCATGTTAAACCTGAAACTGAGTTTGGTATTTTCAGTTAAGAACTAAGTTACCAAACGGTGCTTTAAGTAATTTATTTCCCCCCNNCCCCCAGTAGAATCTCCTCTGGAGTTATGCTCAAGTTTCTAAAAAAGGATATATACATAATATTTTGCTATGGACATTTTATTGTTACAGAGATCTTCTTGTATTTCCTCCTTCTTCCCTCTCTCCAGCATTTGTTAATCTCATGTAGCGTAAAAAGGTTGGTTTCTTCTCTTTCTTTACTTTTAATCACACTGGCATCACAAATCCTAGAAAGTTTAACTTCTGCCTTGAGCCTGTCAGCAAATAAGATTTATGAAAGGATAAGTGCACTCTACTGTGAGCTGTTTAACACACACAAAAAAAAAATCTGAAAATTATTTCTATGTTGTGTTTTCTTTTTGGCCTGGAATGTAACAGTCATCACTAATGATAAAATGGGAATAAACAAATGTATGTCTTAGCTTTAAGCTTTTAAAAGTTTTTACAAGAAAAACCATCAAGCCAGCCAGCTGTTTATTCCTGATTCGGGGATGCTATTCCATGAAAAAGTATTCATGGAAAAAAAATACACTTGAGTCTTAGCCATGACATAAAACCCTACCCATACCAGTGTGTTTGCAGGGGTGTGGGGTTTTTAAGGCACAGGTGAAAGTTTCTGAGCAGAGAGACTAAACCTGTAATTTTGAATTTACGTTTCTGTGGTATTCAGTTAAAACCTGACCTTCCTTTCCATTCTGCATTCTAGTCTTTCAGCCTGTGAATATTACTGCCTCAATAAGCAAACAGGGGAAGCACAGGAAATAAGAAATTTTTTTTGCTGACACATAAATTCGAAATTTGAACTCTTGATGAAATGGTGCAGCAAGCATCTTGGCAGAAAGCAACTGAAAAATCAGAATGCCTTGATAAAATGTGCATAGAGATGCTGCTTGGAACAGAACAGAAAGCATCCATTTTACCATCTAAGAAAAATGCAAATGTATGAACTTTGCGCTTCAGCGTTCTTTAGCATTCTGTGAGTTGCCCAGGGGCCAGTCTCTGAATGATTACAGTGTTTCAGTTGGCTCTGGGACTGTCACGTTTTGTCTACACATCAAAAGTAGTGTAGACTACTTTTGATCAGAGTGATAGTCTTACAGTTGAGAATATATGTCAACATCAGGGACTACCTGTGTGCATCTGTGCAACACAGGACTCGGAACAGACTGCGCATGGAGTCAAAAGACAGACAGGAGGTGATGAGAAGTTACCCAGCAGATATGTTGATGCTTTCTGATGAGTGAAACCTTCACAGAAGTGACTGGATAAGAAATGTAAAGGAATCATAGAATCATAGAATGGTGAGGTTGGAAGGGACCTGAAGGTCTAGTTCCAACCCCCTGCCATAGGCAGGGACACCTCCCACTAGTACAGGTTACTCAAGGCCTCCTCCAACCTGACCTTGAACACCTCCAGGGAGGGAGCATCCACAACCTCCCTGGCCAACCTGTTCCAGTGCCTCACCACCCTCACTGCAAAGAACTTCCTCCTAACATCCAGTCTAAATCTCCCCTCTGCCAGTTTAAACCCATTGCCCCTTGTCCTGTCGTTGCAGGACCTTATAAATAATCCTTCCCCAACCTTCCTGTAGGCCCCCTTCAGATACTGGAAGGCTACTATCAGGTCCCCTCGAAGCCTTCTCTTCTCCAGGCTGAAGAGCCCCAACTCTCTCAGCCTGTCCTCATAGGAGAGCTGCTCCAGCCCTCTGATCATCTTTGTGGCCCTCCTCTAGACCCGCTCCAACACTTCCATGTCCTTCCTGTGCTGAGGGCTCCAGAACTGCACACAGAGTTGCCGTCTCTTTTATTGGCAGAGGAGGATGTAAACATGAGGCAAAGATTTAATTTTATAGTAAAAACACTTTAAAAGCAAAAAGACATTGAATTAGCTAGGAAATATTATAGGCAAATTCAGACTTCAATAATCAGAGGAGGGTTGTTTATCATCTGCAGTTGTTTGGCATGCCCTGTAGCAAGGTACTGGGCTAGAACCCAGAAGTTCACTTATAGACCTCTGCTATTCCAGGTTTTACTGCTGCTTTTATTACTTTCTTTTAGACTTCTCTAGTTCATCCCTGTAGCTTGTCAGGAATACAGTCCAGTTCATACCTATCTTAAAACCAGCTGAGAAGAGCTGTCTAGAAAAGTCATCAGTGTCACATGCATATGATTAGTGTTATGTCAGGCTGTTCCCAAGCCTTGTCAATACAATTTGTCCCCTTTTCCTGACAACATTTATGCTTTAAGACAACAGTGTAATGACTAGGTACTGTGCAGTAATGAGTAAAAGTCCCCAGAGGAAAAGTTCTTCTGGCTTATAAAACAGTGATGTTCACAGCTGGGGTAGAGGAGTTTCTGGGGTGGTTTTTTTGTTGTTTGGTTGTTGGGGTGGGTTTGTTTTTGTTTGTTTTTTTTTTGTGGTGTGGGTTTGATTTTATTTGTTGTTGGTTATTTTTTTTTAATGATGGCAAGTGCAAAATAGATTTTTATTAAACTATTTTAAAAGCAGGTCTGTATTGCAAGAGCATTTAAGAAAATGCATTCTCTATCAGGGTCTTAAGGAGTTAGAGGTTCAAATGCAGGTGTGTCATAATAGTATTTCAGACCTTTTTTCATATTTGGATTTGAAGCATGTGCACATACTCATTAGAAAGGCATAATAGAAATCAAAAGCTAAAAGTATAAAAAAAGAAAAGACCTAATCTTCTGCATTTAATTATCAAGATCATCTGAAAAATAACAATCTACACCTAAAATATAACATTCTAAACCAAATGCTCATGACAAAACTTTAAATAAATAAATAAACTTACATCTACACTGAGATATCACTTCCTGGATTGAAAAAAAATTGAATTGCAGTCTCATAGCTCCCTTGAGTGCTTGAAAATAGAATAGCAGCTCTTAATAACAGAGCACTTTCCTGTGAGAGGTGGACTTTCATGTCCTTACCATTTTTCTGGCAAACTTTCAACCACCACCAGCAAAAGTTTTCATTGATTTCCTCCTACTGTAAGGCAGTAATGAACTGCTGTCTCTTTCTTTCATGAACTGCAGGAACTGGAGAAAATGAAGGAAGCTAGAGAGATTATATATCTGGGCTGATCTGTTTCCTGTGTCACTACATGAAGTCTATCAGGCTAATTCTTAACATATCTGCACTAAATATAGAAAATAGATTTTCCATTGCAACAGTGGACAATCCAAAGTAGAAATCTGTCAAGATGCTGTGAAATTGTCCACTCTCTCTCCAAAAAAAACCAGACTCCTTTTGCCACTGCCCAGGTAGAGAGGTCACTGTTGTTATGAAACGTTGTGCCATTATCCCAAACTGCTACTTCTGCGGTTTAGTGAAGGGTTACCATTTTGTTAGTTGTTGCAATCAAGTGATCCTGAGGAAGTTAAAAGCTATTTGTGAGAAATATTGGTACACACTTCACGTATTTTGGCCCTTTGAAGATGATTTAGGCACAGGAAATAGATGGGGGTGTTCGTGGCCATTAGCATTTGAGGTGTCAGGGGGTGATACCTGATGTCTGATTCCCTCTACTTATAATTGATGGGAAGACTGCAGAATGAAGTGCAGCTGGAGGAAAGGAAATGGGGACATGTGAACTAAAGTAGTAATGTAAGGGAGAGGTTTGTGCATGTTCCAGTCTTTGTCGTAAATCAACAGTTAATTATTTTCATTGTCATGACTAGGGATTGTGAAAACGTAGTACTTCATTAAGAAAGCAGCACAATGATCTAAATCTGTATCTTAATGAAGGAAATGCATTGTGATCCTAATGTCCTCTTGACTAAGATAATGAATTTAAGCTTTTTTTTTTGTATTTTCTTTCTTTCATGTTATCAAGTATGCTGAAAATTTTCCACAGATAAGATTTGCTTGTGATTTATCTCTTGTTTTGTGGAACCAAATACATTTTAGCTTGTTCTCCAAATCATTGCTTTAATGTTTACCTTGAATGCGAGTTCAGCACTGGTGGGGTAAATATGTGTGAAAGCTAATCAAAGTATAACAAGAGTTTAGAGCACTTGCATGTCACTACATCATCAACTGAGGGTTTTATGGGTTTGAGATTTACAGCTAGTGTCAGTTTCAGCACAGAACAGTGAGGCATACATTGATGGTCTTCTCCAGCTTCTTATTATCACAAACTTTGCATATACATAATACATTTTAGATAGCACAGTCTAGACGTTCTAAAAGGCATGTAGTGCACACAGGGCTTGAGTAGACAACCTTTATTCTAAATAGCAGACTGGGTCCACGTTCTTGTATTGACATCTCCTTTCTGTATAATGGAGAAATACACGAATGAACCTTGAATGTGTTGGGGTTTGGGGATTTGTTGAAACTAGAGAAAGCAAAAGAAAATCACTAAAAAGCAGTGGTAAGTTAGGGTGACCCAGTGGTTGCAGAGTCTGTCTGTGAGAGATCTGGGGGTTTATAAACATGATATTGAAACATTTATTATGTTTTGCCTTTCTACAAACTTAGATAATGCACAAAAGAAGGGACCATTTCAAATATAAAAGGAACCTTTGCGTGGCCAGCAGGGCAAGGGAGGTGATTCTGCCCCTTTGCTCTCCTCAGACCCCACCTGGAGTACTGTGTGCAGTTCTGGAGCCCTCAGCACAGGAAGGACATGGAAGTGTTGGAGCGGGTCCAGAGGAGGGCCACGAGGATGATCAGAGGGCTGGAGCAGCTCTCCTACGAGGACAGGCTGAGAGAGTTGGGGTTCTGCAGCCTGGAGAAGAGAAGGCTTTGAGGGGACCTGGTAGTAGCCTTCCAGTGTCTGAAGGGGGCCTACAGGAAGGCTGGGGAGTTATTATTTACAAGGTCCTGCAATGACAGGACAAGGGGCAATGGGTTTAAACTGGCAGAGGGGAGATGTTAGGAGGAAGTTCTTTGCAGTGAGGGTGGTGAGGCACTGGCACAGGTTGGCCAGGGAGGTTGTGGCTGCTCCCTCCCTGGAGGTGT
>VWZE01014347.1:191912-202506 GCA_013396675.1 Eubucco bourcierii | reverse complement strand
TGGGGAGAAGGTGGAAGGGTGGTTGGGAGCCCCTCCTGGGGTCTCTGATTTCTGGGAGGGGAGTTGTGTTGCTGTATTACCTTTTACTTGTATATTTCTGTAAATATTGTGTATATAGTGTAAATATCTGCTGTACATTGTGCAAAGCTGTAAATATAGCTTCATCATTTAACTTCCAGCCGACTGAGTGTTAGTCTGGGTCATTTTACAAAGTGTGGGGGGGTGGGTAACTTCCAAACCTTCACAAGGTGTTTAAGGCCAGGTTGGAGGAGGCCTTGAGTGAGGTGTACTAGTGTGAGGTGTCCCTGCCTATGTCAGGGGGTTGGAACTAGATGATCCTTGAGGTCCCTTCCAACCTTACCATTCTATGATTCTATAATTATCTGAATCTCTTACTTGTATGTCTTTAGCAGTGCTAGGTTAACCCGTAGCCCTATCCAGTTTCTGTTGAGAGGGAATATGTTGTGAACTATTACTAGTCAAATTTACCTTCAAAAAAGCCATAAAGATAGTATACAGGATTATACAAGACATTTCTAGTGTTAGGGAAGTACTTATAGAAATCTCAGTAGGATGTTTCCTGGTTTCTGATGATGAAACTGCTGAAATCTTTGTCTATTTCCAAAGATTAACGAGCTCCTATTTTTAAAAAACAATTTACCTTATTCGTAGTGTTCCTTTTGCTTTGGAACGATAACTTATAAGACACTATTTAGTTACCAAAACATGATTTGAATTATCTGATACAGAAATGAAAAAGCATTGTTTAAAATATTTCCAATTAACCTTCTATATTGAAGTCAAAAAAGGCTGAACAGTTTATGCAAGGGCGAAACAATTTGAACCTTCATTTCTGAACCTGTTTCTTTTGTTGCTTGTATAATTGTTAGACACTTAGGTACTACTTCAGGATCAGGTACTACAAGGAATAATGTCTTGATGTTATGAATTTGTGATGGTTTGGGAGTTCCCTGCCCCCCCACACTTTGTAAAATGACCCAGACTAGAACTCAGCCAGCTGGAAGTTAAGTGATGAAGCTCTATTTACAGCTCAGCACAATGTACAAGCAGAGATACACACTATAGACAGGATATTTACAGAAATATACAAGTTAAAGGTAATACAGAAACACAACTCCCCTCCCAGAAATCAGAGACCCCAGGAGGGGCTCCCAACCACCCTTGCACCTTCTCCCCACTCCTGTACCTTACCCCAAGGTTTGCCTTATGCACAAGGTAAATTAGGAGGATCAGCCAGGGGTGTTAGAAGAAAAGTGGTTAGTGAGGATTAATCAGCAGAGGAGTCAGAGCCCAGAAACTGCTAGATCACCCCAGCAGCTCCTGTTCCAACCAGAGCCAGACAGAGACTGACTTATCTATTGTTTTGGTTATTGTTCCCAAACATTTTCTTAGCAAGCATATGAGTGAAGTAGACATCATGATGTTTTCTTTTCACAGTCTATAGTGTAATTTTCTCTATTAAAATATTCTAATTAGCCTCAAACCAGCACAGAATTGGTGGGTCAGTATTTCTTTACTTACAGTCATGGGCTTTATGATTCTGCAGACTCACCTCTGGGTAGTCCTTATGGTTGCTCTAGCTGAACAAGTAAAATGCAGCTTGGTGCATATATGCATGTGTATTTCCACAAAATCTTAATCCTACTAATATTTTTTTAAATAATATTTTAATCTTGATGCATACATGATGTATGTATGCACATACACTCTACCTTCATGTATTTCATGTGAAGATTTTTACCTGTCACCTACTGTATGTAAACCCAAACAAATCAGTGCAGCTTTTAGCGTGGGCTCTCCTTGAGAGATATTTCTGTGATGCCAGTAAATGCAGGGCTAGTTGTGAGAGCTAAATACAGAGACATCACTGCAAATACAGAAGTATGCAATATGCCTGTACAAAACTAAATTGGAGTGCTATAGAAATGAAAGATTGTGATCTTAGTCTTTTTTATGCTGCCTTGTAAACACCCTAAATCTGACAGAGGTATAAATAAAGTCTATTAAATATTTATTAATGTAATTTGTGTTACAATACAGCAATCGGTTTCCTTGTCTTTTATTTCAGTTCTGTACTCCTACAGAACAAAATTATATCCAGTTATTCTTAACCAATCAAGCCATACTTTAAAAAATTAAGTATTTAATCACACTAAATGCTCTCCTATGAGGACGGACTGAGAGAGTTGGGGCTCTTCAGCCTGGAGAAGAGAAGGCTTCGAGGAGACCTGATAGTAGCCTTCCAGTATCTGAAGAGGTCTACAGGAAGGCTGGGGAGGGACTATTGACAAGGTCTTGTAATGACAGGACAAGGGGCAATGGCTTTGAACTGGCAGAGGGGAGATTTAGACTGGATGTTAGGAGGAAGTTCTTTGCAGTGAGGGTGGTGAGGCACTGGCACAGGTTGCCCAGGGAGGTTGTGGCTGCTCCCTCCCTGGAGGTGTTCAAGGCCAGATTGGATAAGGCCTTGAGTGAGCTGTACTAGTGGGAGGTGTCCCTGCCTATGGCAGGGGGTTGGAACTAGATGATCCTTGAGGTCCCTTCCAACCTTACCATTCTATAATTGTAAACAGGGGTGACAGAATGAGAATCTGAAGAATTTTCAGAAACCCCTGCAATCTCTTACAGAAGCTTTCTGTGCACATTAATTTATGAAGGATAGTCTCACTTTTTAGTAGTGTTGGTATTTATAACAATGAAACATCAAACTTGCATTCTTGTTAAGGTTAAAAAAAAACAACAAACAAACCAACCATAAAACAACAAAAACCACCCCACCCCCCACAATAACAATGCAGCTAGAGAAATAAAGATTTTAGCCTTTTCTGCACCTACAGCAGTTCAGAAGTGAGTTTCTAAAACTTACCAAGTGTGCTGGTTTGAGGCTAATTAGAATATTTTAATAGAGAAAATTACACTATAGGCTGTGAAAGGAAAACATCATGATGTCTGCTTCACTCATATGCTTGCTGGAGAATTGTTTGGGAACACTAACCAAAACAATAGATAAGTCAGTCTCTCTCTCTGTCGCTTGCTGGAGCAGGAGCTGCTGGGGTGAACTAGCAGTTTCTGGGCTCTGGCTCCTCTGCTGATTAATCGTCACTTACCACTTTTCTTCTAAGCCCCCTGGCTGATCCTCCTAATTTACCTTGCGTGTAAGGCAAACCTTGGGGTAAGGTACAGGGGTGGGGAGAAGGTGTAAGGGTGGTTGGGAGCCCCTCCTGGGGTCTCTGATTTCTGGGAGGGGAGTTGTGTTGCTGTATTACCTTTTACTTGTATATTTCTGTAAATATTCTGTATATAGTGTATATCTCTGCTGTACGTTGTCCTGAGCTGTAAATAGAGCTTCATTCCTTAACTTCCAGCTGACTGAGTTCTAGTCTGGGTCATTTTACAAAGTGTGTGTGTGTGGGGGGTGGGTAGCTCCCGAACCTTCACAACAAGAAGCAGAGGTTCTGAAAGGGAAGTATTGACACAGGTTTGGCCTTGGTCTGAACTAGACAACGTAGATCCAGCAAGCAGTGTATTAGTAGAACTGCTGTCACAGTGTGCTGCATAGTTTTTCCATTTTTTAATTAAGACAAAAATCAAAATCTTGGTAGTTCTCACAAATCTGATTGAAAATCACTTGACAAATTTTGATGTATTTTTAGTCTTTGATCTCGATTTCTATTATTATTTTTTTTAAATGTATGTTCAAAGTGTCTGATACAGAAAGCAACCTTTTTGTCCGATCCATCTTTTGACTTCCCCAAGACATTAGTAAGAGGTGGTAAATTCACTCCTTTTTTT
Organism: Eubucco bourcierii; assembly: GCA_013396675.1. Lineage (NCBI taxonomy): Eukaryota > Metazoa > Chordata > Aves > Piciformes > Ramphastidae > Eubucco > Eubucco bourcierii. The sequence continues at coordinate 198,693 of VWZE01014347.1, read as the reverse complement.
CCTTTACTGCCAGGCTAATACACTGACTGAGAGGTTTTTTGTTTTGTTTCTTTTTAACCTGCTATGTGTATCTACTTAATTCCTATGTTTTCAGTCTAAAATTCAGGATTCTTTTCAATATGAGCATGGAAATCTGGTGAGAAAAATCACAAGAGAGGCAATTAACTTAAAACAGACCCGTTTAGGAGGTCTGGAATATATTCTAGTTAAGTATTGTTTCTGCTTACCATCACTTTGTAAGGACATGTTCCCTCTGGAAGTATCTTATTCTGTGAAACACATGTACTTCACTGATAGTGCTCCTATTGAAATTCATTCCATCATTCTCTAAGAATTGTGCTACACTTAAATGTCCACAACAGGTGAAACATAGCAGTTATCCAGCTCATGAAGTTCGAGCCTTCTTTCAGAAAATTCTGGTATGAAACTGCAGTGATTTTTCCCAACCTAGGGTCCAGACAGGCTGCTTTATTAAAAAGGAAATTTATTTTTCACTTCAGTACAGTTTCTTACGTTCTTTGGTTCATTTAACATCTGTTATAATTTCTGTAACGATCAGTGTAAAACAGCACACCTAAAAATATGTAAATTCATTCTGCTGAGCTGTACTAACAGCTTAGTAGTTAAGTGCATGCCAGGTCTTCTGTTTGTCATTGTTCTAGTGACTTTCAAACACCCCAGGAGTCACACAGTTACTGATGCTGCAGCCTAAACTCGGTGAGTGATGTGGTCCAGCATCAGACTTGGCAGAGTTGGGTAATAGTTGGACTTGATGATCTTAAAGGTTTTTCCCAACCGAAATGATTCTATGATGACAGCATTTAACTCGACTTTTCTGTATAAGGTTAGGAGAAACGTTTAGTCATTGCCTTTGTGCAAGAAGCAGTCTCTCCTTAGTGGGGATTATAGACCTAGTCTGATCAGCAAGCTGCTCTGCATTGGTGCCAGATACCTAGTGGGGTGCACAGCAAAATTGAGGCTCCTTCACCGCTGCTGCTGTGCCCCTATCTGGTACAGGCTGTCTTGTGTTGCGACGCTGTGGTCAGCTAAGGACCTGAGAGCAAACTGATGAGTGAATGGTGCTGCATGGCACAAACTGTTCACCACCCTGTGGTTTCTGACACTGAAACTCTCACCCTAGCTTCCTAAAGGAATCTCTAATTTTGTACTCTCCCATGAACTGCAGGTATGAACTGAATTCCAGAACTGTTCCTTGTTGACAGATCCCTTCCAGAGATGCTCAAATAGCTTTTCGGAGTACTTTGTTTAAACCATGGTTATGTTTTGCCCTGGTGAATATCAGTTCTCTTGAGTAGTTATCTCATGATGTGCAGCCAAGTCTATTGGAAATAGTTCTTATTCTGTGACTACCTTCTAGAGGAGTGTAAATGAGGGCCAGAGCAACAAGGCATTCTTGTGCTGGTTTGAGGCTAATTAGAATATTTTAATAGAGAAAATTACACTACAGACTGTGAAAGGAAAACATCATGATGTCTACTTCGCTCATACGCTTGCTAAGAAATTGTTTGGGAACAATAACCAAAACAATAGATAAGTCAGTCTCTCTCTGTCGCTTGCTGGAGCAGGAGCTGCTGGGGTGATCTAGCAGTTTCTGGACTCTGACTCCTCTGCCGATTAATCCTCACTTACCACTTTTCTTCTAATCCCCCTGCCTGATCCTCCTAATTTACCTTGCGTGTAAGGCAAACCTTGGGGTAAGGTACAGGAGTGGGGAGAAGGTGGAAGGGTGGTTGGGAGCCCCTCCTGGGGTCTCTGATTTCTGGGAGGGGAGTTGTGTTGCTGAGTTACCTTTTACTTNATCTCCCAAACCTTCACAATTCTGCATTTTCAGCCATGCTGCTGAATTGAAGGAAATATTGGAACAACTCCTTGTATAACATGGAGATTGTGCTTTCTGTTAAATTGCCTCTGACTGAAGAAATATTCATCTAAATGCTGGCAAGAACTTTATTCTGATGGGTTGGATCTTGTGAAACAATGGACATTTTCTTAAATGCCTTTCAGGGTGTTCAATTAATGCAGTGTTTTTTTCCAGATACCCTGTTTCGTGCTACCTTTCCATTAAGTGAGAGGGGTTTTTTTCTATATTACTGACCTTTTAGTTTCTGAAGATGAGTTTATTTCTTAATTCTGTAGGGACTAGAAGGACTGTAAGTGGGCAAATCCTTTAATTTCAAATGTACAAGTACATGGCTGCTTTTGTTCTCTGATGAATTGAACATTAGGTCTATTAATACAAGTAACAGAACATAATGGCTACTCATCAAAAGTAGAAATAATTATTTCAGGAGCACAAAACTAACCTTGCCAGATAATTGCTTGTTGAAATCTGATGCTGTGCAACAAATGGGGGATTATTAACAGCAGACTCCCATGTTCATCTGTTCTGTATTTAAATGTTGTATGCTACAATGATAGGGCTATCACAACATTAAAAGCATATTCATTTCCTTGGATATGTATATCAATTCTTGATTACAGATTTTGATTGCAAGAGGGCTCTGCCAAGTCTTAATAGATGTTGTATTGTCCTCCAAAATGCTGGGGAGGTCTGAGTAAATATTTTGGGGTCATATAGGTGTATATTACTTGCTGAATGAAAACAACCATCATTGTACTCCCATTTTGCTGTTTTTTAAAATTTTTTCATGTGTATGTCTTCATTACACTTTTCCTAAAAACACAAACCAGGTCTTGTGGTTTTAAATCCATGTTTATCCAGTAGGCACAATGAGATTTGTGAAGATGGGTTTAAACTGGCAGAGGGGAGATTTAGACTAGATGTTAGGAGGAAGTTCTTTACAGTAAGGGTGGTGAGGCACTGGCACAGGTGGCTCAGGGAGGTTGTGGCTGCTCCCTCCCTGGAGGTGTTCAACGCCGGGTTGGATGAGGTCTTGAGTGAGCTGTACTAGTGGGAGGTGCCCCTGCCTATGGCAGGGGGTTGGAACTAGATGATCCTTGAGGTCCCTTCCAACCTTACCATTCTATGATTCTAAGATTTTAATCTACTCGAAAAAAGTGTAACACAAACTAGTAAAAAGAAGATGTGTAAGATAGCAGACAGACAAGAGAGTTTTCAGCCTACATAAGTAATGACACTCAAAATAACTTTAAAAAGATCTGTTAGATTTCAGTGATTCGAATCTTTACAGTATAACAGTATCACCAGGGTTGGAAGAGACCTCAAAGATCATCAAGTCCAACCCGTTACCACAGACCTCAAGACTAGACCATGGCAACAAGTGCCACGTCCAAACCCGCCTTGAAGACTTCCAGGGACGGTGACTCCACCAGCTCCCTGGGCAACCCATTCCAGTCACCAATGACTCTGTCAGTGAAGAACTTTCTCCTCATCTCCAGCCTAAACTTCCCCTGGCACAGCTTTAAACCAAGAGGGAAGCCTTTTGTTTGAATACATGGTGTGACAAAGTGAGCAGTGATCACTTGCTCACTTTGTCACACCGTGTGTTCAAACACACCATATAACTTTGAATTTCCACTACAAGCTACATCAAACATCTGGCTACTTAGCTTGAGGCATATGGTTTGGCTAAGTGGAGAGCTTACTGTTCCTGTGGGTTAAGGTCCTAGATTGTAAACCTCAACTTCAAGAAGGAGCTAGCTGCTGCATTTTACTGACCAGTAGTTCGCTGGCTGCTACAGTTTGCACCAGCTTTTCTTCAGAAGAGGATGTTGTGGATGTGTCTCTTGTCATGTGGACCATGGTGATGGGATGTTCCTGAACAGTAACCCCAGTGTGTGCCAGTTGTCCTCTGTTCTCACTATCTCAACACACTTTGAGTCTCTGCAAATGATCCATGCAGACCTGAGATGCTTCCACTAACCTAAGTCTGTCCATCCATCCTTGTGACTGGGGTAAATCACTTAAAAGCAGATTTTATGAAGTATGCATTTGTACTTGGATAGATTTTTACAAGCAATTTTTTTGGAAAATGTCTTACACTGAGGTCTTTCTCTGCTCTAATAAAAAAAAAATAAAAATTGTGCCACTTCATTTTGTGACTAAAAAGTTAAATTACCTTCGCCAGCGTAGTTCATGGTATGACCGTATTTTTGCTCTAATCGGTTTAATGCTTTTCATCAAGAGTGGTCCACAAATGCTACTCAGGACTATATTGGCAAGCATAAAAAGTGCTAAAAATAAGTCGAGTTTTCTATAACAAAATTTGCATTTAAAAAATCCTTTTGTATCAAAAAAAAAAAAAAGGCATGATTTATGCAATCATTTGTGACTGAAAAAAGCCACCTGAAAAAAATGCCTTATTTCAAAAGGCGATCACGAAGGCTTCAACGTAGATGTAATCTAATTTCTCCACTCATTTTATCTGCTTTCTCTCCTTGAACTGGAAAACTGCTGTCATAACTGTATCTATTTCCTGTAGGAGCTATTAGTCCTGCAGGGCTGTGAGCATTACATCCGCTTAAACGTGATCAGTTTTCTCTTCTGTGTGTTACTGATACGCTATTATCACGTAATACTGCTCATCCATCAGAGGCTGCTGTATTTCCCATGCAGATTTTGTGATAGAGGAGTGCTGAAATGTCCTTTTTTTTTTAAAAAAAAAAAAAGTTAAAATTCCAAAATATTCAGTAATTTCCTCTCATGTTACTTACATATGCTGCAGAGCACAACTCTCTTGTGATGTATTTCAAGGTTGTAATGTGAAATGTTTCTCTGCTTTTAATTCCTAAGCAAAAGCACTTTAACCATCAGTTTTGAGCGTAACCACCTCAATTCCTCTTTATTTAAATGGCAGATTCAATAAAAACTCCATCTGGCTTCCATAGGAAGCTTGCACAAGTCCCTGGAAATTGATTTTATTTCTTTTCAGGACACGAGGAATTGTGGCCAGGATTAGAACCTCTTCCTTCTGTAGCATACTTGCCAGATGGCAAGTTTATTGAATCTGGTTTTAACTTACTAGAGCTTAAAGGAATGAACACAGCTCAGAGAAGTGGGTGCTACATTTCTACTTCAAAGGTCTCCTTCAAAATCAACCTCCAAAGATTTATATGCAGAGTGTGGATGTGACCTAGGCAGTCTGTTGCATACCTCTCATCTCTTGCAGTGCTGGAAATGGAGTTACAGTGACACAAACCACTTTATAATATCTCAGTAATTTCAAGTTCAAGCAGCATTCAGTGAATCTTGTTACATGGCTAAATCAAGCTTTTTAATTGTTTATTTTACCGTGTAAGTTTCTACAGTGTTTCCCTTGAAATACTTGTCTTGTAGCTAAAGCATTCAACTGTGTAATATCCACTGATGCCACTTAAAACTATCCTTAGGTGTTGTCCTTAATATAGAAGTGTGCTCTGTACTAAGAACTAAGACTTTCGTACTGGTTTGAGGCTAATTGGAATTTCATAATGGAGAAAATGATATTACAGGCTGTGAAAAGAAAACAGTGGTGATGTCTACTTCACTTATAGGCTTGCTGAGATGTTTAAGAAAGGAATACAAAACAAAGATAAGCCTCTCGGGCTGTCTAGCAGCTTCTGGCTTTTCTCCTCTCTGCCGAGTAACCTCACTAACCACTTCCTTCTAACCTCCCTGGCTGATCCTCCAACCTCACCTTGCACATAAGGCAAACTTTGAGGTAAGGTATAGGAGTGGGGGGAAGGTGGAAGGGTGGTTGGGAGCCCCTCCTGGGGTCTCTGATTTCTGGGAGGGGAGTNTGGGGGGGGGGGGAACTCCCAAACCATCACAACTTTTGATGGAAAACATGTAGTTTCATCAGCTTTTAGGTTTGACTTAGGGAGAAAATAGACTGTTTCTACTCAGATTTCTTATAGTGGCTTTTATAGTTGTGAAAATGTTTCTGGTTAATTAATGATGCAAATTGTAAATTATTTTATGAAAGAATCCTCCTGTTTTCAAAATACAAAGCATTGTTCAACGTTTCTGTTAGCTACAGAGAAATCAGAACGTTATACTACAGGATTATTTTTGCTGTTTCTTCTGAGGATAGAGAAGACTGCTCCTGTGAACTGATGCCAAAGAATTTCAGACTTATTTTCTTTCAAGTGCAGAACAGTCAAGATGCTGACCTCTGCTGAGGTGTAGTTGCATGCAAATTTTCAGACACTTATGTGTAATGTCTGTTGTAACTATTCATGTTCTTTGTTAAATATGACTGTTTACATGCAGTGTGGGCCTAGATTTGTAGAGCAAAGCATATGAAAACTAATACATTGCTTGAGACTGGGAAATAAATAATTACTGCTAAAAAATATTTCCCTTTTCCAGTTTGATGCTTCAGAAATGCATAATGTGTATGTATATGTACCAGTGCTGTTCAACATCTTTGTCAGTGACATGGACATAGGAATCACCCTCAGCAAGTTTGCAGATGACACCAAGCTGTGTGGCACAGTCGACTTGCTAGAGGGCAGGGATCCATCCAGAGGGACCTGGACAGGCTGCAGAGGTGGGCCCAGGCCAACCTCATGAAATTCAAGAAGGTCAAGTGTAAGGTCCTGCACCTGGGTAGGCACAATCCCAAGCACAAATCCAGGCTGGGTGGTGAGTGGCTGGAGAGCAGCCCTGAGGAAAAGGACCTTGGAGTCTGGGTTGATGAAAAACTCAACATGAGCCTGCAGTGTGCACATGCAGCTCAGACAGCCAACCGAGTCCTGGGCTGCATCAAGAGCAGCGTGGCCAGCAGGGCAAGGGAGGGGATTCTGCCCCTTTACTCTGCTCTTGTCAGACCCCACCTGGAGTACTGTGTGCAGTTCT
>VWZE01014347.1:147994-191244 GCA_013396675.1 Eubucco bourcierii | reverse complement strand
CAGGCTGAAGAGCCCCAACTCCCTCAGCCTGTCCTCATAGGAGAGCTGCTCCAGCCCTCTGATCATCTTTGTGGCCCTCCTCTGGACCCGCTCCAACACTTCCATGTCCTTCCTGTGCTGAGGGTTCCAGAACTGCACACAGTACTCCAGGTGGGGTCTGACAAGAGCAGAGTAAAGGGGCAGAATCACCTCCCTTGCTCTGCTGGCCACGCTTCTCTTGATGCAGCCTAGGACTCGGTTGGCTGTCTGGGCTGCATGTGCACACTGCAGACTCATGTTGAGCTTTTCATCAACCCAGACTCCAAGGTCCTTTTCCTCAGGGCTGCTCTCCAGCCATTCACCACCCAGCCTGTATTTGTGCTTGGGATTGTGCCTACCCAGGTGCAGGACCTTACACTTGGCCTTATTGAATTTCATCAAGTCCCTTCCAACCTTACCATTCTATGATTCTATATATAGCCTATGTTCTATTTGCTCCTTTTACTGGAGTCTCTGCTACGATGGCAGTTCTTACACCATGCGATGTATTTGTGATGGCACAGCAACACTCATGTTAAAACTGTTCACCTCAGTCTTAGAAATAAGGAAATACTCCTCTGTCCTGCATCAGGACATAGTGTTGCGAGTAGGATTAGGGAGGTCATTCTACCCCTGTACTCTGCACTGGTTAGGCCACACCTTGAGTATTGTGTCCAGTTCTGGGCACCTCAATTTAAGAAGGACATTGAGGTGCTTGAGCGTGTCCAGAGAAGGGCAACGAGGCTGGGGAGAGGCCTTGAGCCCAAGCCCTATGAAGTGAGGCTGAGGGAGCTGGGATTGTTTAGCCTGGAGAAGAGGAGGCTCAGGGGAGACCTTCTTGCTGTCTACAACTACCTGAAGGGTGGTTGTGGCCAGGGGGAGGTTACCTTTTTCTCTCAGGCAAGCAGCACCAGAACAAGAGGACACAGTCTCAAACTGTGCCTGGGGAAGTTTAGACTGGAGGTGAAGAGAAAGTTCTTGACTGAGGGAGTCATTGACTATTGGAATGGGCTGCCCAGGGAGGTGGTGGAGTCACCGTCCCTGGAGGTGTTCAAGGTGGGTTTGGATGTGGCACTTGGTGCCATGGTCTAGTCTTGAGGTCTGTGGTGATGGGTTGGACTTGATGATCTTTGAGGTCTCTTCCAACCCTGATGATACTGTGATCCTGTGATCTTATGGTGTATAAGACTCACCTGCCTCAGTGGGTTAAAAGTAATTTTTTTCAGTCTTAAGCAATAAATGTTCATTGCTGAATTCTTTGCGAGGAAGTTTTCATAATTCTTGAACCAAGATTTTATAGGAAATATCTTTAGGAAATCTGTTTACTTGCATTGAGACTGGACTTGCTGTTTGGATATCACCTTATCCATCTTCTTAAACTAGTTTGTTAGGACTTTTAGCACTACACACTTACTGGGATTTCCTGCACTTCAAAAAAAACCCAAACCAAACCCTAAACAAAACAAAACAAAAAAAACAGGAACTGGAAATGTAGTTGAAATTTAGTATGAATGTTGAGGAATCTACCTCACGAAAAAAGGTAGTAATAGCACCAGCAACAGAAACAACAGTTTGTTACAGATAAAGACATTAGGAGTTAATACTTCTCTAAAACTCTCTAAGATTACTGTTGGCTTCCCTTCAAATTAATTTGTAGTCAATTCACCTATTGTATTACTTTACCACTTCTTTCATATATTGCAAGGAACATGTAGAAAAAAATAATGAGCCTCTGTAAATCTCATGGATGTAATTGCATCCAGGGATACTGATGACATCATGAATCATTGCAAGGTACAGTGGTTTCTGTGGTGTTTCCAAATGAAATTAAAGCTCTCTTGTTTATAGTTTGTTAGTGATCCTCTCCATTCAGTAGAACAGTTTATGGATCCAATAACAATTTGGGGGGGGGAGGGGGAAGGCAGCTATAGTTTGATGCTATTTTGAAGATGTTTTAACATTCTATCCTGATTTTTACTGCTGCATTGCCATCATTTTCAGTTGTATCTGTCTTGATTTAAGACAAGACCATTTTGTATTAGTAACATATGGAAATTGTTAATACTTCCATTGGTTCAGCGGATGTCTGAACCTTTTATATGCCTTACACCATATGAAATCAGACTAAATGATGCAAAATTCTGCAATATGGCAGTATTCTTTTGTATGGGAGCAAGTACTGGCTGTCAGTGCAGATGAAGAACAAGAGTGACAGTTGCAGTATTTTAGTGTACACAAGTGCAACGAGCATCACTTTGTACCTTCCTTCCTTACAGAACATTACTTTGTGATCATAGTTGCAAGCTGTAGAATTGGAAGGGAAAGATTGGAAAGGGGTAGAGAGGCCATTGCAAAGTGATCTGGAAGATGGAAGTGTTGGAGCGGGTCCAGAGGAGGGCCACAAAGATGATCAGAGGGCTGCAGCAGCTCTCCTATGAGGACAGGCTGAGAGAGTTGGGGATCTTCAGCCTGGAGAAGAGGAGGTTTCAAGGGGACCTGATAGTAGCCTTCCAGAATCTGAAGGGGACCTACAGGAAGGCTGGGGAAGGGTTACTTACAAGGTCCTGCAACGACAGGACAAGGGGCAATGGGCTTAAACTGGCAGAGGGGAGATTTAGACTGGATGTTAGGAGGAAGTTCTTTGCAGTGAGGGTAGTGAGGCACTGGCACAGGTTGCCCAGGGAGGTTGTGGCTGCTCCGTCCCTGGAGGTGTTCAAGGCCAGGTTGGAGGAGGCCCTGAGTAACCTGTACTAGTGGGAGGTGTCCCTGCCTATGGCAGGGGGTTGGAACTAGATAATCCTTGAGGTCCCTTCCAACCTTACCATTCTATGATTCAATGAGACCAACTGAAGAAACTGGCATCAAGGGGCAGCTGAGCCCTACTAAATGTAAACATCTGCACCATCAGGAGAGGTAGGGAGAAATCAGAGAAGAACAATGCGTCATTCACAGCCGCTGTATTAACAATAAACCTATGTTTCCCTCCCCACTTCAGGCAAGTCAGTTCACAACCTTCCCATTTCCCTTATTAAAAGTACTTATAAGACTTTCATGCAATTTTAATTGAAACAAATCCTGGTTTCTGTACCACAAGTATCATGCCTGTTTGTTCAGAAGGGGAGGGAACCACAGAAGGACTCCTATGTAAAAGAGGTTTTATGTAATCCAGGGAAAAGTGTGAGAACCATTGATACATTTCTCTGTTTTTTCTCAACAGAGAGCATGTTTAGGTATTTGAAGTGTGCAATTTCATCAACATTTTTTCTCTTCTTTGAGTACAATCTGTGAGACAATGGGATTGCAGAAGAGAGCTCCGGATAAGAACTTAAATATCATTTGGCAAGCATAGCTTCATTAAACATTCTGCTTAAAGTGGGCTGTATTTACAACAAAGCAGTTTTGCTTTCAAGAAGCAGATGATTTTGTAACTTGAACAAAAACAAAAGGCCAAATTTTTGGTGGCTATGTCCATGGCTTGAGTGAAGCCAAACTATATTTATTTGCACCAGAAGAGGATCTACCTTTTTCGGTACTTTTTTGTTAATACTTCTTTAATTCTTAGAGAATTAAGTCTTTGACTCTTGGGAAGTTGTGCTGGTTTGAGGCTAATTGGAATATTTTAATAAAGAAAATTACACTGTAGGCTGTGAAAGGAAAACATGGTGATGTCTACTTCACTCATACGCTTGCTGAGATTTTGTTTTGGGAAAAATAACCAAAACAATAGATAAGTCAGTCTCTCTCTGGCTCTTGCTGGGAGAACAGCAGCTGGGGCAGTCTAGCAGCTTCTGGCTCTGGCTCCTCTGCCAATTAATTTTTCACTAACCACTTTTCTTCTAACCCCCCCTGGCTGATCCTCCTAATTTACCTTGCGCATAAGGCAAACCTTGGGGTAAGGTACAGGGGCGGGGAGAAGGTTGGAAGGGTGGTTGGGAGCCCCTCCTGGGGTCTCTTATTTCTGGGAGGGGAGTTGTGTTGCTGTATTACCTTTGACTTGTCTATTTCTGTAAATATTCTGTATGTAGTGTAAATATCTGATGTACATTGAGCTGAGCTGTAAATAGAGATTCAGTCCTTAACTTCCAGCCGGCTGAGTTCTAGTCTGGGTCATTGTATAAAGTGTGGGGGGGTGGGGAACTCCCGAACCATCACAGAAATGCATCTCTCAAGAAAAAACTAGTGCAGAAGTGATTTAACTGGGAGCACCTCTCCTTTTATGTGCCTTCTTTTGCAGCTGCCTTTGGTCTCTACTTCCCCAGGAAAGAGTACTCGGAGAACGTCTACATTGATCAGCCAGCAGGTACACCGCTCCTGCGCATCCATGCCTTGAGGGATTCACACGGGGAAGTGGCCCACTTCCATCTCTGCCAGAACCTTGTGATTTCAAGAGCAAGATCCCATGAAAACCATTGGTTTGAAATCAGAGAAAAAACAGGACTTCTCTGCCTCAGCAAAAGCCTGGACAGAGAAGACTTCAACATGCTGTGTAAGTGTGAAAAGACAAGCTTTTCTTGTTGAATTACCTGTTGTTAGAGTACATTAAGATAATGAAATTTATCCATTTGAATATGAGCATTAAAAAAAAAAAAAAGGAAAAAAGAAAAAGGAAAAAAGAAATCTACCTTTTTAAAATGAGGAGCCAGTCCCACCTAAACCCACGCTGAATGCATGGAGTCATATGCCGAAGCAAATGTGAACCAGGGACAGATGTAGTTATTCACACTGTCGACTCTAATATACTGGGAAAGTTGCATTACATGAAATAGATCTTTTTGCATTTCACAACTGTAAAAGTCACAGCTTCACATTGAGGTTTATAGGTTGTTCATCTAATGATGCAAATTAAGCCAATTCCACTTGGTTAATGCTGGGTGCTTAATGCCCTGATCAGTGCAGTTAGATTAGTTCAAACTCCTACATAAATAGTAGAACTCTGATAGCCTGGATTTACACAGCACATTTCCATATAACACCAAACAGCTCTTGGAAGAAATGGTGAAGTCTGCCTTTCTTCCCTTCTTGAGATTTGGCGTTGTTAGAGGAGCTTATTATTGAACTACAGAAAGTTTGGGTTTTTTTTTCCCCTTCCTTTATGCTTTAGCAGTAAATTGGTTTTGGTGATTTTGATCTATGAGGAAATTAGGTATCATTAGATGGTGGAGGAGGAAATGGGTGGGGAGTTAATGGCATACCACTGTGATCAGTTGCAGAAACTCTGCTCTTAGAGTCTGTAATAATTGTCTTGAGTTGGTAAGGGCCATCTATCAATGCCACTCATTGACTTAGGTGCCCTGATACTGAAACATTCAACTTCAGATACTTACTGCTTTATTTTTTAAAGTACTGAGTGCTTGGTATCTCACCCATTTTCACTGCAGTTTTGGTACTCAGTGTTTGTGAATATCAGATAGCTATTTGTAACTGAACAAAGGAAGAACAGCTCTCCAGAGCTGGAAAGCTTTATTCTGTTCATACAGATCAAAGTGACCTACAGCATCTTCTCAAGTGAGTTAGGTCTGTTTCAGAGATACTATCATTCTGTCTGTAGTCAAATAAAGGTAATCAAAGTAATTAATGCTTGAAGGTGTGTTAGTAGATGCCACAGGCTGATTTTACCTTCTGTTATCTTTTAATCAGCTCTTGATAACGTCAAAATAATAAAGCAATTGGTCCTCTAAACATAAACAATTTGACCCCATGCTCAACTGATATAAACCATGAGAATACTGTGACTTGTAATAGTTACAGGTCTGTCTTGAATATCTGTTGCCATTTCATGCACTGTTTTTTCCTGCTGCCACTGTTTCAGTCTCTCCAAAAAAATAGCTCTATCAAAAAGTTGATTACTAGTGGTGATCTGTTTTATGTCAGTGTCATACAGACAGAATGCTGATCTCATTCTGTGGGGTTCTACAATGTAAAAATGTTCTGAATGCCTATAGTTTTTTGGCTTACTAAGTCAAGGTCTTAAGGTCTTCCCTCTAGCACATGAAGAATTGTTTTATAACATAATAGAATCATAGAATGGTAAGGTTGGAAGGGACCTCAAGGATCATCTAGTTCCAACCCCCTGCCATAGGCAGGGACACCTCCCACTAGTACAGCTCACTCAAGGCCTCATACAACCTAGCCTTGACCACCTCCAGGGAGGGAACNTTGAGCTTTTCATCAACCCAGACTCCAAGGTCCTTTTCCTCAGGGCTGCTCTCCAGCCACTTACCACCCAACCTGGATTTGTGCTTGGGATTGTGCCTACCCAGGTGCAGGACCTTACACTTGGCCTTATTGAATTTCATGAGGTTGGCCTGGGCCCACCTCTCCAGCCTGTCCAGGTCCCTCTGGATGGCATCCCTGCCCTCTAGCAAGTCGACTGTGCCACACAGCTTGGTGTCATCTCCAAACTTGCTGAGAGTGCACTGATTCCTCTGTCCATGTCACTGACAAGGATGTTAAACAGCACTGGTCCCAGCACTGACCCCTGAGGGACACCACTTGGCACTGGTCTCCAGGACTATATAGTTGTCTGTGGAATAAGGCGATAGAGTACCAAATGAGTAACAGAAATGTGCCTTGCCCTCTAAAATATTTCTCTGATGTTTTTGTCTGAAGCTGTAGGAAACTCGATGCAGTTATCAAAGGTGATGCTGTATGTCTTCCTTTCACCCCACCCTTTCCAAGAGAAGGAATGTGACTCTGCTACACGCACCACTGTTTTCCTCTCCTTGATCAATGCTTCTGCACCGGTTTGCAGTTCCCTGACAGCAAGGCAGCTTTGCTTCACAGAAATGGATCTCTCCTTTCACATCAAGGAAAATAAACCACCTGGCACATTTCATCAGCTTCAGTTACCCTCAGTTCATCATCTGTGTCAGAATCTCAGCATTTCCTACAAACTGCTGGCAGGTAAAACTAGAACTAAGCCACTCATATACCAGCAATAGATGTGAACAGCTGCACTGTTAAGATCTCTTTTGTAGTAGATCCTCTAGATTGATTCTAAAAAGGAAATTCATTGCAAACGTGAACTGAGCCTGGAGATTTTGTCTTTGAAATATAGAGGGGTTGGGAAGGAGGACTGTCCCCTTCACTAAGGAGAAGACTGATTTTTAGAAGATGGCACCTGCCAAGAGCAGACTGGGAATATCCTGATCCTTAAATTGTTCTGCTTCCAGACCAAATCACCTTCTATGTCTTTCCATATTTTATGCCTACCCTAATATAACCCCACAAGGTTCTTCTGCCTTTTATTACGCAGTCACAATGTCGAAATGGATGTACTGGATTGTAAAAACATATTAAAGAAGAAAACTGTCAAAGTCTTACAATGAGAAGTGATTGTCCCTGCTCATACAGTGGCTATGTTTTTCAGCTGAAGGCTTGCCCTTTCGATACAATGAGAACACCACTGGTGTGAGTGTGACACAGCGCCTAGATCGAGAAGAGAGGGAGAGATATGAGCTGATTGCCAAGTGCACCGTGAGAGAGGGCTTCCGTGAAATGCAGGTTGAGGTGCCTTTCCTGGTCAATGTGTTAGATGAAGATGACTCTCCTCCCTTCCTTCCCAATGGCACTGATACTGCAGATGCTGTTGTGGAGTTCAACAGGAAAGAGGTAATATTCTCATTTTTCTAGTCTTTGAAGTAGGAGTGCAGTGGTGGAGAGCATGATTACTGGAAAACACCATGATCTGGGTAATGGATCTCAGTAAAAAGCACAGCACCACACCATAAAAGGAGACACTTTTTTACAGTGAAGGTGATGGATGAGGTCAGGCTGCCCAGAGAGATTGTAGAGTCTCCTTCTCTAGAGAATTTCAAAACCCACCTGGAAGTGTTCCCATGCGGTCTGTCCTAGGTGATGGTGCTTTGGCAGGGAGGTTGGACTAGATAATCTCAGGAGGTCACTTGCAATCCCTGACAATCTGATTCTGTGATACTGTACTGGCATTTGATTGTAAAATGCTGAGATTTTAGATTCTTTTTTTCCTGAGTTACAGCTTATTTGGTCCTTACTGGGTTAGGAATTAAACAGTGGAAATAAATGTGGAGCAGTTCATGAGGTCACAGAATCACAGAATGATAGGAGTTGAAAAGGACCTCTGACAATCCTCTAGTCCAACCCCCTGCCAGAGCAGGTTCATCATTGCTGAGGCTGTGATCTGGATTGCTGTACCTCATCTGCCCTGCATTTGTTACAGAGTTTCATCCCTCAGGTGACTAAAATTCCATGTTGTTAGAGCAAGTGTATGTGTCTTTCCTTCCCCTATGGGCAAATCTATACAAGATATCAGCACTAGATTCAGAATGTGCATTAGGGTGCAGTACCAGTAACAGAAAGTGGTTGCCTTCTGCAGACAAACACAGCACTTGCAAAGATATTAAAGTTTCTGGTGTCAGGCTGTTAAGGGAGAGCTTCAGATGTTGCTTTAATGGTGCCCTTCCACATTTTCCTTACCATAACAAAGTGAACTTTCAAGGAGTCTGACATTCTGGTTGTCTGTGTGCACCCTTTGCTTCAGTGGAGAAGTGGGCTCTTTGGTTCTTCCACCAGAGCACTAATCCTTTATAAGTCTGTGATTTAGAGAATGTACTTTTTGGGGCCTAAATGATGTATTTTTCATGAGAAGACTTATTTCACAACGACAATGTGGCAGAGTTGTTGGTTTGTTTTTTGGTTTGTTTGTTTTTGGTTTTGTTTTGGGTTTTGTTTTTGTTTTTGGGGTTTTGGTTTTTTGTTTGTTTGTTTGTTTTTTTGGTTGTTGTTGTTGTTGGATTTCCCCTCAAAATACATTTGTCTAGAGGAGAAAAGAATGATTTTGGGAGTTTGCTGCCACCTCCTGACTAGGACAAGTGTTGACAAGACGCCTCTGGACACGTTGTATTTGCCTGATCATAAAGTGATTCCCTTTCACTTCTGATAATTTTGAGATATGGGAGTTTAATTTATCTCTGGGTGATAGAAAGCAAAGGTCTCATAAAACTGCTTTATGAAGTAAAATATTCTTTGAAACTATTATGTGTGTGATCTGTTCAGAATGTGGGGAATTTCACAGGTATTTTGCAGTGAGGATGAAAAAATTGTTAGGAACTTTCACTAACTAAGCAAACTTGAAACACCAGAGTTGCTAATAGAATCATAGAATGGTAAGGTTGGAAGGGACCTCAAGGATCATCTAGTTCCAACCCCCTGCCATGGACAGGGACACCTCCCACTAGTGCAGGTAATAATACTAATAAAAAAGTCTTAAAGGTCTAATGGGTTCAGTGTACAGGTAGAGAAGAGCAATCTAGTATACTAAGCAGAAGCTAGAAACTCAGGCCACTTCTGTCATTCAGGTAATAAGGCTGACATATCTGAATGTATTTCATGTCTTCTAATTGTGCAAATTAGTTGCTTCCATTTTTCAGTGATATTGTAGAACAATATTTTTAAAACAATAAATAAAAAGCAAGAACAGTGCATGTGCATTCATTTCCTGCTTTAAAAGTGCAGCACTGTATTTAGACATAGACTCAAATGATTACACCACAAGTTAATTTTAACTACTATCTTCTTTTGAGCTACTAACTCAGACCTAAGTATGTGTGAAATAGTAGTAACCTGAAACATTAATTTGTGTGAAGGTGAGCTTGAGTGAAAGTTAGAAGGTTTGTCTGACCAGTATTGTATTCTCTCAAACACGTATAGAGGAAGAAAGCCTCAGATCATTAAGCAGTGCTACCTATTATTTCCTTCCAGGGAACTGTTCTTGCAACACTAACTGTTTATGATGCAGACACCACACCTATTTATCCTCTTGAAAGCAGCAGAAAGAAATACACAGGAATCATCATTACTGATGACCCCTGGATAAGTGAAACATTCCGGGTGGAGCACGTCTTTGATGAAATCCACTTCAGCCCGAATGGCAGCCAAGTGAGAGGAACTCGACATGAGTACAGTAAGGTTCTTTTTATCTTCAAGTAAAGAAGTTGCTTGTTAGTAATTGACCTGTGAGCTCTTGAACTTTTCTAAGCGAATTTTAATATGGATTCAAAGAAAGCTGAAAAATGTCGAGTTAAGTAAATGCTGAGTTTTAAACAGGTACCCACAAAATCGATTTTGTGCGTCTCAGGGATAGGAAGCACATGGAATGTTGTGTATGCTGATAAGGAAGGAGCTATCAGTATGCTTTCTCAGAATGGTAGGTAGAAGGTAGGAGGACCTCTCCAAATATTCTGAATGACAGAGAGCATAGGAAAATATTTTCATATTAAACTCACACTCTGTTTCCATTTGGGAATAGCTTTGATAATGTATAATACTGATATAGGTAGTTCTGTTGGGATTGCAGTTTCAAAATGTACATTTGCAGGTAATGTGGATCAGTAACTGACTAACCTTTTTTCTTCTTTCTTTTTTTTTTTTTTTTTTTTTTTTTTTTTTTTTTTTTATGTTTTTTTTTTTTTTTTTTTTTTTTTCTCAGAACTGGTTCTGAATAAAAGTATTTCAGTCATGGACCATCGTTCATTCCAGCTGGATGTTTTGGTGAATGACACAGAATTTCATGGCCCAGAAAGATCAGTGATGCTTCATTTCAATGTCTCCATCCTCCCTGTCAGCATTCAGTTTCCAAACACAACTTACCAGTTCTCAGTGAACAGAAATGCTGAACGCTTTGCACAAGTAAGAACTATGTTAATTACACTTTAACTTTGTTAGAGCTTAGTAGAAAGGTCACTGAGGTGAGATGTGTTGAAAAATTTGGCTTAACTGTTTTAAGTACAAACAACTGTTTTAAGTGACAAACTGTGTGCAGTTCTGGAGCCCTCAGCACAGGAAGGACATGGAAGTGTTGGAGTGGGTCCAGAGGAGGGCCACAAAGATGATCAGAGGGCTGCAGCAGCTCTCCTATGAGGACAGGCTGAGAGAGTTGGGGCTCTTCAGCCTGGAGAAGAGAAGGCTTCGAGGGGACCTGATAGTAGCCTTCCAGTATCTGAAGGGGGTCTACAGGAAGGCTGGGGAGGGATTATTTACAAGGTCTTGCAGCAACAGGACAAGGGGCAATGGGTTTAAACTGGCAGAGGGGAGATTTAGACTGGATGTTAGGAGGACGTTCTTTCCAGTGAGGGTGGTGAGGCACTGGCACAGGTGGCTCAGGGAGGTTGTGGCTGCTCCCTCCCTGGAGTTGTTCAAGGCCAGATTGGATGAGGCCTTGAGTGAGCTGTACTAGTGGGAGGTGTCCCTGCCTATGGCAGGGGGTTGGAACTAGATGATCCTTGAGGTGCCTTCCAACCTTACCATTCTATGATTCTACCATTCTATGATATCAGTATGATTGTTGCTGGATACACTGAATAGCAGGGAGATTGGACACTAGATTTCCCATCATGTAATAACAGAGGAGGGGCCATCATGGAAGTATTAATAGGAAGAAATAATGTGTTTTATAGACAGAAGAACTTGAAACCATGATTGGCTTAGCTATAAATAACTTAAAAAATATCAAGGGCAAAAAAAGTCTCCACTACTGGAGTCCTAGCTCTACATACTTGCTATGTTAACGGCTTTTTTTCTAGATAAAGGTTAGTTAGTAATAAATGTGTTTCCTAATTTAACCTTCATTTTAGCTTAATAACTACTATTGCCATTAATAATGCCTTCCAGAAACACTTTCTAACAGGTTGACATTAATCAGGTGAAAATTACAATGTAATTCCTATGGAACACGTACTACATTACTGTTGCTGACCTAGTTCCTTATTAATGCTATGGAACTGAGTATGAAAAACACCAGCAATGAGCCATTTTGGAAGAGAGCTGCTGGAAAGCTATGAAACTACTGCTGTATTTATAGCCGATAGGAGAACTGAGACTAAAACATTATCATCCCAATTGTAGAGAAAACCAATTCATTTGAAGACTTCTCAGGAAGAAGTCGGTTTTATTAACATTTAAGCCTCTGGCTAATTGTAAAAAGACAGAAAAAAGAAAAGTTACTTGTAAAGTGTCATATTTAATCTGTTAAATGCCCTGTGGCTTGATAATGCTTTGGAGTACGGAACAGGCCTTATGTGACCAATAGAAATGCTACTGCCACATCAAGGGACATCTTACTCATCGTCTGCACTGAGTATTCTAAATAAAAGAAATATACCAAGTGTGCTTATGTAGCAGGCTCACTTAAGGATAATTCTTTATGATATTTTATGATGCCTCGTGGCCACAACATTTAGATTTTCAGCCGTTTGTGAACATCGGAGCATATTCTGTGGGTTTTCTCCATATCACAGTATTTTTAGGTTTGGATTTTTTGTAGCACTGGATTGCGAAAGCTCTGTTGTCAGCAGTTGTGCTGGTTTGAGGCGAATTGGCATATTTTAACAGAGAAAATTATATTATAAGCTGTGAAAAGAAAACAATGGTGATGTCTACTTCACTCGTAGGATTGCTGAGATGGATAAGAATAAGTACTCAATACATAGATAACACAGTCTCTTGGTCTTTCTCTGGGAGCTAGTGAGTCCTCTCCTCTCTGCCTAGTAATCATAGAATCATAGAATGGTAAGGTTGGGAGGGACCTCAAGGATCATCCAGTTCCAACCCCCCAACATAGGCAGGGACACCTCCCACTAGTACAGGTCACTCAAGACCTCATACAACCTGACCTTGAACAACTCCAGGGAGGGAGCATCCACGACCTCCCTGGGCAACCCGTTCCAGTGCCTCACCACCCTCACTGTAAAGAACTTCCTCCTAACATCCAGTCTAAATCTCCCCTCTGCCAGTTTAAGCCCATTGCCCCTTGTCCTGTCGTTGCAGGACCTTGTAAATAATCCCTCCCCAACCTTCCTGTAGGCCCCCTTCAGATACTGGAAGGCTACTATCAGGTCCCCTCGAAGCCTCCTCTTGTGTAATCTAAACACTTTCCTTCTAACTCCCCATGCCAATCCTCCAAATTCATCTTGCTTGTAAGCCAAACCTTGGAGTAAGGTATAGGGGAGAAGGTGGAAGGGTGGTTGGGAGGCCCCTCCTGGGGTCTCTCATTTCTGGGAGGGGTGTTGTGTTTCTGTATTACTTTTAACTTGTATATTTCTGTAAATATTCCTGTATATAGTGTATATCTTTGCTTGTATGTAGTGCTAAGCTGTAAATAGAGCTTCATTCCTTAACTTCCAACCGGCTGAATCTAGTCTGGGTGATTTTACAGAGTGTGGGGTGGTGGGGATCTCCCAAACCATCACAGCAGTGTAAAAGAACTCTTACCTGGAGAAAGGGTGAAACCATTAGGTTTTCTCCTAAAAGAAATAATGTCATAGGCGTGTAAGGTATTCAGTCTATCTCTTAGCACCTAGAAATGAGCCCTCACTGTATGTATGCCACATGTCTGTAATTGCAAAAAGTGTGTAAACTTAACTGTTAATTGTATATGAATAGAGATGAATTGATTATTGTTTATTTTTGGTGTGCATACATATACACACAGATTTTATGTATAACTGTATGCCTACACTAACATTATGAATGAATGAGCTCCAAATGAAGTTTGGTTGAATCATGTTTATCTGTGCGTGGTGTAGATTGCTTGAACACGTTTGTTTGAAGTCAGGGAGTATGTAGTTTTCTTGTTTCAGAATGAAAGAAACAGAACAAACACCCAAACCACAAAGGAAAACACGAAGCAACAAAAAGCCCCAAGAAACTGGTTGACTTTTAAAGCTGCTGCATTTGGGTATTGCCTGGACAGTCAAATATCTGAAAGGGAATTTTAGGGTTTTTGGAAGTGGCACTTTTCACTAACTATGCTTTTTCACTGGGTGGCAGTAATAGCGGGGAAAACTGTTCCTGGCTAAAAGAACTCTAGTCTGTGGGAACAGATCTTTCTTTGTGCTGCCTAAATCCAAATTCACAAAGATTTTGTTGTGATTCTCACCTAGAAAAGCACAAAACTCATCCTGGCTCTGAGGACGATGTTCTCAATCAGTTAGAGTGTCATCCACTTTCTTCTCAGACTGATGTTGAATTTACAGTGTGCTGGACTTGGAGCACAAGTCAGTGTAAGCAGTGTAGTCCCCAGCACTTCACATTATTAAAGTTGTCTGCATAATCAGCTGTGATGTGCCAGAGCAGTGAGGGAAAGGACTGGGCCAGATCAATATGAAGGCTGAACTGTCTCTTGCCCCAAGGAAAACACAAGAGCGTGAAGAAATGATTAACTGCTGTGCTGATGCCATTTGTCTATTTGAGCAGCTAAATGAATTGAATACAGAAGCACAGCTTGATGGTACAGGCTTGCCCAGTGGCATTTAACTTATCAAAGGACTTAAAGCTCTATTGACATTTACCAAGACAAATGATGAATAGCATGGGCTGAGATTTTAGAGAGGTTATGTGTCCAAAAGCTCCTGGAATTTGGTGAACAGGAACATTATGATTATCATTATCCAGACTTTATTAAACTCTGGAGCTCAAAAAATGGATTTTTCTACTCCTATTTCTGATAATGGTATTTCTGGGTTAACTACTGAGAGTCTTGTAATATACACCTTGGTGTGTGCCTCTTGTAATATACACATGGTGTGTGCCTCCCATGTATGTTAATGTTAATTCTGATTACCAGGCTACTTTTAACCACTTTTAACTCTCCTCATGAGAAGGAACTGGCTGCTTCTACACTTTTCCCCTGGGGCTGTGCTCTCTTGCACCTGAGAGTTGTGCTGGCTGCAGAACCTGTGGTACAGCACAAAGTGACAAACTTGGGTTTTCCCCAGTGGAATCAGGCAAACCCCTATTTCTTCAAGAAATTTCTTGAGAGAGATCATAGAATCATAGAATGGTAAGGTTGGAAGGGACCTCAAGGATCATCTAGTTCCAACTCCCTGCCATAGGCAGGGACACCTCCCACTAGTACAGCTCACTCAAGACCTCATCCAACCCGGTCTTCAACCCCTCCAGGGAGGGAGCAGCCACAACCTCCCTGGGCAACCTGTTCCAGTGCCTCACCACCCTCACTGCAAAGAACTTCCACCAAACATCCATTCAAAATCTTCCCTCTGACAGTTTAAACCCATTGCCCCTTGTCCTGTTGCTGCAAGACCTTGTAAATAATCCCTCCCCAGCCTTCCTGTAGACCCCCTTCAGATACTGGAAGGCTACTATCAGGTCCCCTCGAAGCCTTCTCTTCTCNCTTTGTGGCCCTCCTCTGGACCCACTCCAACACTTCCATGTCCTTCCTGTGCTGAGGGCTCCAGAACTGCACACAGTACTCCAGGTGGGGTCTGACAAGAGCAGAGTAAAGGGGCAGATATGGATAGGTTCATCTCAGATTATACAGAAAAAAGCAAAACTGGCTCATGAGCCACTCTAACTACTCTTCAGAGACCCTGAATTTATGGGGTCCTCTTGATCTCCTTTCAAGCAAATTTCTGTTGATCAAAAAAGGTGCCTGGAAAAATCAGTTTTCACAGAGCAGACAGAAATCTCAGTCTTATATCAAGGTTGATGCCATGGAAGATCATTCTATTCTGCTGCTGCCTCAGTGAAACACCATTTAAGCAGCTGCAAAACACTGCCAGTTGCAATGCAGCACCAAAGCTGAGATGACGTGGTTGTGGAAGGGACCTGTCTAGACAGATTTTATGAACAGTTGAAGTCTGTGGAGAGGAGATGGTGTGGAAGAAAGGGCCTAGCTTCTGTTTCCTTTAATAGTCCTCGTATGTTATCTTACCACCTAAAAACCCCAACAAAAATGGTGTCAAATGACCAGTCAGTGAATGGGAATAAGTTTGATGAAATGGGACTGTGTTAAGACAAAGTATCATTCAAGGACTATAAAAGCTTACTTTCTGACTTTATATAGTCCGGGTTCATAGGAAGAGGTCTTAAATAAATATTTTTTTCCCATTTTTTAAATAATAATGCTGAAGTCAAGAGGTATGGATATGCTTTTACCAGCAGTGGTGTTACTTGAAAACACATATTAACTGCCACACTTTAAAAGAATCCATCACCAAGTTCCCTTCAATAACACCCCACTCTTCACATTGTGGTTTTCCCTGCAAGGAAAGCAAATGCCTCTGGGCACTGTCCAAATCCCATTCTTGGAGATGGAAAAAACAAAGTGAGCTCTGGACCAGTTCCTACAGAAACTGGACAGGAGACAGGACTTTATATTCCTGCACTTCTAAGTTAAATTGTTCCAGACCAAAGAGTGCTCTAGTGTAGATGTTCTGGTAGGCAGAAGTTCAAATATGAGAAACCAATGTATTTTCCTATTGTAGGTTAAAATGTTTTTAAAATTGCAAATGGGAAATGATGAGGTTCTTGCTCCTTTTTAGGCTTTCAGAGAACTCTGCTGGACAGAGAGTTCCTGACCGCATTATTGTGAAAATTAGGTATTGGCAATTTCTACCTTATTTGAAGAGTCTCAGATTTACTCATGCTGAGCTCTTTACTTTCTCAAGTGAGACTGAAGTTTTTCTTCCTGATCAGTCTGGGACATACCAGGGACTTAACTCAGTTTTCAAAACCACAGGTTTTTGTTCTAGCTGAACCCCATAACCATCAGCAGTTAGCACCAAATATCAATGAGTCTCTGGGTCTCTTGCATTTCCACTGCTAGCCACAAGACAATGACAGTGTTTTACCTCTCATTTTTATTGAGAAGAAATCACCTTTGAAGCATTTGTATACTGTATCGGAAGTAAAATATAAAATCTCTGAAATGCAGATAAATGCTGAACCCTGCAAGGTATAATACATTTTTGAGAGGCACAGAACACTCTTGAAATACAGTTTTGTTTCCATTGTCTGTGATTTCTTTGTTGGTGTTTGAGCCTAGATAGGAAAAATCTGCATTGAAAATTGCATGAAATTCCGCGGTGTGAACATCACCTACAAGTTACTGTCCCCCAACATAAGCTGCTATCCTGTCAGCATACTTCAAGGCCGAGAGGACAAGTTTGGAAGCCTTTATGTGAATGATTCCTCTGTGCTGAGCAGACCCGAATGCAGAGAAATACAATACACTATTCAAGCTACAGACAAGCAGAGCAGGAAACATGCTAAAACTCTCCTCACTATCGTATTGGAAGGAACTCGTAAGTACTTGAGTCAAACTAAAGCTATTTACTTATTTACAAGTGTTCTTGATATTAGGTGATGCATTAGTAGGGTCATCTATAAACTGATGACATGAGCAAGGAAAATGAGTCTGAGCTAGAAGACACAGACTGCAAAATTTGCATTTAGAGTTCTGCTTCATAACTGCCTGTGACAGATATGCAAAGAAAGGTGATGTGATATATGTGGTTCCTAATGTTTGTGATATTTGATTTAGAAGAATCTTTTTTTTCTGTCTGTGTGACCTTTATTTTGTATTTCACCTATTCACATGGAATTAAAAATGGGTGAGAGTGTGTGTGTATGTGCATTTCATATATATGTGTGTATATAAATATATGTGTGTTTGTACATATATATATATATATACACACACACACACATAAAATGAAACCACAAATCTCTGGCCAAAGTATATTTATTCAGTCATCTTTCTCCCTATTTTTCTCTCCAATGTTTTTTTGTGGTTTGTTTTTTTATTTAAAAAAAAAAAAAAATCACCCCAGTGTATTTTGTTTGACTTTTATTTGGCTGAAAATTTCATAAGAGCAGAATGTTAGAAATATTCTGCAACAGCCCCAGCAGAGGATTACATTGGTAAACAATCCTTTCTCTCCAAACCATTTTCCACTTTATGCAAAACCTTAAAATTCTACCTGATAATTGCCTCTGCTCCCTTCTTTTGTATCAGAACTTCTGGGCCAAGAGGAAGAAGGAATAAAAGCCCGCAATGGACTTTTTCTTGCAAGAACCTTGTGCTATCTGAAGTCACACACATCTAGCTTGTGCTTTTTAGACTGCTTCTGCATTAGCCCAAGTACTGTTTTCCATTAATTACAATTTTTATTTGAAACTACAAGTATTTATGGTCTACATTTTTTGGTTATCAGTATGTTAGCACATTTCTACAGTTACAGGCATTGACAGTGTGCTATCAAGTAAAGATAAGAATGCCATCATGATATTGCTGTTCATCTTTTATTCACAGAAGAGAAACACCTGGACTTCAATTGTTATCTGAGTTTATTGATAGTTGGGTTCGTGTTCAGCCTTTCATTCCTTTCTTCATCTTCCTTTCCTTCCTGTCAACCCATAAGAGGGGAGCTATACTTCTGATTTGAGATGACTTGTTTGTGTATTCACCTCCTTTGTCCTGAACTGACAGCAAACACATTTCCCAACAGTTTTACGAAAGGAAGAGGACTGCCCTGACTCTTGTGCTCAGAGTAAGCACCATGCTGAATGTGAAGAGTGTGGTGGCCTGGGCGTGCTAACAGGAAGATGCCAGTGGAGACAGGGAAGTGGAAAAGGTACATTGCTGTTGTGTGAAATCAAACTTCCATCAAGTTGTAATTGTGAATTTGACTTCTATGGATATAAACTGATTTGTTCTGTGAACTACACAGATGCAGTGGCCAAAAAAATAAAATCATAGTACCCAAATAAGACATACTTCTGTCATGATGCTTTATCCTCCAAACTGCATGAGCATCGCAAATTCTTTTTGTCTACTTGTAACTCATATTCAAGTATGCATGTAATTGTGTAGAGGAATCCTTAGTTGTGAAAGCTACTCTTTAGTCTCAAAACGGTCAGCTAGCTCTTTTTCAAGTACTACTCACTGTAACTGCAAGTGACATGCCCAAAGGGCTGTCAAAATCAGAAAACTTAGTGAGAAATATATTTCTTACAATTGTTTTTAGCTGTTGTCTTACCAGTTACTTCACTAGATGATACAGTCATAGGTGTAAGAAAAGTAACCTGCGCTTTGGTGTGTCAGTGTACACGGAGAAGATGCAATAAGCTTTCCTTCAAAGCCTAGTGGTATTTGTGCAGCTGTCTGTCTGTGTGTTAACAGGGATCACCACAAACTATTCCACGTGCACCCCAAGCATCAAGACTTGTCCAGATGGCATCTGTGACGTGGTTGAGAGCAAGGAACCGTCTGTGTGCCCCCAAGACTGCACAAGTATGGAAATGTTTTAGGATGAGCTTTTCTGTACCTCTCCCTTGCTGATTACTGTTCAAGTTCTATTTCCAGAAACATTTACAAGCTCAACATACTTAGCATCTTTACATTGTCAAACCTGCATTGGAATCACACAAGAGAGTTAAGGTTATGTGGACTAACCTTGTTCTTTAAGCTATCGACCAAGACCTGTTGGCTGACAGTGACAGAAAGATAAAGTTTTCTCAGTAATTCTCATTCTACTTCCTGTTAATTCACAGGAATTATTTTTCCAGCTGAGGTATTTGATGAAACAGTTACAGGTTTTAGGAAAGTTAAAACTCTGTTTCCAAACTTTATTACACTGTGAGAGAAAACTATGCCTATTTGAACTCCAGATCAAATGTGTAAGAAGAAAATAATTTCAGTTAAAATAAATGTGCTTACAGAGGCTCATTTCAGGAAATACACTTGGCCTTTTTTGACAGGTGACTATCAGAATTATGCAATGCCTGATTTATTTGAAGATACAGGGAGAGATTCACTCAAACAGTATTTATGAAGGAAAAACTGTTTGCTTTTTTTCTTGAATGCATCTTTCTGCATTACACTAACATACCTGCTCATACTTTCAAGTTTACAAATCACCCTTAAGATGTAAAGATTAGAAAGACAGTGAGTAATTTCAGTCTTCTCTGAGATGATAATTTCTAAGTGGATCTTTTTTATCTATCAATATCTAATTCAGAAATATATACATATGTGTTTCTTCAATAATGTCTGGCTCCGACGTTCTATACTCTAAATATATTTTAAAATAGTGCCTTAGAGGAACTAGCATTTTCTTACAGGCTAGAACTTATGTTCTTCTATAAGATGAATGAGGAGATATATTTGTATTTCTTACATGCAAGAATGGGACTCTGTATTGTAAATTACTTCTATCACAAAGATCACAGTACCACACAGTATCACCAGGGTTGGAAGAGACCTCAAAGATCATCAAGTCCAACCCGTTACCACACACCTCAAGACTAGACCATGGCACCAAGTGCCACGTCCAAACGCACCTTGAACACCTCCAGGGACGCTGACTCCACCAACTCCCTGGGCAGCCCATTCAAGTAGCCAATGACTCTCTCAGTCAAGAACTTTCTCCTCACCTCCAGCCTAAACTTCCCCTGGTACAGCTTGAGACTGTCCTCTTGTTCTGGTGCTGCTTGTCTGAGAGAAGAAAGCAACCTCCTCCTGGCTGCAACCAACCTTCAGGTAGTTGTAGACAGCAAGAAGGTCCCCCCTGAGCCTCCTCTTCTCCAGGCTAAACAATCCCAGCTCCCTCAGCCTCTCTTCATAGGGCTTGTGCTCAAGACCTCTCCCCAGCCTCGTTGCCCTTCTCTGGACATGCTCAAGCACCTCAATGTCCTTCTTAAATGGAGGGGCCCAGAACTGGACACAGTACTCAAGGTGTGGCCTAACCAGTGCAGAGTACAGGGGGAGAATGACCTCCCTGCTCCTGCTGGCCACGCTATTCCTGATACAGGCCAGGATGCCATTGGCCTTCTTGGCCGCCTGGGCACACTACTGGCTCATGTTTAGGTGGGTGTCAATCAGCACCCCCAGATCCCTTTCTGTTTGGCTGCTCCCACCCCAGCCTGTAGCTCTGCGTGGGGTTGTTGTGGCCAAAGTGCAGCACCCAGCACTTGGATTTATTGAGTGGCATCCCACTGGACTCTGCCCATTTGTCCAGGCGGTCAAGGTCCCGCTGCAGAGCCCTTCTGCCCTCCAACCCAGCAACATCAACCCCCAGCTTGGTGTCAAGATAATTAGAGAGCTTAAAAGCAATCCTTAAAGTGGCAGCAATGTTTGAAGTCGATGCAAGTAACTTCTCTAATAACCTGAAAAGAATTCTCTATTGACAATAACCGCAACCAGGTGTCACTCTAAAAGTGAAAATGTTTGTGCCAGAGGCTGTAATGCTAAAACGTGTAATGTGCAACATATGCAGCATCAGATGTTTTGCTCAACAGATACCTGAAAGAAACATTGTCTTACTGGGTAATACATGCAGGCAGTTAAGACAAGCTTTTGAGATGTTATGTATGCCTGTTTTAGTGCCTGAGTTGGATACTTTTGTACGTGGATTGATGCAATTTAGAACCTGGGCTGGTGCCCAAAAGCAGTGTATTTACAGACAAAGAAACAAGTGTGATTTGGGAGCTCAGAAGTGCAGAAGTACCACTGAATCAGCTTTTACCAGCAGGGGCATTTCTTGGAAATGGAAAACAGTAACTAGAAAGCTCAAGATGTGTTACAATCAAGGATATTCCTTAAGTACAGAAAGTTGCTAAAATACTTATTTTTTAAATTAATCTATTGTTATGGTGACTGTGTACTCAACTGAGTCCCAAAACTGCTTTCTCATGCTAACACTTGGAATATTACATTCAGGGGGACTGAGGCACAGCTACAGCACCAGCTGTTTCTGTTATCAAATACAGGCAATACAACTGCTTTCTAAGCAAGAGACTTGTAGTAAGTAACTGCTTCAGGGCTGGTTGGAGTCTATGAATCTGGTTAAGCACCTGTAAAAGTATTTGTGGGTTTCTTTTGAACTTTGGCTTTTTGGTGATGGAAGAAAAATGCAGTGCTTAGGCTTCTACTTTGCTTTTCGTGTCTGTCTTCAGTGATAATTGCATGTCATCTTTGGTTTTCTCCAACCAGTGTTTTTTACTCTCTGAATTTTTGGAGATTCTATGTGGTATGGGCTACAACTTTTCCTCTTTTTTTTTTTTTTTTTTTTCTAAATTACCTTGAAGCAGGGAAAGCTCTTTCCAACTGCAGGGCAACGAAAACAGCTGGCTCGAAACAGCACCATGTAAAACATCACAAAAGTAAAAAATAATATTGCTAACTCTTGGAATTTCCCTGCCACCAATGCACTGGTTAAAAGCAGGAAGCTTCATGATTCCATTGTACACCTGCAATGACAATGCGCTGGTGTGTGCTGCTTACAGTTTAGCAGGTGTGGCCTCCCCAAAATGATGGTCACAATCCATTTTGCACTTTTTCACTTTTAAAGAAGAATGTTTGGCTTCATGTCACTAAAAAAATATCCTCCTCTTAAATTCCTGTTACACAACCAAAGAAAGGTGTAAGAAATAGTCATTTGCTCTATTATCAGTATGGATGGGATGGAGGAAAATGAGCTTAAATAAAAAGTCTGTATTGAACAAAACTTGTTTGTCTTCTGAATCCCTTTATGGTTTAGGAAATTTTTCTGAGAGGCAGCTAAATTTGCACAGCTTGATTGATTTCTGTCTATATAATGCTGTTTGTAACTAAAGGCAATTTCCAGATGAAAAATGTCACAATGAATGGGCATTTTTATAACGCATGCAGAAAATGTATGCAGGTCCAATTACTCTGCATGAAGAATGCCTGCTTGAAGTCAAGAGTATGAGTTTCTGTGTGTTTTACAGAATATTAAACAATTTATTTTTAGATAACAAAAGATTCTTTTCTATCAATTACACTTGGCACTTAGTGCTTTTCCTAGTCTATTCCACAACACTTTACCATTTTGCAGTGGAACTAATTATATCTAGAATGGTATTCTGACTTTTTACAAGGTAAGAGGAAATTGGCATCAGAACCAGAAATGGAACTCAAGCATGTAGATCAGTGGTCTACACACTGCTCATGAGTAAAATAAATATCTAAGGTGATGGTGGAGAGAAACTAAAATAAATGGACTAGAGAAGATGGTTTAGGGAGAATTTTAAAATATAAGATGACCTCTGTGCTGCACTTTGGCCACAACAACCCCATGCAGAGCTACAGGCTGGGGCCGGAGTGGCTGGAGAGCAGCCAAACAGAAAGGGATCTGGGGGTGCTGATTGACACCCACCTAAACATGAACCAGCAGTGTGCCCAGGTGGCCAAGAAGGCCAAGGGCATCCTGGCCTGCATCAGGAATAGTGTGGCCAGCAGGAGCAGGGAGNGACCTTCTTGCTGTCTACAACTACCTGAAGGGTGGTTGTAGCGAGGGGGAGGATACCTTCTTCTCTCAGGCAACCAGCACCAGAACAAGAGGACACAGTCTCAAGCTGTGCCAGGGGAAGTTTAGGCTGGAGGTGAGGAGAAAGTTCTTGACTGAGAGAGTCATTGGCTACTGGAATGGGCTGCCTAGGGAACTGGTGGAGTCAGTGTCCCTGGAGGTGTTCAAGGTGCATTTGGACGTGGCACTTGGTGCCATGGTCTAGTCTTGAGGTGTGTGGTAACGGGTTGGACTTGATGATCTTTGAGGTCTCTTCCAACCCTGGTGATACTGTGATACAGAACTGTAATGCTTTATGAGGTAACAGAGTCAGGATAGGCTTGAAACGATCATTCAAGGTTTATATTTGGCATTAAATAATGGGATTGTATGTAGGATTTCAAGGGCTACAGAAAATTAGGAAAATATGCCAACTATGCAATGCAAAGAGAACAACCTTTTTTTGTTTTGTTTTGTTTTTGTTTGTTAAGAGAATTTTTTTAATCCAGGCTCTTCTATAGTGGCAATAACTGCTAATTAGGTCTGATGTTCAAGCACTCCAAGGTCCCCGCATTTCAGGATCTCAGAAATTTCAGAGTTTAGAATCTCCTCTAATTGTCAGAAATCCCTGTCATTACAGCTGCACAGTCAAGTTTCAGATGCATGTTAGGGTAAACCCATGGAAAATGCTGAGCCTTATTATTTTTCCCTTCAACTGCATGTGACAATCTAAACTTGCCTCTGTATTTGATTAGGCGGAAACATTATTGGTGGACATGGGAAAGGCACTGGAAATCTTGGGATTAAGTCAGGACATGGGATTTGTTACTGCTTCCCAAAACAGAACTGTTATTGTGAGAAAGATGATATCAAGGGTAAGTCTAAACATTATATGTTATCTCATGTTAATCTATTCCTTTGTTTGTATCTATTTTTTATATATATAAGAATCTAAACAGGTGGGTGTGTTAATAAGCCAGTGGAAAATTAATTAAAAGCTAACACCTTGCCTTTTACTATGGAACCTGAAAATTTCCAAAGGGAGCCATTTGTGCCCTTGGCTAAAGGTTCATTTTTATCCATTACCACATGACAAATGGGCTGGTCACTGTTTGATTTCCAGCAACATTTGTCTTTCATTGAGACTCACCTGATATTTGCAAAGACAGCTAGGAAAATAGAAGAACAGCTTCTATTACTTTTAAGTAATTCCAGCTTCCTATTTCTGAAAACACTGGCTTCAAAATGTCAGAGACAGCCAGCACCCATTGTGCTAAGAGAGGAAGTGGATTAATTTTTCATTGACCTTTGTTTAAACACAAAAACTCTGAGCAGTTGTTTGAGAGAGACTGATGTGGATTAAATAACAGGGGTGCTAACTATTGTCATTATTCCTAATAAACATAACATGACCAAACTGCTCTTTTCAGTAAATTTTCTGTAAGTATGAAAAAAAAAAAAAAAAGGAAGCATAAAGCTTCTTGCTCTTTTTTTCCCCTCTCCTTCTTTTCTTTCTCTCCATTTTTAATTTTCTTCTCCATTCCAGAAAGTTATTGTGCTGTTTCCACTTACTTCTCAGGTACAGCCTGCTAAATTAACTATGTATCTGAAGTCAGGATTATCCGATAAAGAACAGTGCAGAGGACATTGTTTTGTAACTCACAGTTTCTTTGCAAAATGATCCTCTAGGGAAGCTGTCTGGAGGCACTTAAAGAAACTTACTTTCCAAAGAAAGATGCTAAAAGTGCTTCCATAAAATGGGAAGTAGTGAATAGGCATAAAGCAGGTGCCTATGACTTTAGAAGCAATTGAAATATTAAGCAATGTTTTCAGAAACAATTCTTTTGGTAAAATACAAAGCAGATTTGTCTCTTTATAATCTGGAAAATAAAAAGTAACACTGGGGCAAGCTATTTATCCCTACACTTACACAGGCAGTTAAGCAAACAACTACCTGCTGGTGTCCAAACCGAAAAAAAAATAAAAGAAAAAAAATTAAAAATAAAAGAAAAAAAAATAACTGGTATATGCAGTGGTCTTACTTGCAAGTAATTATTAAGCTTTCCTCTAGTCTTTTAAATCAGAGTTCCGTTTCTGTCACATCTGAGTGTATTATATGCACTGCCAAATTAGGACATGACAAGCAAAGTTCTAAGAGGTCTTCTTGGTCCACAGAGCAACTTTGTGACGACATGTGCAAGACTGTGATAGCAGGGGCAGTGCTGGTGTCCTTCATCATCTCCGTGATGCTTTCTTACTATTTCATCCACCGTTACCACAAGAATTCTCCAAAGCCTCCTATTGCCTCAGCAGAAATGACATTCCGGCGCCCAGCCCAGTCCTACCCCATCAGTTACTCTTCAACCAATGTCCGGCGACCTTCTTTAGATTCCATGGAGAACCAGGTGTCTGTAGACACTTTCAAAATTCCAGTAAGCCAAGTATCTTTTTGTATGCTCTTTTTTGATGTTTCTCTTGTTCTAAAGAACGTTGTTTATGCATGCAGAAAATGTTACAGAAACGCAATCTATATGTAGCAACACCCAACTCACATAACTTCAGAAATCATGTGGGTGGGCAGGGAACTGAAGGGATTGAAAGAGTAATTGGATAAACCATATAATTTAGTCTACAAAGACAGTGTTTTATTCCACTTTTATTATGTTTTAATACACTGCTGATGCTTTTTTATAAATGTAACTCTGCATTTGACAGTAGTGTGGTTTTACTTCAGCACTGTCCGATTAAAAACTATTACCAGATTTGCATTCTCTGTGATGAGAGTGTAACTTTAAAACAAACCAAAAAACTTCACTGAGAGCTGTTCCTGATTTCTGATGTACTAACTGTAGATGTCAGCTGGAGTGTGAGTGTTACCCACATTTTAAGGTTTTTCGCCCAGTTATGCTGTCTTACTTTCAGTTTCTTCTGTGTCAAATCACATACTACCCAAGATGCCTGACAGCTGGTGTGTTTTCATGGACCAACATGGTAGAGAAGCACTGTTACTTCATATGACATCCATGGCAACATCAAATCTATTTGAATCTTAGATACCAAGGTCTTCAGAGACCTTCTGCTCTGTTGCTTTAATTTTTTGTCTGATTTGTACATCTGTCATCATTTTGCAACCTTAAGGCTTTCTAACACTGATTTAATAAGAGGGGGATTGTTGTCTCAGATGATTTCTTAGGGGACAGTGTTATGCTACGAGTAAAACTGGTTTACTTGTATGTGAAGTCCGAGATCACCTACTCATAGTTATTCTGCAAGAAAGCATTTATCCTGTTTCACTTAATTTTGTGTCCATTTTTTCAGACCTGTAAATATAATCCATTAGCCATAGACTACATATACAGCCTGTTTAGAAAGAGATGTTTGCAAGTTAACAGGAAAAAAAAAATTGCAAATTACCTAGAGAGTCAGAAGCTTTTATAGGAATACACTGATACTGATAAAAAGAGCAACCAACCATTGAACACTACAGCCTAGTATCCTACTGAACAGTAATGCTTTGGGTTTTGCTAGCCACTCCTTTTTTTTTTTTTTTTTTTTTTTTTTTTTTTTTTGCTTCATCTTTCATAGGGTTTCTTTTCTCTCCTGCAGGAAGATCCCAAATGGGAATTCCCTCGGAAAAACCTAGTTCTGGGCAAGACTCTTGGAGAAGGAGAATTTGGAAAGGTCGTCAAGGCAACAGCATTCCGACTCAAGGGAAGGGCTGGCTATACCACAGTAGCGGTGAAAATGTTAAAAGGTAGGCTCCCTTCTGGGCCTGAAATTATTTTTAAAGTATTTGTTGTAACCTCTGAATGGATTCTGACAGGGTAACACGAAGGTAGAAGGTCAGATAAAAACAACCAGTGTCACAGCCTCTATTCTGACAGATTTAGGAGCTAGCATCAAATTCAAGGGGGTGATTTCCATAAGTAATTCTAATTCATGATGTGCAAGAAGTCTGTCTTAACACAGCAAATGTATTTAACTTTGTTTGGCATTGCTGGAAATATTGGAAGGGGTTGTTAAAGCTTTCTGATTTATTTTTTTTTCCCTCACGCAGTTTCCTTTGACAGAGCTTTTTAAATAGTTATAATCACATCAAGAGACAGAACAGACAAGTTACTTCTGTGATTGAGAGGGACGTCTATTTTTATAACTTCTGATCCGCTCTTCAAGTACTGGGAGCTCTGATAAAGTAGCTTGAATAGCCCAGTGCTGTCTCCTGGTGTCTTCAGTTTTCCTTAAGACTTTAAAGCTGGGGAGAACAAATTATGTCTAGATAACATTAAGGTGATAGCATGAGACCTTGAGCTCAATCTTTCACTGCTGCTTATAAGTAAAAACATGTCTTTAACATTTTCTTATACTACTTACTACCATTTCTATTATATGGAAGTTGTTTAAAAAAAAAACCCCAAACACAACATCTGCTGCTGACTGACAGCAAAGATCCTGCATATCCCATCCTTTTAGCAAGGAAAGAAATGCCTTGTGAGGTGCGTAACTGTATTGTTATGAATTATGCAAAATTCATAATCTACATTAGTTTTGACATCCAAGTGAAGATTGTTAATAACTATGAAAATTGTTTATTAACATTAAATCTTGCCAGAAAACTTATTTGCAAGGTTTGAAACACATGGTTTGGAAATTTATACACACAGGGAACAGGCAAAAGTGGAACACTTTAAGAGGTAACCAGCAAACGCAAACATGTTACTGGAAGAGAAGGTTTTTGCAGTCAATACACCGCTTGCTGCTTAGCCACTAGATGGATGCAGGAAGCTCCTTTCTGCTTATGGCCAAATGCAATCAATGAATTACAAGAGGCTTTAAGTATTTACTTACAAAATATTATCAGACAGTACCCAAAGCACCTGGAGGGGTTGCTGTCGGTGGTCTCAAAGCCGTTAGAGGCTTTGGAGGTTTCCCAGGCTCTTTTCTCAGGAAACTGAGAGCCTGACACAGTCTCTGACCTGGTTCCTCTCGATTCCTGATTCAGCAGAAGCCTTGCAGAGGGGCAGGCAGGATGCAATGCCATGTGTAGTCTTGGCACAATGTCACACTGGCTGTGCAGGCTGATTGCCTGCAGGCATTTGAAGCCTGTTTCTGGTAGTGGAGTACCACACAGTTCAGGATGCAGGCATGAATACAATGGCTGTCATGGGTTTAAAGAGCCGACAGAGTGAAGCTCTCAAACTAATTGAAGAAAAAAATGAATTGTATTTGGAGAGAGTGTTACAGACAGAAATTACAAAGCAGATACATAAGCCATTAGCGAACCCCCTGAATTTTCCCCAAACCCAAAACTAAATCTACACTCCCCAGTGCTCCAGTCCTCCCCCTCCATGCCACTTCCATCCTCCAGAGGCCTAAGCACAGCCTCTGGAGCCCCCAAACAAGACCTATCCTTACATGTTTATCCTGATAAGGGAGCTCCTGCCTGGCGCAGGGCTGGAGGGGGAGGAAAGGAGAACAAGCTGGCCTTACTGTGAGCTTATGAAGAAATAGCAGAATTATGAGATTGAATAACAATCTTCCAGTCCCCAGAGGACTCTTTTTAACCTTATAGTTCCCAACCTGGGACAATGGCAGAGAGCACTTTGCGTTACCTGCTCATCCCTTTTTATCCATCCAGCCAGCCTGAGGCTTAATGGGCCTTTGGACATAGGTTAGCCAATCAGGAAGGCACTTTGCCAAGTTTGACCATATTAGGTGAAGTCAGGGCTTTCATTTTCCTTTCCCACAGTTGATTCCCCCAGCACAGAAGGAGGAGGAGCAGGGGACCATGTCTGTGCAAGCCAGAGTCCTTAGTGGCTCCAGGTTCTTTGTCCTTTTTCCCCAAGGTTGTTTCTCCCCATAGCAGAGCGGGGAAGAGCAGAAAAACATGTGTGGGCAGGCAAGGACATGTATAAGCTTACTCTGACCTGCTTAGACCTACCACAACAACAGTGAAGAACAGGTGCTACAGAGAAAGTCTAAGAGCTAAGTCTTTTTAGAAGATGTGCTGGTTTGAGACTAATTGGAATATTTTAATAGAGAAAATTACACTATAGGCTGTGAAAGGAAAACATCATGATGTCTACTTCACTCATATGCTTGCTGGAGAATTGTTTGGGAACACTAACCAAAACAATAGATAAGTCAGTCTCTCTCTGTCACTTGCTGGGACAGCAGCTGCTGGGGCGATCTAGCAGCTTCTGGGCTCTGGCTCCTCTGCTGATTAATCCTCACTAACCACTTTTCTTCTAACCCTCCTGCCTGATCCTCCTAATTTACCTTGTGCATAAGGCAAACCTTGGGGTAAGGTACAGGGGTGGGGAGAAGGTGGAAGGGTGGTTGGGAGCCCCTCCTGGCGTCTCTGATTTCTGGGAGGGGAGTTGTGTTGCTGTATTACCTTTTACTTGTCTATTTCTGTAAATATTCTGTCTATAGTGTATATCTCTGCTGTGCACTGTGCTGAGCTGTAAATATAGCTTCATCACTTAACTTCCAGCTGACTGAGTTCTAGTCTGGGTCATTTTACAAAGTGTGGGGTGGTGGGGAACTCCCAAACCTTCACAGAAGAGGAGACTAGAACAGTCTTAGTCATGATAATTTCATATTTATTTGTGCACTTAATGTCACTGCATTTTCTAGTCTTTATCATTAACACCATGTGACTGTGTTAAGATTCCAAGACCTAAAAAATTGTTGCTTTTACATGTAAGCAATTTATTACTCAGCTTTCCCTAGATATTATAAAAGAAATACTTGATAAAATTAATAATGTGAAAGAGTGACCCCTTATTTTGAGCACCTAATTTTAATAAACTGATCTGACATTTACAGTAATACTTCAGGCTCTAGTGAATCTTTGTAATGTAAATTGCATTTTCCAACTTGTCTGTGAAGAACATTTGTCATTCTGCAAGTGTTTGCCTGTTGTTACCAGCTTAACTGTTAACACATGACAACTCAAAACAAGCAGCATTACATTAGGAGACAGTGGTCCTTACAATACTGTCAGGAAGTATAAAGAACAGTTATATTGCATCAGGCCAACATCACTCATTCTTTTCCTGTAACATGAAAAAGGTGTAATTTATCCACCTATTAGGGGCTCTCCAATGTCTGATGTTTGAAAGGAAATGGTGTTTATATCAGTATGTTAATGGAGAAAGTCTCTTGTGTATTCCATAAAAGGTATCTCCTGCCTGAGCTGTGTAGTTGAGCACAATCTGTGGTTAAGGACAGTCCAGGATATGACTCTCCCTACTTTACCAATTTGACATTATGTTCTGGGAGAGACAACAATGAGGAGAAAGTAATTAACTGGGCCAAAGCAGTCTTTGGAGGTATGGATGGAGGTTTAAAGTAACAGAGGGATAATTGTTTCAGGCCATTATTACCACCTTTCTCGTATGAATTAGGTCTGACCTCCAGCACAATACAAGTGGCCTCACTACAATAAAAAGGGAAACACTAACTAATATGTAAATGGGCATTATTTGCCATTTGTAAAAGCAAGGGGCATGAAGCACCAATGCTTACTGTCTCCATTTGTACACTAGGTTAATTTTTCCAGCAAACAAGTCTGTTACATGGGGAACCTTAGCCTGTCCTTACACATATTAAACAGTTTTAGAACTAGAAAAACTGGACTTTCTCAAAGGCATTAAGTTGATGTTGTTAAATTTTGGTTTATGTAAATGCATGTTTTTGGTAGTGCCTACCATTAGTGGAAGACCAGCCAATATTGCATTGCCTGGGGCAGAAGACCTAGTCTGAGTGGGAGCTTCAGACTGCCAGATAAGACATCAGAAACAAACGTAGTACTAATACAAACATGTACCAGAATGGAATAAAAAAATTACCATGACCAGGGCAAACTATTATAGCACAGGTATTATAAATGGGTATGTAAATAAATCATTTGGTGCTCACAGCCTTTATGGAAAAAGATAAGAGTAAAGTACCAAGGAGCAGAAGCTGAGCTTGTTTTTTTTATTAGCCTTATGTGATGGTGACCACATAATAATCAACAGTAATGACACTGTGTAGGTACTGTCTAGAGAGGTTCTGTGTGTCAGAGAGGTTGAGGTAGAAAAAGGGGTTATCTCTGACCTGTGGTGTTTTTATGATGAGAGATTTCCCCAGTGTTAAAAGACAAAGTTTGTTAGAAGAATTCTGCAAAAATCAAAAAGCTTGAAAGGCTAAGAAAGCCTCTAAGAACTGTATATTGTCATATGATTCCAGTGAAGTTTGCATACGTGTCTCTTAGTAAAATCAATCTGAATTGTATGTTTAGCTTCTGAACTCTACATGTGGATGTGTGTTACAAGTGTGAACTAGTAGATGAGTGGAGTTTTACTCCATCAGAAAAGGTAAGGAAAGCTATATCATAGGAGTTAGTGAGTCTTTTTTGTTTGATCAACATAAAATCTTGACTTCTTTATGCTCCTAAAGCTTCAGTTGCACTGGCTTTTACCCTATAAAGTTGCTTAAGGACACTAGAACAGGTCTGTAATACTTTTATGTCATCTGCAAGACATTAGAGACTGGTTCTGAATCTTGGCTGACCTAGTCTTTCTCTAGTTAATTGTATCAGGACAGAGTGATGATTAGAGCAAGTTACCAAGCCAGAACAGCAGCAGTCCCTTGGCTTTCATATAAATAACTGCAAGACAGGAGGATTTCTCTCCTGTGGGAAAGCAGGGAGTTTTCCAACCTCTTGCAAATTGCAAGAGAAGTGATTGATCTCATGATGTCTGAAGTACATAGAGAAGTCTAGAGTAATGCCTTCCTAACCACAACTGCGTGTTTGGACGTTTTCTGCAGAAAATGCTTCCCAGAGTGAGCTGCGAGATCTGCTTTCAGAGTTCAACCTCTTGAAACAGGTGAACCACCCTCATGTCATCAAACTTTACGGAGCCTGCAGTCAAGATGGTAAATATTAAAAGTCTGTTATGAAGATGTGTGTCAATTAAAGAGCAGTTAATTGATGGATTTGTGCAATTGCTTAATAATTGCTGAGTACCTTTTAAATTTGCTGCTGGCTGGTAAACTGAGGGACATACAAGAAGAGAAGTGTATGAAGGGATGAAGAAATGCAAATTCAGTATAGTGAAGCATTCTTAGAATCATAGAATGGTAAGGTCGGAAAGGACCTCAAGGATTATCTAGTTCCAACCCCCTACCATAGGCAGGGACACCTCCCGCTAGTACAGCTCACTCAATGCCTCCTCCAACCTGGCCTTGAACACCTCCAGGGAGGGAGCAACCACAACCTCCCTGGGCAACCTGTTCCTGTGCCTCACCACCCTCACTGGATAGAACTTCCTCCTAATACCCAGTCTAAATCTCCCCTCTGTCAGTTTAAACCCATTGCCCCTTGTCCTGTCATTGCAGGACCTTGTAAATAGTCCCTCCCCAGCCTTCCTGTAGGCCCCCTTCAGATACTGGAAGGCTACTATCAGGTCTCCTCGAAGCCTTCTCTTCTCCAGGCTGCAGAGCCCCAACTCTCTCAACCTATCCTCATAGCAGAGCTGCTCCAGCCCTCTGATCATCTTCGTGGCCCTCCTCTGGACCCGCTCCAACACTTCCATGTCCTTCCTGTGCTGGGGACTCCAGAACTGCACACAGTACTCCAGGTGGGGTCTGACAAAAGCAGAGCAAAGGGGCAGAATCCCCTCCCTTGCCCTGCTGGCCATGCTGCTCTTGATGCAGCCCAGGACTCGGTTGGCTGTCTGGGCTGCATTTGCACACTGCAGGCTCATGTTGAGCTTTTCATCAACCCAGATTTAGTGCCTTTTATGTAAAGACCACAGGTATCTGGAGCCTGTGACTGTTCAAAACAATGTGTTGATTAGAAGAGACCTTTTTTGGGAGGAAAGAACAAAAAAAAAAAAAAAGTAAATGGCTATCTATTAATTGTTTGCTTACCAGTGTGTTTGTTCATTTCAGGCCCACTGTATTTAATTGTGGAATATGCTAAATACGGCTCCTTGCGCAGCTTCCTCAGGGAAAGTCGAAAAGTAGGACCAAGCTATGTGGGTAGTGATGGCAACAGAAATTCAAGTTATTTGGACAACCCTGACGAGAGAGCCTTGACCATGGGGGATCTGATATCATTCGCATGGCAGATATCACGAGGAATGCAGTACCTTGCAGAAATGAAGGTAGGACATTGTAACAGTGATCTGAGCGTCCCCTTGTAATAGATGGTCATGTCAGCAGTTGGTTCCTTCACAAGAAACATAAATACTGTTGTTGGTTTCTTCCAAAAGCTTGTCCATCGGGATTTAGCAGCCAGAAACGTATTGGTGGCAGAAGGACGCAAAATGAAGATTTCTGATTTTGGCCTCTCCCGTGATGTATATGAAGAAGATTCCTATGTCAAGAGGAGCAAGGTACAGTGCATATTAAAAACAGTAGTGGGAATTATCATTTAAGTAAGGGAATGAGATTTTATCCTGCATGACTTCAGCACAGAAGAAAAAAGGTAATAGCTAATTTTAAGCTAGAAAATTTCTCAATAATGAAGAAATAAAAATGAGGCAAAATTATGAACTTAATCAGTGGGACAGTAATATGAATATATATGTGTGTATGTGTGTGTGTCTGTAAAAGATGTATCCTATTTAAGTTACCATTACCATCTCTAACTCTTTCTGTTTATTTGTCAACCAATCTGGTTTATTTCTAATACTCAGAAGTTAATAAAGTAAACAAAGGGTCACTATGATGAAGGCCACGAGGATGATCAGATGGCTGCAGCAGCTCTCCTATGAGGACAGGCTGAGAGAGTTGGGGCTCTTCAGCCTGGAGAAGAGAAGGCTTCGAGGAGACCTTAGAGTAGACTTCAAATATCTGAAGGGGGCCTACAGGAAGGCTGGGGAGGGACTATTGACAAGGTCTTGCAATGACATGACAAGGGGCAATGGGTTTAAACTGGCAGAGGGGAGATTTAGACTGGATGTTAGGAGGAAGTTCTTTGCAGTGAGGGTGGTGAGGCACTGGAACAGGTTGCCCAGGGAGGTTGTGACTGCTTCCCTCCCTGGAGGTGTTCAAGGCCAGGTTGGATGAGGTCTTGAGTAAGCTGTACTAGTGGGAGGTGTCCCTGCCTATGGCAGGGGGTTGGAACTAGCTGAT
Organism: Eubucco bourcierii; assembly: GCA_013396675.1. NCBI lineage: Eukaryota > Metazoa > Chordata > Aves > Piciformes > Ramphastidae > Eubucco > Eubucco bourcierii. The sequence goes on along the minus strand of VWZE01014347.1, from coordinate 157,012 downwards.
CCTTGAGGTCCCTTCCAACCTTACCATTCTATGATTCTATGATGTTTAAGGCCTTGGAGCATCTGACATGCAAGGAGAGGCTGATAGACCTCGGTTTACTTAGCCTGAAGAGAAGAGGATTCAGGGAGATCTTAGTCCAGTATGTAAATAAGTGATAATGCATCCAGGCTCTTGTCATTGTGGCCCTGTCACAGGACAAGATGCTATGAGAGCTATTTTAAATATGAGGAATTCCATTTAAAGAAAAGAAAAAACTTTTTTACTGTAACAGTGATTGAACACTGGAACAGCCTGCCCAGAGAATCTCCCATTCCTGGAGATAATCAAAACCTGACTGGAAATGCTCTCAAGAAACAACTGTGGCTGGCCCTTCTCTGAACAGAGGGGTGAGGTCCCTGTCCATCTCAGTAATTCTAGGATTCTGTGAAATTAAAGGGAAGGAAGGACAGATCTGCTGCTATTTAAAATCCCATGGAGTTTTTAAAAATGCAGATAGCTTCCGGAAAGATCCCAATTTCCATAATTGTCACATTTATGCAACAGCTTTGAAGGAAGGAGCTCTCCTAGAAATACTTCTGACTGTGTGAAACATAGCAAATTGTCTGTCACAAGTCAGGGTACATCAGGAGCTAATAATATCTGCCAGAGGTTATTTAAAACAATTCTGTGTTGCCTGTCGCAGTAAATTGTTGTCAGGTACCTGGATACATCCTCTCATGGTGCTCATGGCAGGGAGTGATGCTCCAACCTACCAGAACTGTGCAAAGGAAATTTCGTGGAATGATGGTTTATTTGGTCACATGAATCCATCCTTGAAAACAAATGTTTGAGCTTAACAACTCTCAGACTGAAAAGATAAGTTAAGGCTTATCATTATTTATTTAAATAATATTTATGTAAAATATATGGTTAAACACAGCAAGCTAAATCCTGCTTTCTGCCTATTTGCATCCACCTTCCACTGACATCAGCACAACTTCTAGAAAAGTCAGACACAGACCAGACTGTGATGTTTACCTAAACATGAACCAGCAGTGTGCCCAGGTGGCCAAGAACTCCAATGGCATCCTGGCCTGTGTCAGTAATAGTGTGGCCAGTAGGAGTAGGGAGGTTCGTTCTCCCCCCGTACTCTGCACTGGTTAGGCCACACCTTGAGTACTGTGTCCAGTTCTGGGCCCCTCCATTTAAAAAGGACATTGAGGTACTTGAACGTGTCCAGAGAAGGGCAACGAGGCAGGGGAGAGGCCTCGAGCACAAGCCCTATGAAGAGAGGCTGAGGGAGCTGGGATTGTTTAGCCTGGAGAAGAGGAGGCTCAGGGGGGACCTTCTTGCTGTCTACAACTACCTGAAGGGTGGTTGTAGCCAGGAGGTTGCTTTCTTCTCTCAGACACGCAGCACCAGAACAGGAGGACAGTCTCAAGCTGTGCCAGGGGAAGTTTAGGCTGGAGGTGAGGAGAAAGTTCTTGACTGAGAGAGTCATTGGCTACTGGAATGGGCTACCCAGGGAGGTGGTGGAGTCAGTGTCCCTGGAGGTGTTCAAGGTGGGTTTGGACGTGGCACTTGGTGCCATGGTCTAGTCTTGAGGTCTGTGGTAATGGGTTGGACTTGATGATCTTTGAGGTCTCTTCCAACCTTGGTGCTACTGTGATACTCTATTGACTTCTAAGATGAGTATTGTTAGATCAGTTGCTTCCATGACTAGTTTGAAAGACCTGCCAACAGATTTTTTTTTTTTATTTTTTTTTTTGCATATGAAAATGTTAGAATTTTATGAAAGTATTTCCATAAATATTATAACTTTCGGTTTAGCTTTTCCTGTTCTTTCAGGCCAGTTTGTGTGAATATTTTATAAGCCAAAATGACTTGTGAAGAAAAAAAAGCCAGCACTTTTGGAAGACATGTTCATATGTAAAAGGCCTTTGCTTGTTCATTTAGCTGTCTTCTGATGGGTCTGTTTTACACAGATCTATACCAGTTGGTCTGTATTTTGGGAATCATGCATTTTTATAAAGGCAGTTCAATTTTATTTGGTGTGATGTTGATGTACTGAATGAGTGTTTTTCTCTTCTGAGACACTTGTCACTGTAGTATTATTCAGTGCCTTGCAAGCATCTGTCTGCTTGCATAGAGAAAGAAGGAAAAGTTGAGGGGAAGGAAGGAAGAAGGATAAGCTTCAAATTCTACCAAAACAGTTGTATAAGAAGCAAGGCATATGAATGCTAGTGATATTGTGAAGTTGTGAAATGTCTTGAAAATTCTAGAAAGCTAGATTTTTCAGGAATATCTGGGGCAGACTTCTCAGATTTCTGCCAGTACCAACTTGTAGATTCAGTTTAATAGGCAGTAACCAAACGTAACTGTTCAGGTACTGTTCTGAAACAAAAAAATATCTTAAATATCTAGGTGGTTGTATTTATACATGATCCTGGATATTCATAAGACAGCTCTTCACTTATAATCATCATTCCCCACCATTTTGCATTCCCACATTTTCCAAAATTAGCAGGAGGACATGTATTCATGTCTGGAGAATGTAACTCCTTGGATGCAGCTCTTTGTTAAGAAGAGAGTTGAGTTTATCTGACTTAAGCTGATGGCCATCTGGGGAAAAAAACCAACACACCACCTTATCACAGTATCACAGTGTCACCAGGGTTGGAAGAGACCTCAAAGATCATCAAGTCCAACCCATCACCACAGCCCTCAAGACTAGACCATGGCACCAAGTGCCATGTCCAAACGCGCCTTGAACACCTCCGGGGACAGTGACTCCACCACCTCCCTGGGCAGCCCATTCCAGTAGCCAATGACTCTCTCAGTCAAGAACTTTCTCCTCACCTCCAGCCTAAACTTTCCCTGGCACAGCTTGAGACTGTGTCCTCTTGTTCTGTCACTGGTTGCCTGAGAGAAGAAGGTAACCTCCTCCTGGCTACAACCACCCTTCAGGTAGTTGTAGACAGCAAGAAGGTCTCCCCTGAGCCTCCTCTTCTCCAGGCTAAACAATCCCAGCTCCCTCAGCCTCTCTCCATAGGGCTTGTGCTGGAGGCCTCTCACCAGCCTCGTTGCCCTTCTCTGGACACGCTCAAGCACCTCAATGTCCTTTTTAAATTGAGGGGCCCAGAACTGGACCTAGTGTGTGGCCTAACCAGCGCAGAGTACAGGGGGAGAACGAACCTCCCTGCTCCTGCTGGCCTCACTATTCCTTATTGTACATAATTAGATCACTGAAGTGTGTGGAATGAAATTAATTAGTTGGGGTTTTTTAATGCCAAATCACCCAGTCCACCAGAAAATAATGTAAGTATGGATAGAGTATCTGTTTTGAAATGCCTTGGTGTTCCACTTGGAATCTTAATTTTCAGACCAGTAATTGCTTTGTTGCTTTGTTCTCTTCTCCCTTCCAGGGTCGGATACCTGTTAAATGGATGGCCATAGAGTCCCTGTTTGACCACATCTATACAACACAAAGTGATGTGTAAGTGTCAATTCTTGTATTTTTACAGTTTGTGTGCTTGCTTAAGGAGATGAGAGAAAAAGAACAGATACTGTAAAACTAACTAGATTAACCATTAAAAGAAGCAGTACTTACTTATGCCTGATTTTCTGCTAGGTAGGATTTTAATACTTTCCAGGCTACCCCTGAAAAAGCATCTGACGTTTCACCTTTAGGGAAAATAGTTTGTTAATGCAGTATGTACAAATAGGAACTTTTTGATTTGTGCTTCTCAAATCATTTACATAAACTTTTTACTCTTGTCTATGAAGGTCAGAGCAGATTCAGTGAAAAAAGCCCCAACATTTTCTTGGAAACTCCTTACAAAATGTATTTCCAAATTACTTTCACTCACTTCGCTTCATTTGGAGTAAGAAAAGAAAAAAAAGATTGGGATAATTCTCAGGTAATGTTGCCCTTACTTAGGTCCACTTACAGGTCTTTCTGGGTCTCTATCCTCCTCAGAGCATCTGTTGTTCTAACTTGTGTCTCCACAATGATTTTTTCCAGAGAAGTGTTAAAATTCTTTTTAAAACTTCTTTGTATATCTTTAATTTTGTCATTTTCTGCAAAACAGATTTGTTACTGTGGTTTGGGGCCAGGGCAGATTGTGTTGCCATGTAACTGCCTCCTCTGTGATTGCTGATTGATCTTCTGGATCCAATATCATTCCTCCTAACTTGTTTTCCTGATGGTTTCTAGTAAGCCCAGGGACCCTTCTCTTGTATATGTGACGCAACACCACACAAAGATTGCCCAGCTGGCACTCAGCAAGCCTGTTCAGAGTCCTGGGCAGCACACTGGTGCTGTGTAGCTTTACTGCTTCACCAATCTGGATTAGTATCTTGATGTAAATCCATGCTGATTTACCAGTTTTCTTGGAGATGCCTCAGCTATTCTTAACAGAGCACTGCATTTCACTTTGTAGTTCTGTTTCAATTCAATGGCATGAAAGGTCTGATAATCTGCCACACTTCTAACAGTGCTTTTGACTCGCTGGCTAGGTCACCTTCACTATTCATCTCATTATATGTGAAGTTATCTTAAAGTGTTATCTAACCCTTCCTAGTTTCGCCAAAACCCTACAGAACAGTACTGAGACACACAGAGAGTTGCAGAGCAAATCCTCTCCAGTACTAGAATCACAGAATTTTAGAGTTTAGAAGAGACCTTCAGAGATCATTGAGTCCAACCCACCTGCCAAAGTGGGATCACCTAGGGCAGGTCACACAGGAATGCATCCAGGTGGGTTTTGGAAGGAGAGTGTGGAGCCTCCAGAGGAAACTCCACAACTTCTCTGGGCAGTCTGTTCCAGTGATTCCATGAATGCCATTTCAGCAGCAACCAACTGATAAATGAAGTTCCTTTTTGCAGTATTCATCGTTAATCTTAGACAATTAGACTCACTGAAAAACATTATCTTTGTTTGTTGTGATGCAGTTCTATTTCAGGTGAACATATATATAAATATACCCAGCAACCATTCCAATATGCCCTGCTTTTTTTGTGTTTTCCAACTGCTGCTTCTTTCTTTTCCAGCCTTTCTATATAGCTAGGGTTAGCAGTGTGTAGCAGCACTTGCCAGCATTTACAGAATCTCATTTTTGCTTCAGAAGTTGATGACATGAGTGGAAAGCTAGCCTACTGTCTTCCTCTTCACATATTTTTATTGCCTGTTTTTTTCTGATCACATATTTATTCAGCAATAAATACAGCACAATGGGAAATTTTTCATTTCCCATTTTGTCCTCCCACAGCAAACTGCTGGCTAAACTGTCAGCTCGTGGCTTGGATGGCAACACTCTGTGCTGGGTTAGGAACTCGCTGGAGGGCCGAGCCCAGGGAGTGGTGGTGAATGGTGCCACATCCAGCTGGAGGCCGGGCACTAGTGGTGTCCCCCAGGGATCAGTGCTGGGCCCCATCCTCTTTAACATCTTCATTGATGATCTGGATGAGGGCATCGAGTCAGTCACCAGCAAATTTGCAGCTGACACCAAGCTGGGGGCTGATGTTGCTGGGTTGGAGGGCAGAAGGGCTCTGCAGCGGGACCTCAACCGCCTGGACAGATGGGCAGAGTCCAAGGGGATGGCATTCAACAAATCCAAGTGCCAGGTGCTGCACTTTGGCCACAACAACCCCATGCAGAGCTACAGACTGGGAGCGGAGTGGCTGGAGAGCAGCCAAACAGAAAGGGATCTGGGGGTGCTGATTGACACCCACCTGAACATGAGCCAGCAGTGTGCCCAGGTGGCCAAGAAGGCCAATGGCATCCTGGCCTGCATCAGGAATAGTGTGGCCAGCAGGAGCAGGGAGGTCATTCTCCCCCTGTACTCTGCACTGGTTAGGCCACACCTTGAGTACTGTGTCCAGTTCTGGGCCCCTCAATTTAAGAAGGACATTGAGGTGCTTGAGCGTGTCCAGAGAAGGGCAACGAGGCTGGTGAGAGGCCTCCAGCACAAGCCCTATGGAGAGAGGCTGAGGGAGCTGGGATTGTTTAGCCTGGAGAAGAGGAGGCTCAGGGGAGACCTTCTTGCTGTCTACAACTACCTGAAGGGTGGTTGTAGCCAGGGTGAGGTTACCTTCTTCTCTCAGGCAACCAGCACCAGAACAAGAGGACACAGTCTCAAGCTGTGCCAGGGGAGGTTTAGGCTGGAGGTGAGGAGAAAGTTCTTGACTGAGAGAGTCATTGGCTACTGGAATGGGCTGCCCAGGGAGGTGGTGGAGTCAGTGTCCCTGGAGGTGTTCAAGGCGGGTTTGGACATGGCACTTGGTGCCATGGTCTAGTCTTGAGGTCTGTGGTATCAGGTTGGACTTGATGATCTTTGAGGTCTCTTCCAACCTTGGTGCAACTGTGATACTGTGTTTAATTTGTGTAGAATGCTACAATGATTTCAAATCATTACAGCATTCTATTCTTATATGTCCATTTACTAAACAACTTTAAGATATTCTTAATCCAATTCCTCCTCCCATATTTTGTAAAATTCCTCTTAAGCAGATGTATTTTAAAAATAAAACTTGCTGTGCTACAAAGTTTATCAGTTAATCATGGACAGAATTATAACCCCATAGTAGAACGTAATTGGCTTCAAAAAGGGTACAAGGAGGCATATTAATAAAGTATATGAAAACACTATAAATATTCATTAGCTTTCAACAACATGCAGAGTGATAAAAAATTAATTCAGTGAATGGTATTAGGGAGAAAAGTGGCAGCACACCACTTAGCACTGTGAGACAATGGCTTTGCTGCCCATTTTGGAAGTTTTATTGCTGTAATTTGGGGGCTACCACTGGTCTCTAATATGTGAGAAGCTCAGGTGGAGTGTACTTAGACAAGGAGGTGGCATTTGTGGCTAATGTTTTGAGATGGAAATTTTTACACAAAGCTGTTTGGTTTGGCATTAAATCTTCCCAAAATCTTCTTAGAAGTGGAGTTTTTAGAGAAATTACCAGTGATGAGAGCACAAAAGCTAACATTTGTCATAAACTGTATGAAATTTTGCTTCCAGATGCATTCCATTGAATAGCCCTTTTGAGTGATGCAGTATTGGCTGTTTTCCTTCATTTTGAACACCCACGTTTTGGCAGTTATGTCAGTTGAACACATTCAGAGTAATTTGTAGCTTCTTCATGTCTTGAAAAGCATTCCAGTAAGGAAAGGATAACACTTTTGCCTCTCTTGTCCTGGCCTAAAATGGACTATTTTAAGCTATCTAAATATTTCCAACTCATTGTACAAGGTCTTTTTGGCCAAGCTCCTCAATAAAGTAGGTTAACAACATCATTAGATCTGTTCTTTTGAGAAAACAGTTTTTTCTGTATTCTGTTCTATGTTAAACTATATTTTAGGCATTAAGTATTTACAGAAAAAAAAATTTCCTCTTCTTTTATCATCTTTAAGAAGAAAATGAAGTCCTGAATGACTGAAATGGCTCAAAAGACTAAATGAAATCAATTGCATTGCTTATTATTGGAATAAACACTTTGTGCATATAAGAGAGAGAACCTCATCATCAAGACAGCAAACTAGTCCTTTGGTAGCTTTTCTAGATTTAGACAATTATTTCTGAACAAGACTGTAAGGGCTAAGTAGGGAGGGTAGACTCCTTCTGTATCCAAAGGAGAAACAGGGACAACCCCAATGACACTGTACACAAAAAAAACCCCATGCCTTTGGGCTGGACCACCATGGGAAAGGCTTTTTCTTTCAAGCCTTCCTGGAATACAGTTAGCTTTCTCAGTGGATGAAAGTAGGGTATCCCTTATCTCTGCTGTCTTGGTTTTAATGGTTTTCATGAACAGTATTTGGGAATTATATACATCTGTATGGCCTCTCTGTCCCAGCACTTGCTTGAATTTGAGTGGGTTTTCCAAACATTACAAAGAGATTTGTTTGGTGAAAACCAAACTAAGCTCTTGAAACTTACCACTCTAAATAAAATCTCATTTTCTCTTTTTCAGATGGTCATTTGGAGTTCTGCTATGGGAGATTGTAACATTAGGAGGCAACCCCTACCCAGGTATTGCTCCTGAAAGACTCTTTAACCTCCTAAAAACAGGCTATAGAATGGAGAGACCAGAAAACTGCAGTGAAGAAATGTAAGTACCTCTTGACCTGGTTAGATTTATGAAATATGTCTGGAATAAATATTTTAAATTTTTCTTTTAATACATAGCACATAAATACTGTTCTGTATATCTCAGAGGGATAATCAAAATATGTAGTACTTGAATATGAAGAAATTAGTGAACTGTAAAGCGCAAGAAAAAAAATTGCCAAGAGAGTTCTTGTAGCTACATCCAGACTATTTGTAGGATATTGAATAACACACTTGTCAAACAATTAAAACAGTTTGAATATTCAAAACTGTTGAGGGTTGGGGGAGGAGGAGGAATACATAAAATACAGTGGTACCTGAAATATTCAAGAAAATGTTTCAGTACTTACCTGAAAATGAGACAGATGTTCCCTCTGTTGTTCATTGTCTGTTAGTTGTCCTATCATTACACAGGAGAAAATGATACCTTGACAGAGAAACTACACTCTAGAAGACACAAACATTCCATGATTACAATGCCAAGTGTAAGGTCCTGCACCTGGGTAGGCACAATCCCAAGCACAAATCCAGGCTGGGTGGTGAATGGCTGGAGAGCAGCCCTGAGGAAAAGGACCTTGGAGTCTGGGTTGATGAAAAGCTCAACATGAGCCTGCAGTGTGCAAATGCAGCCCAGACAGCAACCGAGTCCTGGGCTGCATCAAGAGCAGTGTGGCCAGCAGGCCAAGGGTGGGGATTCTGCCCCTTTACTCTGCTCTTGTCAGACCCCACCTGGAGTACTGTGTGCAGTTCTGGAGCCCTCAGCACAGGAAGGACATGTAAGTGTTGGAGCAAGTCCAGAGGAGGGCCATGAGGATGCTCAGAGGGCTGGAGCAGCTCTGCTATGAGGACAGGCTGAGAGAGTTGGGGCTCTGCAGCCTGGAGAAGAGAAGGCTTCAAGGAGACCTGATAGTAACCTTCCAGTAT
>VWZE01014347.1:101786-147975 GCA_013396675.1 Eubucco bourcierii | reverse complement strand
GGAGGTTGTGGCTGCTCCCTCTCTGGAGGTTGGAGGAGGCCTTGAGTGAGTTGTACTAGTGGGAGGTGTCCCTGCCTATGGCAGGTGGTTTGAACTAGATGATCCATGAGGTCCCTTCCAACCTTACCATTCTATGATTCTGTATAAAGTAACAATAGAATTAGTCAAAAGAATGCTAGTTTATGTAAATAGTTTAGGTTACGCTTCACTTGGAAGAAAAGTTTATGGAAACTTCAGAGTTTCAAAAAAGAACAAAGTTAGACTTTCTGATACAACAGCAGTGATGATACACAGAATTATTCAAAGTCATATGCAAATAAAAGTCTGGCATGCTGTCTACACATGAGGTGGTCCTTGGAGAAAGCGAAAATAGTGTTAAGAAACCCAGGACTACAGTCCTTTAAAGACAGCCAAGCACATCATCATCTGAGCTCTTAAAGATTCATAAAAATAAAAGGCTGTTCTTGTGAATGACAACTGTTGATTCAAGGGAATGTTTAACATAACATGCAACAAAGAGTGATGTACTTGTGAATGGCCTTCATGCCACAGTTCAACTTCAGTACTTTAAACAGTTTAAGCAGAAGCATGACCCAGATCTAACAACTTTGTGTTTTGTCTCACCTTGCGGCGGGTCGCAGGTACAACTTGATGTTGCGCTGCTGGAAGCAAGAACCCGATAAAAGACCAACATTTGCTGAGATCAGCAAGGAACTAGAGAAAATGATGGTGAAGAGTAGGGTAAGTGTGCAAAAATATGAGTTTTTTAAAGTTTATGATCATCTCAGTTTCAAGATACAGAAAAGATTTTTTTTTTAAAAAGCAAACTACTTTACTCTTCATGAAATTTTGATGCATTTACAGTTTTATCCAAATGCATCCAACTTTTTGAGAGCAGTACTACTTATAGTGGCTTTGGTGACTTCAACCCTAAATGCAGATGAGTTATCACTAATCTGTCTACAAAAAATTATTCTTGCATTGCACTCCTGAATTCATAATTCTAGGCAGCTCAGAATAATGCAATATTTCCTGATTTAGTTATGATGATAGAAACAGATACAAAAGCTGTATAATTCCACCACTCTTACTTTAAAACTATCATATTCCTCTATAGACTTTCTTTGAGTAAATGGATGCTGAAGTCTAAGTCCAAGTTGCATATATTTATAAAACATATACATACCTACTTGTACATAAACACATATTTTTAAATTTTTTTTTTCATTAAAAAAATCTACTATTTATAGGATGGGGAACTGTTAAACTGCAAAAACTGAGGAAATGCAGTGAGCATTAGCCTTCCAGTATCTGAAGGGGACCTACAGGAAGGCTGGGGAGGGACTATTGACAAGGTCTTGCAATGACAGGACAAGAGGCAATGGGTTTAAACTGGCAGAGGGGAGATTTAGACTGGATGTCAGGAGGAAGTTCTTTCCAGTGAGAGTGGTGAAACACTGGAACGGGTTGCCCAGGGAGGTTGTGGCTGCTCCCTCCCTGGAGGTGTTCAAGGCCAGGTTGGAGGAGGCCTTGTGTGAGCTGTACTAGTGGGAGGTGTCCCTGCCTATGGCAGGAGGTTGGAACTAGATAATCCTTAAGGTCCTTTCCAACCTTACCGTTCTATGATTCTATGATTACCAGATGATTCAAAGGCTGGAACACCTCTTTCTATGAGGATAGGCTTGAGGGAGTTGGGGTTGTTCAGCCTGGAGAAGACTCTTGGGGGGACTGTATAGCTGTCTTCCAATACCTGAAGAGATCCTACAGAAAAGCTGGAGAGGGACTTTCCATAAGGTTGTGTACTGATAGGACAAAGGGGAATGATTTTAAGTTGAGGGAGAGTAGATTTAGACTTCATCTAAGGAAGAATTTCTTCACTATAAGGATGGTGAGACTCTCAAATAGACTGCCTAGGGAGGTTGTGGATGCCTCCTCCCTGGGCGTGTTTAAAGCTAGGCTGGATGAGACCTTGAGTGGCATGCCCATGGCAGGGAGGTTGGAGCAGATGATCGCTAAGGTCCCTTCCAACCTAAGCCCTTCTATGATTTGAGAGTGTGATGGCATTTATACAGCAAAGTAAAAAGTCTAGGCCAAACATTAAACCACTAACTTGTCAACCACAAACCAACAGTTGCTGAGAATTAGTATGCAAACAATCTACCTGTCCAGTGAGAGTCCTGTAACACAAAGGCTGGCAAATTTTGTGAAATTTTAATTATAATTAAAACCAAAGTCAATCCAAGATACAGCTTGACTAATTAGTCTTTTTTTTTTTTCATTCAGAAGAGCAAGAAGAAATTCTTAATATCTATTAATTTACAAAAAAATGGGTAACTACAACTTTTAAAAGATCAGTTTCAATAAATTTCCAAAGGAAAAGCTATTTTGAAAGGGAAAATTGTATTTTGGATTAGTTGAAAATGCTTCAAGTTTTTGTTTTTTGTTTTTTTTTTGCATCAAAGCAATTCAGCAGCATAGACGAAAACCTGCGAGTTCTTAACACTTGACCTAAACATTTGATTTGAGAACAGCACTAACAAAAGCTTTATTTGGCAATATTTACACAGCTGTTTTTATACATGGTTATGTAATAGCTTTCATACAATGACAAGACCTGAGTACCTTCACCTTTAAGCACACACCTGTGAATTTTTCATATTTTATGTATATGTGTCTGTATATGTCTATATATATACATACCAGGAACACCAGAAACTGAAGGTCAAACAAATCTGTTAGTACAGCCCTTTAACTTATTGATTATTTCACTGATATGCAGAAATAAGTAAGGGAAGTTTTAATGTCTTTGGTGTGTCTAGTGCATTTACAAATCAGATCCTTCCAGAGATGCTATAGATGCAGAAACGAAGAGCCTACTCAAATTCCATGGTGCTATCGACAGACAAATGCAGTGGGGTCTGTAGTTAATTGTACTGAAGAAACCAGATGCTCATTTAGCTTTTATACCTAACCAGAAATGCTGCTGGACACGTTAACCCAGCTTCTTCTGTCTTCACTTCCTAGGACTACTTAGATCTTGCGGCTTCCACACCTTCTGATTCCTTACTTTATGATGATGGGCTCTCAGAAGAGGAGACACCACTCGTGGACTGTAATAATGCTCCCCTCCCTCGAACCCTCCCTTCCACATGGATTGAAAACAAACTCTATGGTAGAATTTCACATGCATTTACTAGATTCTAGCAACACCAAAAAAAAAAAAAAAAATTTTTTTCTTCTGCACTGTTCTCAGACTCTGTAACCCCATTACAGTGTTTCTTGTCTGAATGAAGCCAATCAAAATTTGCTTGGAAGCTTCTTTTGGGTTTTTTTGGTTTGTTTGGTTTTCGTTTTGGTAAATGTTAAAAGTCTGCATCAGGATCATCCTTTAGTCATTTCTGCAGCTGTGTTTAAAATAAATGTTTTTAAAAGGATGTGAAAATAAGTGAAATGACTAGCTATCATACAGTAAAAGAAAAAAAAAAGATCAGGGAAGTATTCTCAGGGGAAATATAAAATGCTAATGAGTAATTAAACTATCCTATCGAGGGAGGTTAGGAACATTTGAAATATGTTAGATTCTACAGCTCTAATTTAAGCAATAGAAGTTTTGGGTTGGTTTTTTTTTTTTTTAATACCCATTTTTGCTATTGCTCAATGATAAGACCCACCTGCAACATTTTTCATTCATCAAGATGGATTTCTACATTTCAGCTGCTGTTAATGCATTCTGGATCCATAAGCTGAAATGTCTAGTTAATGTATCATAGAATGAAACCAGAGTGTTAATACACAGAAGGTAGAAATACTGTATATAAGTATTATAGACAGACTAAATCAACATGTAAAGCTCTTCCAAAAAAAATTGAATAATGGGCATTTTGAAAATACACTCAGCTGTTTTCACGTCCTTTGATTTAGTATGAAAATGTCAGTACTATACCTTGATTGAATGATGTAGCAAGTGTTTTTAAAAAGAACATATGCTTTCATATTGTGATGGTGAGATGGACAGTAAAAATGGTTCTTGCCAAAACTCCTACATTTTGTCTCCTGATTAAATATTCTCCACGTTTTTAGATATTTACTAACATCATAGATTTTTTTTTTTTTTCTTCTTCTCATTCTTCAAGCAGTATGACTTTTAAAAAGTTGTATCTTTTAGCTGAAAAGTTGCCATCAAGACATGGCTTTGGGTCTGTTTTTGATCTATACCCTAGCTATAATTTTGTTTAATAGGTTCTCCTAGCTCACATTCACTTTGGGGCACTTAGTGGCCAGATTGTTAAAAGAACGCAGTAACAGAAAAAGTTGCCACGGAGGCTGTTGGCAGATGCCGAATGCTTAATAAGCAACAAAATCATGTTTCTGTTTTTTGAAAATCTTCACCCTGCTATGGTTCTCTGCTTGTACAGTTGGATCAACAGGGTACTAAGCACTCCACTTCTGTTTTGGTGATCATTTGTGCCTAAACTGACAGGCAGTTCCTGGACTCAATGCAAATAATTTACACGCTTGAAATACACGTTTAAATGCTGAATCAGGACAAGAGTGCTCAGGACTTTGTTGGACTTTACTCAGTTGTGCTCCTGGGATTTCCTAAAATTAAGCAGGGGATCCCTGGTGAGGGTGTGAGAGTGTCCCCAAAACCTCACTGAAGTCGAAGGGAAGTCGCCCATTTAAGTAAATGGAAATACTCGCAATCGTTGGAATGGACTTTGGATCCTGTCCCAAACAGGTTTATTAATTCTTGGAGCACTTCCTGTACAGCAAGAACTTCCTTTTGCAAAGCAATATACTGCCACATGATTGTTAAAAAAAGGAAATTATGGAAAGCTGGAGACTCGTCAGAAGAAAAATTATTAGTTTTTTATTATATACTGTGCATGCATGCACAATTTTTTTCTTTTTTTTTTTTAATCAAGCAAGCACTTTATTTTTTTTTTCTGGGGTTTTGCCTACATCTGAATTTGTGCTTCAGGGATTTTGAAACATAATTTATATGTATTGATTTGGGACAAAATCCAGTGGACTGGCTTGAAATATTGAAGGGAGTTTTGCCAAGGGCCTTACTGTCTGCACGTGAAGTTATGGTTCTTCAGTGCAGAAAAAATTATCTGTTTTCATTTTTAGGCATGTCATACCCGAACTGGCCTGAGGAGAGCCCCGTTCCACTCACAAGATTCGATGGCACTAACTCTGTGTTTTCAAGATATGCAAATGATAGTGTATATGCTAACTGGATGGTTTCACACTCAGCGGCAAAATTTACGGACAAGTTTGATAGCTAAAATTTTCTTTGTGAAAGGTAACGGACTCCTGAGGGGAACAAAGATGCAAAGAATGGGAAGTCCACTGGCTCATTCTTTGTACGACAGACAACTAACTTTCAATACCTTTTATTGGTAGCTTCTAAAATGTGTGATAAATGCTGAAGGCTAGAATTGGTGATTTCCCCTTTCAGAAAACATATCAGGCTGGATAAGAGTCGTAGTTCCAGTACTTCTTTCTAGATTGGTACTTTGCATCTGGTTCCACTTACTGCAAATGGCCTTGCACTTAATTCTTTCTTTCTTTTAGACTCAGCTATCCTGTGTTACAGCTTTCTCAGATGGAAAAATGTACTTGAACTACTACTTTTATAGTGGCTGTTTTCATACAACCACTTGATCTATGTAGGAAGCACAAAGAATATATGGAAGGGAGGGGGGAAACAGGGTCCCAAATTACTGAGCGTGCTATCAAATGAGAAGTGTTACGATGGTGTCAGCACTAACAAAACCAGTATCTTGGTTTGGCAGTAAACATTAAGTAACTCAGTAGAGGACTTGAGATTCAACATTTGAAGTCTTGTAAAATGTATTGTCTTGTCTTAATGAGAAGAGAGTTTGTTTCACTAGTTTTAACTTCTCTTACCTTTAGCACAATGAAGATAAGTTTGATACAAAATAAGCTGTAGAGACTGAGGGCAATCAAGAGCGTTCATCTGACACAATTTATTTTCCATCAACTCCATCTTACTAATGTTAAAATATACAATCTTGTACAATCATAATTCCTCTTATGAGTTCGGAATAGAATGTACAACGTCTTTAGATTGATTCAGATCAGGAGATTTTGTTTGCAGTCACATTCAGTGAACTGGAGTCCTTTCAACTCCAAATTGGATACACTGCCATACACAGGACACCACCATGATGTAACTCCAAATAAACCTTTTGCTTTGAAACTCACGAGTAAACAACACTTGCACAGCAAAATTGGTCTAAAACCCTGCTGTTAATCAAACTGTACAGGGAAAATGTCATCAGGATTTGTTATGGTGAAATATAAAACTGTTGTGCTTACAACACTGACTTGATATGCTGGAGAATGATCAGAATGTGGGTCATGTGTTCTATGTGGACAAGTAAATGATCAGCACTGTTTTTATTTGTAATCTAATAGGGTTAAGGATAACTTTTTGTTTGCTACAGATGTTGGGACATAAATCCCGAGTGACTTCTTGTTAGCATTGTGATGGTTGTTCTAAATAATCCAGTTCTACCAGAGCTTGCTCCTGTCACATACAATCCAATTTAGCTGTTTTCAAATGTTGTTTTGTGTATCAACTTTGTTGCCATTAAACTCTGTGATTTCAGAAACGAGAGTCAAACTGCCAAAACCTGAAAACAGATGTTCACCTTACAAAAAATGGTATATAAAGTGCCACGTTGGAATTGAAAACACCTTCACTGTTGGGTATCATACTTGATCCTGTCCTAGTTTCAGACAAGCACTAAGCAGTGTGGTTTTTTTCTTTTTTCTTTTCTTTTCTTTTCTTTGTACAAACATTTGCCATGTTGTGTAACGCTTACGTACAGTGAACAGATAAGGCTATGTATACAGTTGTGACAGAACAGTGATCTTCACCGGCATGACACAACTGTCAGAATGCACACTTCTAAAATAAATGGCACTGAAAATTAAGCCCATTTTTAAATGGGCTTTTTTTGTTTTGTTTTTTCTGTTGAAAGATCTAAAAAGAAAGGGGGGAGTGGGGGGGAAAGAGAGAGGAAATGGCATTTGCAGTTAACTTTTTGCTTTGTCCAATCCTTTTTCTGTATTTTATGTCTGTAAACAGCAATTCTTTATTTGCCTTGAGCAATCAAATCATTAAGAGTTTCACATTTTTTCTTAATTTTTCCTTAAATTAAGAATTTCTTTTTATTGGCTGTCTTCAGCAACAGTATTCAACTGGGAGATGAATGGTGCCCTGAGAAGCCCTGCAACACCACTGCTGTACAGTAGGTGAGTGGGATAGTAAATGATGCTCAACCAACCAGCAGATGCTGGAAAGTACTCTGTGTTTTAGACTTCCAGCACGAGTCAGTGTTTCAACCATGAATTCCTATGAAATATTTCACTAACAGTTGTTGTCACCTATGTTCACAGAATCATAGAATCATAGAATGGTAAGGTTGGAAGGGACCTCAAGGATCATCTAGTTCCAACCCCCTGCCATAGGCAGGGACACCTCCTACTAGTACAGGTTACTCAAGGCCTCCTCCAACCTGGCCTTGAACACCTCCAGGGAGGGAGCAGCCACAACCTCCCTGGGCAACCTGTTCCAGTGCCTCACCACCCTTACTGTAAAGAACTTCCTCCTAACATCCAGTCTAAATCTCCCCTCTGCCAGTTTAAGCCCATTGCCCCTTGTCCTGTCATTGCAGGACCTTGTAAATAATCCTTCCCCAACCTTCCTGTAGGCCCCCTTCAGATACTGGAAGGCTACTATCAGGTCCCCTCGAAGCCTTCTCTTCTCCAGGCTGAAGAGCCCCAACTCTCTCAGCCTGTCCTCATAGCAGAGCTGCTCCAGCCCTCTGATCATCTTTGTGGCCCTCCTCTGGACCCGCTCCAACACTTCCATGTCCTTCCTGTGCTGAGGGTTCCAGAACTGCACACAGTACTCCAGGTGGGGTCTGACAAGAGCAGAGTAAAGGGGCAGAATCACCTCCCTTGCCCTGCTGGCCATGCTATGTTACCAGGCATAGGTTATTCTTATAAAATGCATACATTTCATAATTATAGTTGTCACACAAAATTACTTGTATTAAGTGCAGCTGAATGACAAATTCTTAACAAGTGTTGCCTCGTCCAACTATCTTGTCTCCCTTCCTGTTCACGATTGCTGGTGAGAAGTAGATGATTACTTTCAAGTATTCATGTCTTCTGCACACACTATTTTTATAACTATTTTCCTTGAAGTGTTTCCTCTTTGTTCCATGTTGCCATTAGTCAGAATGGTGACAATCTTGTTTCAGTTCCCCATGAGAGACTAAGTATACTTCCCATGTGGGAAAAAAAAAGTGATACTGCAGATTATTATTTACACTGGTGCCAGAAATACTTACGTGCTTGGCTGTCCTGAGGAAAGCAAATGCAAAGGGTACAGATGACTCACCTGAATATACAAGTTGGAAGGAATAACTTCCTTAAAATTTTTGCCAGCATTTTCTAAATACCCACAGATATGACATGGTTTACCTGGCCTGTGCTCTTAGTTCTGACAAACAGGGGAGAGGCTGAAGCTTGTGTTCCTTCCAGTCATTACAGCAGCACAAGGGAGTCATTGTAATATTTGTTACTACAAACTTTTCCAGAGGTATAGAAAAAAAAAAATCATGGAATGGTAAGGTTGGAAGGGACCTCAAGGATCACCTAGTTCCAACTCCCTGCCATAGGCAGGGACACCTCCCACTACTACAGGTCACTCAAGGCCTCATCCAATCTGGCCTTGAACACCTCCAGGGAGGGAGCATCCATGACCTCCCTGGCCAACCTGTTCCAGTGCCTCACCACCCTCACTAGAAAGAACTTCCTCCTAACATCCAGTCTAAATCTCCCCTCTGCCAGTTTAAGCCCATTGCCCCTTGTCCTGTTGTTGCAGGACCTTGTAAATAATCCTTCCCCAGCCTTCCTGTAGGCCCCATTCAGATACTGGAAGGCTACTATCAGGTCCCCTCGAAGCCTCCTCTTCTCCAGGCTGCAGAACCCCAACTCTCTCAGCCTGTCCTCATAGGAGAGCTGCTCCAGCCCTCTGATCATCTTTGTGGTCCTCCTCTGGACCTGCTCCAACACCTCCATGTATGAAACTCAGAAAGTCTAATACTGAAATCAAGTAGGTTTACCTGCAATTTGTCATGCAAAACATGCATGAATCTCTATAGTACGCTCAACTGGACCGAAGTAATTCTCAAAAACGGACAGTAGAAACAAGTGGCTATTCCCTGATGTTTTATAATCGATCTTACATGACTAATACAAGCCTCAAAATATATCTGAAAAGAGCATTTCTACTGTAACTTTTTAAATTAAAAAAAAAAAAAATTACTTAAAGTTTTTAAATGCTTTGTTTCAAGCCAGGCCACCTAAAAGCCCCATGTCTTTCACTGCAGCTACAATGGTAAATGTACAATAGAATACTGGCGATGACATCCAGCAGCAGCAGTTCCTGGGTAACTAGAAAACATTCCCTGTAAACATGCTGCAGATTGTCCAAAGCAAGATGAATGGTTTGGCTTTTTCAGCCTAAACTATATTACTGTAAAAAGCCCAAACCTTCTGATTGCCTATGGAAAATTGCATACAAAAGTATGTAAAATCCCACTAAGAAAACCTAAGTTGTTGAGGTCCACTGCATCTAACTTCTATAATTTAAGTAGCCTCTCTGAAGTTAGTGGGATGATTCATGAATATATTATTCACAAACATTTGCTGGTCTAATACTCAAATGTTCCAATAGACTGCTAGCAAAATTACAAAATATATTAGCAAAATATGGACAGAGTAGTAACTGTTTGGGTCCAGCACAACACTATAACTTGTCTCTAGAAGCAGGTACTAGACAGTAGAAGACAGGTAAACACAAATACCTAATTTATATCTAGAAGAGACAATTAATGAAATCTCTTTCAGTATTTATCAAGTTCTTCAGTAAAGATGAGTTGTTCCTGCAAGCTGTGCTTCATATTTGTTTCTCATTTCTGTTTTTTTGGGGACAGCAACTTGCATCTTCCAGTTATGAGAGAGAGGGATTCTCTTAATGCATTCTGAGAAGATGAATAATTCTTGTTCTTATCTGGTGTGTTTTTTGTCTTTACCTGGCTTTATAAAGGGTTGCATAGTATCTCAACACAAGAATTTTCTTGCTGAAAATCTATTTTTTTAGCTGTCATGAAAGTTTAGTTTGCTGATAATGTTATGAAATCAAGTAAGAAGGCTTTCCCTACAGGAGTACAGGTATACTTCCCCTTAATCTCATTTGAAATAGTTTCTTAGTTTGGACTAATAAAGTACATTCCATAAATATCTAACTTCATCTCATCTGGAAACTGTTTCATGTTGACTACAAGCCAGCCTCAAATCATAGAGCATAGAATCATAGAATGGTCCAAGCCAGAAGGGACCTCTAGAGGTCTGCCCCCCTGCAGTCAGCAGGAACATCCCCACTAGCCCAGGGTCATCTAGTCTGCCCCCCTGCAGTCAGCAGGAACATCCCCACTAGCCCAGGTCACCCAGGGTCCTGCCAAGCCTCACCTTGAATGTCCCCAGGGAAGGGGCCTCAACCACCTCCCTGAGCAACCTGTTCCAGTGCTCCACCACCCTCATAGTAAAGAACTTTTTCCTGACATCTCATCTAAATCTCCTCTTCTCAAGCTTGAACCCATTGCCCCTCATCCTGTCATTGCAGGTCTTTGTAAACAGCTTCTCTCCATCCTTCCTGTAGGCCCCCGTCAGGTACTGGAAGGCTACTATTAGGTGCCCCCAGAGCCATCTCCTCTCCAAACTGAACAACCCCAGCTCCTCGCAGCAGAGGTGCTCCAACACTCCGATCATTTTCATGGCCCTCCTGTGGACCCACTCCATATGAATTATATGAATGATGTAAGAGCATTGTAGTTGTACTTTACATGTCAAGAAGTAACTTTGCAAGTTTCTCTACTAGCAGAGGATGAAAGAAAAGTATGTACTTTCAATGACAATACAATGATTGTTGTCATTGGGTATAAATGACAATGTAATGATTGTTGTCATTGGGTATCAGACTGACAGTCTGATTTTATCCTTGCCAATATAAGTAAGTGTGTATTAACATAACAAGAAAGGTTTACCTTGCTACGAGAAAAGCTTTCTGTCTAATTAGATACGCACAGAAGTTTGTAGAAGTTCAGACTGTTTCTGTTTGTTTTGGATTTTTTAATTGGCTCCCAAACAGAAAGACAAATTGGGTGTTCACAGAGCACTCAACTTTGATGACCTTGCATCGCATCCCTAATAAACCTCTGTTGATTTTAATGGAGAGAGAGTATAGCCAATGGGCAAATCTTGACTCAAAATATCAGTATAAAAGGTATTTATTTAATCAAAATGTTGGTGTAGTGGAAAGAACCACTTTGCTGCATAGTCAGAATTACTGCATATGTCTGCCCATAGGTACAAGTTTTAAAATGTGAGCAGGGTATGAATATAAAAAGTCACTTTTCCTGCTGTGATGGTTTGGGAGTTCCCCGCCCCCCACACTTTGTAAAATGACCCAGACTAGAACTCAGCCAGCTGGAAGTTAAGTGATGAAGCTCTATTTACAGCTCAGCACAATGTACAAGCAGATATATACACTATAGACAGGAATAGTTAGAGAAATAAACAAGTTAAAGGGAATACAGAAACACAACTCCCCTCCCAGAAATCAGAGACCCCAGGAGGGGCTTCCAACCACCCTTCCACCTTCTCCCCTCCCTTGTACCTTACCCCAAGGTTTGCCTTATGAGCAAGGTAAATTAGGAGGATCGACCAGGAGGGTTAGAAGAAAAGTGGTTAGTGAAGAGTAATCGGAGAGGAGCCAGAGCCAGAAGCTGCTAGCCCGCCCGAGCTGCTGTTCTCCCAGCCAGAGACAGAGACTGACTTATCTATATTTTGGTTATTTTTCCCAAAACAATTTTCAGCAAGCGTATGAGTGAAGTAGACATCATGATGTTTTCCTTTCACAGCCTATAGTGTAATTTTCTCTATTAAAATATTCTAATTAGCCTCAAACCAGCACACCTGCCTCATCTGTAGCTAAGGGGTAGAGTTCAATAGGTCAGGTTAGCCCAGCATTTTGTTAGGGCCTTGGGGAGGGGGGACGCTGATACATCAGCTTCATTTTGTCACCCTATCCGCAAGAATTAGCAGAAGCAGATACTATGATAATTTTTTAATTTCAGAAGTGTGTTGGCATGTCCCAAAAGATCCTCTGACTGGAAAGCATGTCTCTTGCAGTGAGACTAGGTTTTATGTTTTTCATAATACTCTCTTGAGCATAAACCAACTTATCTAGAGCCTTAGTTTTAGAATAATGTTTGCAAAGTATTTTATGAACATTGGAGGGAAATACGATTTCAGTCTGTCATAACACCGGTGCCAAAACAGTCGTGGGTTTGCTACAGAACACATTAGCACCACGTCGTTGGACAAGGAGTCAATGAATGACTGCAAAGAGCAATTGTGTGGTCTCTTTCTCAGCTATATCACCTCACTATTCCATTACTACTCATCTAGATCTAGATTAAAGACTTTACCCATAGGAGACTTTTCCATATGCTGAAGTCTTCAGGGACAGAAGGCTTTGGTATTGTGAGGAGACAGGGACCTGGTGTGAGCAGACAGAACTGGTAGAAGACAGCTGTGCTGTTTCTCAGGCACAGGTCACACACAGGAGGCTTGCCAAGCAGCACAGGTCCAGTCTTGCACTCGTGTTCATAAACCATGCAATGTAACAAAAGCAGTATAAAGTTACAGAATGAAGGTTCACTATATTTAAAAGTGTAGTCTTGTTCTGAACTGAGAAGCTAATGTGTTAGACACATCCACTGATGTTGAGACGGGTGATACCTTATGAACACGGTGTGGCTTGTGATTGTGCCAAGAGCTCTGAGGCTGTGACAAAAAGATAAAGTTAATCCTTACATAGAATCATTTAGGTTAGAAACGACCTTTAAGATCATCTCATGGGGTTGTAGCAAACACATCATCTTCCCACAGAAAGCTGTAGCTGTTAAAAGCCTGTGACACTTTTAACACTGAGTACTTACCATTACCAATCTGTTTACACAGTTCTCTCTGAATATGCAATTATTGCCAGCCAGAAAAGTTTCAGTTTTTAATTTCAACAAATTCCCCCCAGCAAAAGTTTAGAAATGCCAGAATAAAGTTTTTGCATCTTTAGGGGCTTCTGAGATATGAAACAGATTCAGCCTGCATTGAGACACAAAGCAAGCACATACCCATTCCCCTAAGTTTCTGCCTCGTGCTGGTAGACATTTCATTTAGAACTCAAATCAGACTGCCAAACTTGAATTTTCTAAGCCATAGATTGGAACTCCTGTACAATTGGATAGAATGGGTATCAATCCAACATTGCTGTTTCCAGTATGACTTCAGCATTCCACAAGTCACATAAGTACTTGTTAAAATCCTTATATAATTTTTCAGGTGTTCAGCACTGACACGATCATAGTTGAAAGTTTGACCTGAGCACTGATTTTCATTTGCAACCTGCGCTATTTTCATAGCTCCTTGCCAATGCAATTTCCTGTCTGAATTTACTGTGCTTAAGGATGGAAGTGTTTTAATTTTTTAAATAAAACTAAATCAAATGAACTTGCATTATAAACATTTGCTTTGCTAAGTTCTTGCTTGTCTATGTTTAGGTAAATTTGAAGGTGATTTTAAGAAAAAAACCCAACCCAAACCCAAACAGACAAACAAAAAACCAACAAAACAAAACAAAACCACCTGTGGAGATTTTGTGAAAAAGAAAGCTATAGCCCAGTGAAAATCAGTAAGGAGTGGGATACACTGATTCTACTTGTTTACCAAACTGCTTCAAATAACAATAACATACATTTGTTCAAGAGATTTGGAGTAACTTCACCTTACGTCTGTTAGGAATGAAAATGCCAAAAGGGTGGAATCTCAGGTTAAAGGTTGGTTGATGTTACAGACATGGAGGTTGCTTGAGAGGGCTTCCACTCATTCCTTAAGAAAACTGGTAAAACCATCTTAAGATTGAAAGGTTTCAAAGAATAGTGTAAAGACTGAGATGTGAGAAAAGCCTATGGAAATGTTCAGGAGACCAATACCAGACTTACACTTTATTTTGTATAAATATAGATGTAGCTCTTCAATAATTAGCCAGCGAGAAGCAAGCAGAGTTCACTGTTATCAAGACAGTTTTTGTCTGGTCAGGACTGTCAGTAATTGATTTGACAGGAAAAGATAAGAATGGTTCTGCTAACAGAAAGAGAGAGACTTTAGCCTTGAGTCAGGTTATCATTTGGATGCTTACTTAACTGGTTTTCCTGTGCAGAGAGGCTTTCTGAACAGTGGGCTGCTCCAGACATAGCAAATGCATAGAAAGGCATCAAGTTTATGCTGAATATAGAATCATAGAATGGTAAGGTTGGAAGGGACCTCAAGGATCATCTAGTTCCAACCCCCTACCATAGGCAGGGACACCTCCCACTAGCACAGGTTACTCAAGGCCTCATCCAATCTGGCCTTGAACACCTCCAGGGAGGGAGCATCCACGACCTAATATAAAGACTTCTGTTTTGAAACGTGAGATTTGGAAGTTTGCTCTTCCAGTGTTATTTGTTAAAATGAACTGTGGCAATTTCTGAAATAATGAAAGGATGATGTGGGCTTTTGTAAAAACATTACTGAGAATATTTTAATTTATACCGAAAGACATTTATTACCATTTTTATATGCACAAAGTAAGAACTTGTCATCAGAGACAACCTTTAAACCAAACAGAAATAATGCTTATTGAATCACCCGGACTTGCTTAACTCAGCCTCCATTAGGATTCACTTACAAACACTAAAATAAATTTTAGAAACAGAGCTTAAACTAGAGCTTACTAACAGCTACCATTTCAAACGATAATCGTGTATTTATTAGGTGACACATAGCAGAACACTATTCATGCTGGCATACCTTGAACTAGAGTAATGTAAATAGCATATATTATCTTTACTGCTGTAAAAGGCATCAAACACACAGCAAAGACCTTGTCATGCAAGATCTGAACAAAGCTCAGGGAAGCAGAGGAAGGTAATGTACCACGCTCCAAAAGAAAGCATGCAAAAAGCTGAGCAATTAAGCAGCACCTCCTCATGTCCCAGGTAAATGATGGTCTCTAGTCTGCATATTTGAGTTAAGTTTAAAAACTGAGATTAGAACTTTTAGCCTACTTGCTTATTCTGTGCAGTCCCATGGTGGCTCCCCATTTGCAGCATTACACTTTCTGTGTCCAGACCTCCCTCCAGGGAGGTTGATGTTGGCCTGGGAAGGCTGGGGTAAAAAGTCGTGACAGTTTGTACAGAGGTGCTGCTGGCAGTTACCCATCTGAGTGAAAGGGATACCTAAGGACCCTTTCCTTTTGGCACCATCTCCTGTTTCCAAGGCTTCAACACCGTTAGGTTTTCCACATGTGAATACCCTATATGCAGAGGTACAAGTAAGCACCATCCTAATCACCAGTTTCACCTCCTGTCTTTCTAATAGCTGGAGAATCCAGGACATGGTGCTTGTATTTAGCCCAAGTCTTGTAACCAGCCTGTACAGTTGTATCTATTAAGCAACAGATCTGTGACCAAGAGATCAAAATTGCAGATGTTGGTCCTACACATTCACGAAATTATCAGCAGCCTGTCAGCATTCACAGGTTAGGCTGCCTTTTCTTTTAACCTGCTACACTGGCAAAACCTTATAAATTGTCTGCATTCATAATGGACATCCTCCTGTTTTGAGTGTATGTCAGGAACATCAACGCAGCCTGCTCACAGCCTCTAAGATGACTCAACTGCAGAAAAAGTCAGTCTAAAAATTTTTTTATCTCTGTGCTTATGCTGTCACAGGTAAGATTTATTTTTCAAAATAGTACAAGTCATTGTCTAGCAGTCACAGAAGTGGTAACTGACATGCTTGAAATTTAAATAAAGAATAGAAATGGAAGAGATGTCACTTACAAACATTCAACTCTATCTAGTAAATACTTCTGAACCTTACATTCCGTAGATTAAATGTGGTGCAGACAGATGAGGTCTCTCTCATTCTAGTTCTAAATATAGGAACAGGAAAGAAGCAGCAGGAACAGATTTTCCTTGGTCTTGAGAGGGAGCAGGAACAAATGAAATTAAATTTCAAAGTGTCTTGCTAGTGAGATTCCCTATGATTGCATTTCTAATGTAAAATATTGCTCTGAATTTGGAGTTTCATTTTATCAACGGATGTCATCTATTGCAAGAGATTTGCAAAAGCTTTGTTAGCAAAACTTTTCCTTAACAAAGACAGTATCACAGTATCACCAGGGTTGGAAGAGACCTCAAAGATCATCAAGTCCAACCCATTACCACAGACCTCAAGACTAGACCATGGCGCCAAGTGCCACATCCAAACCCGCCCTGAACACCTNTCAGGTAGTTGTAGACAGCAAGAAGGTCTCCCCTGAGCCTCCTCTTCTCCAGGCTAAACAATTCCAGCTCCTTCAGCCTCTCCTCACAGGGCTTGTGCTCAAGGCCTCTCACTAGCCTCATTGCCCTTCTCTGGATACACTCAAGTACCTCAATGTCCAAGACAAAACAATTGTTACAAGTTGCCACTGTTGTTTATGCACGACAGGCACAGATGTCAGGTTCTGTGTAAAATTAAGCCCAGTATTTTCAACTCCTTAACTAAGGTAGGGTTTGTTTGTTGGTTTGTTTTTTTTTTTTTTTCTGGTTGCCTGTTGATATTCTATGGTACTCAGGAGGCTTCCCTCTTGGCAGGGAACAGTGCACATTCTATTTGCCTTTAGCGATGCTTCACTTCACTGTTTCAACACTGTGAGAGTTGCTCAGTCCTTGATAGTAAAGTACCACTAATCCAACTTGTAATGTGATTTTATTATTATTTACATGTCATTTTCTTGAAGGAATAGTTTACAAATACATAAAATGTTGCACTTAAAAACATTTTAATGATGTATATGCAACAATGCATGGTATCAGAAGGAAGAGAAACAAACACAACTTTTTAATGACCTAACTACCTGCAGTTTGGACTCAAAAGTAGGGAGAACTTTTCAGGGCAGTGACAAAGTGTGTAGGTAAAACTGGAGTAGAAGAGACCGATATTGCCAAAAATGGGCCAACATGCACTACGGACAATGATCACATGGTAAGTTTTTTTTGTCTCTGGTTCTATCTATTGCACAAAGAAATGAGCATCAATTTTGTATTAACTGTTTGCTAACCTACCAGCATGGAAGACCACCTCTGTACTGTATTTCCCTACAGCTTTGTCTTTGCGTGGAAGGTGATGGTGGGTTTTTTTGGCCGCTGGACAGGCCCAGTGTGTCCAAGAAACTATGCAGTAAAACATATTAAATGCTGACAAATATTTTGTACAAAACATGGAGCATCTCAGATTAAGGAAGTCAAACCTGTATTTAATAGATAGATCTCTGAATAACTTGAGGTTTGGTGCATGAGGTTTTCAAGTACAAAAAGCAACCCAATCAGATAATCAGCTAAAATACCTTGATTATTTATAGTTATTGTCTAAGAAAGGGAGTGCTCATGAAAGACAGTCTAGACGAAATGATGTAACTCACTTCCATTTGGGTTTGATGTAACCCACTTCTGTGTTGGGTTTTCAGTATCTGAAGGGGGCCTACAGGAAGGCTGGGGAGGGATTATTTACAAGGTCCTGCAACGACAAGACAAGGGGCAATGGGTTTAAACTGGCAGAGGGGAGATTTAGACTGGATGTTAGGTGGAAGTTCTTTGCAGTGAGGGTGGTGAGGCACTGGAACAGGTTGCCCAGGGAGGTTGTGGCTGCTCCCTCCCTGGAGGTGTTCAAGGCCAGACTGGAGGAGGCCTTGAGTAACCTGTGCTAGTGGGAGGTGTCCCTGCCTATGGCAGGGAGTTGGAACTAGATGATCCTTGAGGTCCCTTCCAACCTTACCATTCTATGATTCTATGATTCTATTTCTGCATCCTAGACAATGAAGTCTACAGCTCAAAATAATTTAAAAGGATTGATTTTAGATACATTACTTTTTAGTTTTAACAGGTTACTGGTTCTGCAATACTGGAGTAAGGGGGAAAATATGGACTCATATTTTTTGTATTTCACATAACATTGAGTCTTCTAGTCAAAGTCCTCCTATTTTTTTCTGTTCCAGGTAGAGAATTGCATGGACTTTGTTTCATATTTGATTTATAGTCAATATATTTGTGGCAAAATGATCTGTTCATTTTTGAAAGATGCTTAAAGCATTTCTTAGTATCATTAGACAGAAGCTATACAGTGAAGGTGTCTTGGAAGAGAAGTAAACCAATGTAGAATTCCAGCACTACGTACATGAATTACTTTCTCTAAGTGTTGTTACTCTTTAGTCTAGTGTGATACCCTGATGCAGTTGCAAGTGAGTAGTGCAGCCCCAGACATATGACCCATTGTGACTGCCAGAAGAAACAAGGCTGAGAAATATATTGGTTACCATGCAGAACATTGCTGCTTTCAGCTGGAGAAGGCAGCAGAGACAGGACACTCAGCATAGCTCCCTGAAGTTCCCCTCCTGCTTTCCTAATACTCCACAGCACAAACCACAGCCACACCTGCACTTCTCCTACCTAATGTTTCTGGGATCCATTTGCTACCATCAGAGCTCAGTAAACATTTCTTGCTAGCAAGTTGCTAACTTGCTACTAACTAAATAATCAGTACTCAAATTAAAAACAAATGGACTATGGTAAAAAGCCTTTTTCAGGTAGTTAGTAGATAAAATTAATCTTATTTACCTATAGCTGTGATTATCTTGATTATGTTTTTCAGTCAGATAAAATTATTTTCATGAATGAGTAAAAAAAATTGAGTAGTCTGCATTAATGCAGGAAAGGACTCTATATAAATTTAAACTTGATGCAATCTGTACAGTTATTTTCTAACATAAATTTCTGAAAAGAAGTAATTTCACAACTGTGATCCCAAAACAACAGGAAAAAATAATGTATGGTATCATAGAAATTATATCTCTCCAGGTCCCAAATTCAGTACATTATAATACTAAAGAATTTGTTTGATACCAAACCATAAATACATGCAGTCCTTCAGCATTCAAACATGTAGAAGCCAAAAGTTTAAGCATTACCAAAATCTCACAACGATGCAAAATAAAGGGAACAGAAACAATAAATATAGGAAGGCTGTTGTGTTGCAGTTGCTCTGGTATGAAGTAAACTTACGTATGTGCTTTCTCTCCTAAACCTATCCCAAGTCCAAAAACCTATTTCTGCCTCTAAAGCACTGAAGTAAACTTTCCAAGACCTTCTGAGCACCTTTGAAATTCGTTGTAAGGGTCCCATGATGGTAATATTGTGATAGTGTGTGGTTTTTACTATGGGAGGTAGACACAAAGCAGCCCTAGGTCAGCCTTTCAGTGATCTGGCTGACACTTATGCTATAGTGTTGGCAGCAGTGCCTGAGGTCAAGGTCAGCACTCCCCAAGCCAGACAGAAGTTTAGTCTACTGCAGTGTACTACTTCTCACAGTATCACCAGGGTTGGAAGAGACCTCAAAGATCATCAAGTCCAACCCGTCACCACAGACCTCAAGACTAGAGGTTCTCCTACGACCTCTGATTTCATAGCTCACAGCTGTGGTATTTTAAGGGTAGAAAATATAAATCTGGATTACTAAACTACTGTAGGACAGTTTATTTCAGGCTATTAAAAATTCTTCATGCTTTTGGTTGTGTTGTTCAGTATCTATTATAATTTGCAACAATTAAGGACAAAGAAAGGGAATTCATATGAGATCATTTTGCAATTCTGCCATCAGTAAGGCTGAGCTGCGCTATTTGACAAAAAGCCCTGTGTGGAGGCAAACTAATGACTATTGTTTGGCAATTAAAGCTCTGAATTTTCAGGCAGAATAACGGACCATTTTTCTTATTCCACATACCATTTCATTTTGGCTCGAGAAAATAAGAGAACAAAAAAATACCCACTGTTGAAAGATTGCTTATTTTCTTTCTTTTTTTTCCCTTGGTCTCATTTACATTAATCCTTCACTTCAGAGCAGCTACTCTGTCTTTTTTCCATTGCCCACACATATGCTTTATAAAAAAAAAACAAGAAAAAAAAAAAAAAAAAAAACCACTACAGGCTGGAGCTAATGCTGTTCTGGAAAACTCTTTTTTTGAATCAGCTCCTGCCAGCCACTTCCTTTCCTCCAGCTGTACCAATTTAAAAGCACCATTTACTAAAATTTAGTGAAAGATTTTTCAAGTCTATCTCTATGTCTCTAAAATAATCACCCTATAATATATTAATACAGTTCAGAGCTTCAGAGCTGTGTCTGCTATGTCTACACACCTCTATTGCTTTCAGATGCTAGCAGGTCTGCAAATACCTAAGGAGAATCCCTAGGCTGAAATTAATTGTGTCTTAAAACACAAGGATTTGGTAAATGTTGCATTGCCTGCATTACTCACTGAAAAACCAGGAATTCACCTGTAGGCCTGTAAGACTAACACCAAACAGGAAGTAAAACATCTGCCAGCATAACTGTAGGTCTGAGTTATGAAGGAATCTTGGAACACCTCATTATGATAGAAGACACATAAGTTGCACAGAGCACTGGGGGTTGATGCTGCTGGGTTGGAGGGCAGAAGGGCTCTGCAGTGGGACTTCAACCGCCTGCACAGATGGGCAGAGTCCAAGGGGATGGCATTCAACAAATCCAAGTGCCAGGTGCTGCACTTTGGCCACAACAACCCCATGCAGAGCTACAGGCTGGGGTGGGAGTGACTGGAGAGCAGCCAAACAGAAAGGGATCTGGGGGTGCTGATTGACACCCGCCTGAACATGAGCCAGCAGTGTGCCCAGGTGGCCAAGAAGGCAAATGGCATCCTGACCTGCATCAGCAATAGTGTGGCCAGCAGGAGTAGGGAGGTCATTCTCCCCCTGTACTCTGCACTGGTTAGGTCACACCTTNTTCTTCTCTCAGGCAACCAGCACCAGAACAAGAGGACACAGTCTCAAGCTGTGCCAGGGGAAGTTTAGGCTGGAGCTGAGGAGAAAGTTCTTGACTGAGAGAGTCATTGGCTACTGGAATGGGCTACCCAGGGAGGTGGTGGAGTCACCGTCTCTGGAGGAGGTGTTCCAGGTGCGTTTGGATGTGGCACTTGGTGCCATGGTCTAGTCTTGAGGTCTGTGGTAATGGGTTGGACTTGATGATCTTTGAGGTCTCTTCCAACCCTGGTGATACTGTGATTTTTCCTGTTGTGATAGACCTCTTGTACACAGATTACTATGAATACCCATTGTTATTACTAGGGTTTAAGAAAGCTGTTTTTCTTTCCTTCTCTCAACCTGGCGAAAAAAAAGTCTTTCTGGTAAAGAGAGGAAACCGGCACTTAAAGAAGAAGTATTCTGTATACAATCTCCTGCAAAGCACTGTAGAGATCACTACATATTGTGGCAAACTAGCTCTTGTGCAGAAATACAGTGCCTGGGAAGCCTGAACCACAATGTGACGGTTTGGGAGTTACCCGCCCTCCCCACACTTTGTAAAAGCACCCAGACTAGACTCAGCCAGCTGAAAATTAAGGAATGAAGCTCTATTTGCAGCTCAGCACAATGTACAAGCAGATACATACACAATATACAGGAATATTTACAGAAATAGACAAGTTAAAGGTAATACAGAAACACAACACCCCTCCCAGAAATCAGAGACCCCAGGAGGGGCTCCCAACCACCCTTCCACCTTCTCCCCCCCCCTCTATCTTACCCTACAGTTTGCCTTACATGCAAGGTGAGTTTGGAGGATCAGCCAGGGGGCTTAGAAGCAGAGTGGTTAGTTAGGTTACTCAGCAGAGAGGAGAAGGCAGGAAGCTAGAGTGTCCGAGAGTGTCTTTGTCTTCTCTCTGTTTGTATTCTTGTTCTTAAACATCTCAGCAAGCGTATGAGTGAAGTAGACATCACCGTGTTTTCTTTTCACAGCCTATAATCTAATTTTCTCCATTAAAATATTCCAATTAGCCTCAAACTAGCACACACAATATTCAGACTCTGGTGGCTTTCTGTAGACAAACCAGTGAGTGACGCAGGGTTGTCAAAGTTTATTTCAGATCTACATTGTAGCAATAGTTAACAAAATCACTAAATTAAATTATTTCCATTCTGTTATCTTCCTGTACTTCCCAAATAATATTAGGTCTACAGAACACTGCAGGCTTCAGTATCAGTAAAATAATATGGGTGTCTAGAAAACATCTACCTGTTTACCACACCACAGAAGCAGGAGCCGAAGAGTACTCAACAGTGATCTGTAAGATGCAACACTAAAACTTCATAGGTCAGGTTTAAAATAGCAGTACATTTTAAAACGGTTTTAAAAAACCCAAACAGAACATTTACGTAGTTTTCAGGAGTGGATATGTGAAAATAAAAAAAAAATGGTAACTGTTTTCTCCATAAGCCTCTTAATTTTTAATTTATACCTTTTATACCTTAAAGTCCAGTCTCATGACAAGCTTCAAAGGGTAGGAAAGTGCCCCCATGGGCAACTGATCATACTAGCCAAGTGTGCTTTCCCTGTTAATGGACCAGAACAGAGGAGCCTGACAGCAAAGAATAGTAAAGATTCCCTGTCTATTTAAAAATCACCATTTAGAGTATTCCCTGGGAAGACCTTTTCTATCTGATGCCTTGAAATTTAGAATAGACTAGGTACTTGGACACCCAGCCCCCTTTCAGGCTGTGTGGTGTAGCTATTTACGAATGAAAATGTTCCATCTGCCAGAAGACAAAGGGGTGCTCTGTGCTAAATGCTGACGTGCAGACCTTCATAAAGGAGACAGCCCCTGCTGCAGAGAGCATTGTGGGTTCTGCTCTAGAAAGCACTTACTGGCAGTCGGGCAGCCACAGCACACCAGCACAGTGATGTCAAGCAGGGGGTGCATATCTTTACAGAACAAGCCCTCACCTGCTTTTGAGTGCATATAACTGGTTTCGATGGGCTGAGACAGAAACATTTGAGGTGTAGTTATGACAGAATATTACTTTTCCACCTGCTTCCTAACTGCTCTTGATCTTAGCCTTTTAAGCTGTTTTGGCCACTCTTTGTGCAGACTGATGATAAGTCCAGCACTTGCTAAGACTGCCTTTAAGTCAAGTCCTGCAGACAAGTGTTAAAATAGAATACTTTTAATAATAAATGTTCTTCTAGAACTACAGGGCTGCAAATAAATGTTAGTGCAAACAGAAAATAAGTGCAAGTAAAGTGCTGGTTGTGAGCCCCGCGTCTCCAGCACAAAGGCTACATCGCGAGTCTGCTGTTTCCTAGCCGTCGAAGAGTCGGCACATTGTCCTACGGCCAGATCTCTACTGGCGCTAGTCGCTCCGGCCGACCCAGAAGCGTCCGTAGCGCTGTGGTTGTACGCAACGAGGAGCAGCAGCTCGCGCGCAGCGCTCCAGGGCCTGTGCACCGGTCCGGACCGAACGGCCCCGGCCAGCCGAGCCCTCTGAAGTGCGGCGCTGAACAGGGCGCTGGGCAGCGGCAGCCGGGTGAAGCGCCTCACGCCGCGCTCGCTAGCGGGCGCGGGGCCAGGCCTGCCAGAATAGACATGCGGTGCTTTGGGCACTTCGCTTGCGGCCTGGGGCGCTGCGGGGATAAGCAGACCTGGCCGGACCAGCACTTCCCACTAACCTGCGTGCTGCTTATTACCAGTCACACGTATGTTTGTCACACTCCTAGCGCGAGCTCTCAACGCCCTACTTTTCGCCCTTCCAGAGGCAGACATGCTCCCAGCCTCGGGATGCGTGCAGGACGGGCCGCGGCGTGACGCCACCCGGGGCGCTGGTGCGGCGGGAAGAAGGGAGATCGCGGAACCCTCGCGGAACCCTCGCCAGCCCCTCCCTGCCACCGTTCACGCCGCTTTAAGGGCCACTCGGCAACAGGTCTGCCTAGCATCTCCCCACCACGGCCATGTGCGGTAGGCATCCTGGCTCCCATAGCGCGGCCACTACTAGCCGCGCGCAACCCCGCCCCGGGGGCGGTCGGGGGCGGCCGGTGCCGTCCCCTTTAAGGGCCGCGGTGGAGACGCCCCGCCTGCTCATTTCCTAGCGCACAGGAAGTGGGGTCGCGGCGCCGTGGCGGGGCCCGCCCGGTGAGTACGGCTATCCCGCGCCTCTGAGCCGCATCCGGTCCTCCTGCTCATCCTGCTCGGCACCTTGTCTCCCCGGCTCGCTGCGCTCCTCACCGGGTTCCTCGTTCCCTCACCTCTCCCCCGGTTTCGGCCCTCCGAGGGAGCTGGCCCGCGGCCGCCTCCCTGTTGTCGGGGGAAGGTGCCGAGCAGCGTTCCCGGAGCCCGGCCGGGGGCTGGCGGCATCGCGGCGGGTCGGTCCTCATCTTCTGACCGGGAGCGGGTTGGGCGACGCGGAGAGTGTAGGGGGTGGGGGAGAGGGGGGTGCGCTCCGCGGGTAGCAGCGACCGTGCCTGGGGCATAAGTAGCTGGAATCTGAACTGGGCTTTGCTAATCGCCCGCGTGGTGGGGGCCTGGAAAACCTCACTCGGTTTACCGTTACTTCAAAAATAAAATTGATCTTTTTTCCTCTTCGCGGTTGCGTTTCCATTGTGTTAAATGTACTGGAGGGTGCTTTTCTGGAAATGCATCATCTGTGGACAGCGTCGGAAATGCAGTGGAGTTGCATCTCCGCAGGAGCATCGTAGCTCATCTATCCTAGGGCTGCCAGCGGGCGGAATTGGCAATAGGGTGCAAAGCTGGAGCGGTCAGCTTGTCGCTTCCCTGTGCCAGTGCTTGTGCTAGGTAGGGAGTGCCTTTTAGCTTGCTCGAACTGCTAATAACACCAAATTCGTTCCACAGTCAGTCCCCTTTTAATCAAAAATCATAAAGTTGTTACCAGTCGATTAATTTTGAAATAAACTTATTACACGAGGAATACTAAAGGAAAAATAGGGGCTGCAATTCGTAAGACAGTTTTTAAGCTTAGAAAGCTACGGAAAGTTAAACTTGATACTACATGTTTTTGAGTATATCCGAAAGTGTAATCCAGATCTGCTTAATTACTTGTTTTCTGTGGTTTTGTACTTCGTGGCTTTCTGTTCAAGTCCCTCTATCAGGCATCAGTTGAGACACTGATCTCTTCCAAGCTTGTAGGTCATGGATAAAGGCTAAGTATTCTGTTGGACTCGTGGGTGAGGTGGACGAGCTGCGGGGGGAAAAAAAGGTGCAGTTGTTTGAACAGAGTGAATATCCCTCAAGCAAAGGTGCTAATGTCATACAGTAAAAGTTGCTTGTGGTTGGTTGGTTTGGTTTGGTATCTTTTGTAAATGCTGGGGCCTGTGAATAAGACAGTTTCTTGTTTCCTGGCGTGCACTAAGTGAAATTTCCTATCCTGCTTCAGCACGTTGGAAGGAAACTTCTGGCTTCCTATTCTTTATTAGCTAGATAGTGACTTCTCAAACACTGTCAAAGACTGTAACTTGGAAGTATTCCTAGTAGCTGTCAGTGAAGAGAGATGATTTTTGCAGTGTGGGGTGTTAGTTAATAGGCCTCTGAGGCTTTTATAGGAGACTCTTGCCAGTAAAACTTTGTTGTAACGATCAGGAGCCCTTCATTGAGTGCTGCTGCAGCACCCCTGTCCTCAAACATTGGTAAGCAGAGAATGGAAGGACAAAAACTGATTCTGAAGTACAGGATTATACAACCCAAGTAGAAGTTGTCTTCTGTGCCTGTTTGTGGAGGAAACCCATGAAGTTGCAGCATGATTAAAATCAGTCAGTCATGAATAGTTCTTTCCCTTCCTAATCTTTCCAGAGTCTTCTTCGTGGTGGAAGTGTGTGTGTGTGTGGGGAATAATAAACTGAATAATCCAAACCTTTCATTAAGGCAGCTGCATCACGGTTGAAGTTGCACCAAGTTATTCTTGAATTTAAATTACTTGCTTTTAAGTTCCAGCCCCAGGATATGAATCTTCCCAAGTCAGTGAGAAACTTACCATCTGAGGGCATAGCTAAATGATAAGCAATTGTGGTCTGTTGCCAAGAAAACCCACAAATATATCTGGCACAACAATTTCTACCCCTGCACCGTAGTCTGCTACTTTTGTTTTTCCCAGAAGTGTTCTATGAACCTCCTTGTAAAAAGGATCACCCAAATGGCCTAACATTTTAAAAGAAAGAAAACTAAACTTGAAAAGGGGAGGGTATGAGAAATATGAGTCTCTCTTTTTTTTTTTTTTTTTTAACTGCAGAAAACAAATTGCACAATATTGTTCTTAACTCTGAAACAGTCAGTTATTATGAAGCAAGCTTCATGACTTGCAGTATTTTCTCTTCAAATAATGCCAAAGCAGGATCACAGAGTTGAAAAGAAACTCAGACTTCAGGTAGAGATTTGGGTGGCATGGCAACTCAGAATGTGCTTGGCCTTCCATGAGCTCAGCTCTGTTCTACCCTCTTAAAGGACCAACCTGCTAGATTAAAAATANTTTCAAGCACAAAACTTTCTAAATTGGAAACTTAGAAATTGTTGGAACTAGATGATCCTTGAGGTCCCTTCCAGACTTACCATTCTATGATTCTAAATAGTCTTTTAAGAACTTTTCAACAGACACCATGCAAAGAAAACATATCACCAGCATAATAACTTTTATTAAAAATTAAATGCAACTCATTATGATTAGTCCTGGAAATGGGACAATGAAATTGCAACTTAGGAGGTGTTAAAAAATGTAACTTTTTTGTGAAGAAATGGGAATATAGTCTTACTTGTGAATTAACAGCTCCACCTAAGAAGAAGAATGATTTGCAGAAGGGCATCTCTGGCTAGCTGCTGTCTGGTGTCTAATCACCATTTTGAATGATGATTAGAAAATCCCTGCACTTCCATTAATACTATTCTTTATTAGAAAAAATCTGAAAGTATATAATGACTTTAATACTTGCAATTTCTTTTATGAAGCTCTTGGGTGGTGTAGGGGGGGATGTGGAGGGAAGAAACCAAAACCGAAAAACCACCAAACCTGAAATAAACCTAAAAAAATGACAACCCACAAACATTTTCAATGGCAGGAACAGTGCTGGAGGTTGAAAACTCCTTGTCCTGAGTGCCTTCTGGTGCAAAATGAGTGGCACAGGATACGTTTTAGGTGCATGTGGTTGTCGCTTTCTTCTAAGCCTAAGTTCTAAAATTTTTATAGTGAGGCTGTGGATATCTTGCATTTAGCTATATATGCAGATGGATGGATTAGCTTAATAGTTATTGTGTATCTTAACATCTAATGAAATTGGTGATTCTGATAGTGCTGGCTGAGAAAGTTTGGGGTTTTGTTGTTGTTTTTTGTTTGTTTACTAGCTTTCATTTCAGGCTGTATGTAGCTAAAGAGTAGAGGTTGTATGGAAAAGGAAAATAAACTCTCTTTTCTCTAATCTTGGAAGATTTTCCTGTACAAGGAAATAGGATGTTCTAAAGCACATGTGTGAAACTTACACTCATTCTGTGCTGGCCCCTAGGCTTCTCCTGTGTATGGTCAGGCTGTCAGGAGATACTCCACAGTTTTAGAGTGGAGTATATTGGATTGATCTCAGCTTTACCTTACCTGGTTTTAAAGGCTTTTGCTATCCACAAACCAAGTGCTCTAAAACTGAGTTGATAAAGCTGGCAAGCCATTGCAGGTGCTGGGAGTGATGTTAGCACTGGTAAGAGCATCAGTGGAGAGTCAATGTTCCAAAGCAAAGTTCAGAACAACCAGATATGACTTGAAGCCAGGAAGCTGTTGTGTGGGGAAATCTTGTGCCTACCTTTTTTTATTTTATTTTTTTCTTAATCTAACAATTATTTCCTGCCATTCTTAATCATCTCCAACTGTAATTAAAAATAACTATAGCGACTGGCCGGTTTACTCATTAGTGCCTGCCTGCAGCACAATGCTCTTGGGTCTAATTGCTTCCTCTAGCCCTTAGTGTGATCCTAGTAAGTTCATAATCTGGAGTCTCTCTGCCTTGGCAATGTGGTTGATAGGTGCATTTGAGTATGTGTTGTAGACAGTTGTGTTGGTAGGTGACAGAGCAGGTGTGCTTGTGTTTTTCTTTCAGTTTTTTCCTACTTCATATTAACCAAGTCTTTTGCTGGTGAAGTGGGTGGGTAATGAAGGGCAGGTCTATCTCATTTTCCCTGCCCTTTCTTCCTCTTCCTTGCTAAGCAGTGCTGTTTTCAGTAGTGAAGCAGCTTCTGGAAGGGGATCCTTCCCTTATGATACTGGGCTTTCTGGTAGGGATGTCACTTAAGGCTGCTGTCTGGAAGGGCAGCATCATGTGTGTCCTTCTGGTGTGAGAATATCCTCATCACCTTCTCTGCTATGGCCAGAAATGACCTAAGTTGTCAATTAATGTGTTAATAAATGGAGGGGTAAGAATATCTGTTGAGGGGAATTTGCGTGCAAGTACACAATAGGTGACTGAGGAAAGCTGTGTGAGCCTGAAGTAGTACAGCTGCCTTGGCAGCATAGGGATGGCTGCACTGACGCTGGGAGCAGGTTGAGTGTGCAGACACATTTGATGCTTGCTCTTACAGAAAACTAAATGAGCTAATTTTACACTTCTCTGGCGTATCACAGGGAATTTCTGTTAAAGGGACCTTACATTCCAGTTGTAGAACAGGAGTTAAATACTTTCATGGCTCATGAATCTTGTTGAGTTGGGTCCTGACACAGGCAACAGTTCTCTCACTGAAGTGAACATAATTCAAGACTGATTCTTATGTGTTCAAAGGCAAAACAGTACAATGCAGAGCAGTTAGGAGTTAAAGGCAGATTTAAAAATAGAATACTAGCATGTATTAAAAATTTCCAAGTAAAATTGATAAAAAGCTTAGAGTTTGTTTATTTCTATATAACTATCTGCTTATTTTATTTTGATAGGTGAACATCAGTCAGGAAAGGAGGATAATGTGTCTGCACTGTTAATCATACTTTTTGTCAAGATGGTAAATCAGTACTTTCATAAAAGATTAAAATTGTAGGACACCTGAGTTCTCAAAAAAGTTGTCTACAGAGCTAGCCTGGCTTTGTATTAACATGTTAGTATTTGGAAATCAGGATGGCTAGTCACAGATATTCTTGTAAGGAAAAAAGATCCTTGATAATTTTTCAGATACCAGTTGCAAGAGAAAGACTTAAAATCTTAAGTCTCAAGCTGTGCCAGGGGAAGTTTAGGCTGGAGGTGAGGAGAAAGTTCTTCACTGAGAGAGTCATTGGCTGCTGGAATGGGCTGCCCAGGGAGGTGGTGGAGTCACCATTCCTGGAGGTGTTCAAGGCGGGTTTGGACGTGGCACTTGGTGCCATGGTCTAGTCTTGAGGTCTGTGGTGATGGGTTGGACTTGATGATCACCATCCAACCCTGGTGATACTGTGTGACTTAGAAGGACAGTTTCTGGCTTGCAGATGTGTAGTTGCAGGAAGCAGTGAGGGTTTAAAGCTGATGACTGAAGCGCTGCTGTACAGAGGTACAGCAGATATGTTTGCGGATGTTGTGGTCATGTCCTTTGACATTTAGTGTGACAGTTAATTATACCAGGGTAGCTAAGCAGGCAGATTTTGTGCTACTCCAGTGTGTGTCTGTTTGCTTGGGAGTATCTTTTCCGTAGAAACAGCAGAAATAACACTAAACGTCTGGGTTGAGTTTGTGTTGCTGTTGCAAGAGCCAGTGTTGAGCAGTAAGCACAAAAGGCAACCAAGGCTCATAGGGAACACTGCTGTAGTAAAGCAGTGAAATGCATTAAAGCAGAGGAAATTAGGTAAATGAGCTTGTGTTTTGAAACGCACAATGAAAGTACAAATTGCTAGTCTTGAGTACAGTTTAGAGAGACTGTGATTATATGGAGGATCGTGTCATCAGTTTCTATGAAATAAAATCTGTCCTGGAGGAGCGTTTTGAGTGATAGCTTTCAAATAAGTTGTGGTAGCACTTCTGCTGTCTCTTACAGGCTTCCTCAAGCAGTGGTGTGAAAAGTGATTGGACACTTGTAAGCACTGTTGATACTACTCACAGCCCCAGGGGCAGTAGATGGTTTGTTTCCATGTCTTTCTAGTGCTCTGATGGAGTGTAAATTAAGGCTACGAGTGATAGCAGTTTAGTCATCTGTCATATGATCTGGGAACTTCTGATGAGGTAGAAGTCTTCTGAAGAAAAGACATACAATTTACAAAGTAACAGGATGTGTATGGATTGTGGTTGATGCTAGCTGGACAGAGGCTGGCATGACTACTGTGCCTCTTCACAGCACAACCTGGGAGAAGTGCTCCATTAAGATGTCTGTGCAGGACAATCTACCCCAGGGTGAGTTTTAACATCCAAAATTCTGTGTTAGATTTTGCTGTTAAGTGATACTAAGCATGCTTTTTTGATGTTGGGACTTTTTTTTTTTTTCTTTTCAAATCCAGTGATGCTGAGTTTTGTACCTGTAACAATTAAGAATTACTCCTTGATTGTGTAAGGTCCTGAGCTTCTCTTAGAGTTTTGCCTAGCTAGATGCAGAGGTTGGAAGAGTGATAGGGTTATGAATTGACTGTCCGAATGGACACAACAAGGTAAAGAAACTTTAAAGCAGTGTTGAAATAGGATAATAGAAAATCCTGCCAGTAGGACCATGTGTGCAGTGTGTCACTTTGGATAGTTTATGGCACAAGTCTGTGAAGCAAAACTAGCAAAAATTATAAAAAAAAAAAAAAAGTGGAATATGACCACAACAGAAGTATGCCATAACCTGCAAAAATGCAACAGAGGTTTACCTAAACTCCTGGCTTCAGTCCCCTCCCAATCAGATCATCTCATTCTGAAGAGAAGAGAATAAAAGATAGTCCAAGTGATCCAAAGACTGACTTTAGGGACTTGAAAAACAAGACAGAGAGGGAGCAGGGTGGTGCAAAGCAAGTGGTGTTTCTATTTTCAGCACAACGCACCTTAAAAAAAAAACCAAACTGTATCAAGATAGATCTGACAAAGCCGATAGCTCCTCTGCTTTCAGTGAAGCCTGCTACTGCAAGTTCTTTAAAAACAGGTTTGTCTTTAGTTATGTCAAATTGAAAAATTACAGATGACATAAGTACATCTAGCTGTGCTTTTGGAGCACACCAGATGTTTCTCAGTTGTTTGGCATCCAGCTTTCACTTCTGGTGACACATTTGTTATGCCGAGTGCAGAACCTAAACTGCTGCACTAATTTTTAGCCATTCTGAAAATTTGTGAGTTCTGTTTTTCCTTCTATTCATAGTCTGAAGACTAACCAAGTGAGCCCAGCTTTGAATATCTCATGTGAACTTAAGGTAGCTGAATTAATTTATTGAAGAAAAACTTCAGGGGGTGATTGATTTTTTTCAAAGCAGCAACTTTCTCATGATTTTTATATCAAATTGTATTTTAAAGTGGACTTAGATATTTTTAAACTTTCAAACTAAACCAGCAGTTGCTCAAACTGCACAGAACTGGCTTCCAGTCATCATTTCATTATTATTGCTCTTCAGACTTGTAGTGAAGAGATTTCTATGCAAACATTGTTTTATCCAGGGTTCCCTCCCAAAATTTGTCAGTAAATCATAACTTCACTGAGAATGATGCTGTGATAGTATTTGGTATACAATTGTCCAATGAAGTTTTAAAATTTAAATCTAAATAAATTGCCTTTATTTGTTTCTGCTTTTAAAGTAGATATTAATAGAAGCCTAAAAGTCTTTTTAAGAAAATCCTGTGCACTTGAGAATTCAACTTCTCACTGTTCTCACTTTGGCTGTTACAACTTCACCGTAAGATGGACTTTTACCTCTTTGAAAATGGTATAGATCTTAACACAGAAAATGAAAGCGAACAGAAAAAGAACTTATCCACAAGATTAAGTCTCAGTTTTAGTTGATTGGTTTTCAGCTGCTGTCTAGTTAGCTGTGCAGCTATTTGAAAGAACACCCTGGCTAAAACCTGTTCTTTCCCATCACTTCCTTTCATACAGTAAAAAAGGCAATCTGTATATGATACCCACCGATTCTACCTTTGAGAACCTCAAAGGGAATCTGATTTGTTCTACAGCTTTTTCAAATTTGTTACACAAGTGTAAGAAAACTGGATTGTGACCTCTTTCCTTACCTCCCACAGTGGAAATTTTACACTGGCTTTGTGTATTAACTTGAATGAGAACTAACATTAAAAAAAAAGTTTACATATATTGGCACATATGTTTTCACTATGCTCAGGGTACAGCAACTATGTTATCTCCATACATAAAGAGCTGGATAATAATTAGAGGAACGTGAGAAAACAGGTGATGTTTCGGTTGTGAGAATGTAGTTGGATATGGTGCTTATGTGGAGCAGTTCCAGGAAAGCTACGTCTTTTGAGCTCTGGTTTTGCTTGCTGCCATTTCTACAACGGACAGTTTCAGTCATCCTCAGTGTTTGAGTATTTTAATGAATGAAAAATGGCCTCAGTGAGAAGCAGGCATACTGTGCAAATGCTATGCATCTGAGGGAGCTAGCATCAGTAATTAAGTTTTACTGTTCTGTTGCGTTTTGCTGGAGCATGTTTGTTTTGTATAAGGGAAATATTTATCTGGAGACTTTCAGGATGTTTAGACACTTTGCATGTCTGAAGACTATTTTAACTCTCCTTATTCATTATATGGTGATGCCGTTTGAGTGCACATATTTTTTTTTTTTTCCTGTCCTTACAAAACAGACTGTTTCCTGTGCGAAAGACTCCTCCTACAGCAATTACGTTTTGACGAATACAGGGCATTGTAAGTTTTGTTTCTTCTTGCTGCAGCTGTTTCCCTGTAATACTGAAAGGAGTATAAGGATTTTGCTGTGTGTGTTTTAACAGACTACCGTGAATCTTGGAAGATAAACTAAAGTTGTTCTAAGAACTGTGATTTAGTTTTGCTTAAACTATTGTCTTAAACTATGCAGCATCTTTTTACCCTTGACTGTGTGCAGTGCTATACACACTGGAGGTTCTGCCAGCCTTCGGTGAGCAGACATTAGTACTCCCCAACAATTGGTGTGGTGTGCCCTGAAACAGGAACCCACTGCACTGCCATACAGTTGCCTATATAATTTATGCAGTCCCTGATGGAGAGTATGTTGTTAAGGGAATTGCAAAGCATGTGATAAAAGTAGGTCAGATACTTGTCTAATGCTCATGTGAAAAATAGCATTGCTTACAAGATGCTGGGAGTAGCAGGAGAAAGTGCTTCCCTCATAATCGTCCTAAGGTAGCTACTTGTACATTTGTTCCTGTTTCTAGGTTGAGATTTAGCAACCAATTGGGTAAGCACAGTAAGTGTAGCCATACAATACTCCTCTTCCTTTAATTCCCTTACAATAAAGGGAAGATGACTTGCTTCTCAAAGTTTGGAATTTGTGGGTTTTTTGCCAAATTTAGAAAGAGGAACACTCCCTACAGCAACGCAGAAACCCACAAACGAAACAGTTTAAACTACAGGAAGAGGTGTGTAAAATATAAAAGTTACTCATTTTACAGAAGCTGGAGGTAGTGAGTCTTTCAGGATAGCTGTTCAATAATGATTTTTAAACAGGTAAGCCAGCAAACAAAACTTCAGATAGTCTTGCC
The DNA here is from genome assembly GCA_013396675.1 of Eubucco bourcierii. Taxonomy (NCBI): domain Eukaryota; kingdom Metazoa; phylum Chordata; class Aves; order Piciformes; family Ramphastidae; genus Eubucco; species Eubucco bourcierii. The sequence goes on along the minus strand of VWZE01014347.1, from coordinate 114,258 downwards.
TATAACATTTTACCTAGCTTCTGTCTTGCCAAGCATATGGCTCTCTTCATGAAAACACTAAAGCCACTGTAAGCTGACTTCTGTTTCCTGGCCTTATCTGAAATGGAATAATACCAACTAGCAGAGTTAAGGTGGAACTGACTGGGTTTCGAGTTCCAATTTCAATTCAGCAGTATCTGGACAAATGGACTTGCTCTGGCTTCTCTGAAGCCAAAGAAGGGCTCCTATTCATAAGCATATAGCTTACTTTGGATTAGGCATAAAGTAAATAATGTGAATAATGTTGTTCTTTCATTTGTCCACTTAACTCTGTAATGGATTTGGGTTTCAGCAGGAGCAACAAATTTTGTGACAAATGATAACTTGCTTACTTCTGTACTTAGAGAAGATAAAACTGCTTCAGCAAAAGGCCTTTTTAAAACTTGTTACTTCACAGTAGATGATGTAAGAAATGCACTTCGGTACAGCTGTTGTTTCCCTCATTTGAGTATGACAGCATGATGACTTTCCCCAGGGACTACTGTGGCAAGAACATCACCGTTTCTAGGTTATTGGTTATCACCTTCTGCTTGCTTTCTCTGAGAACAATTAAACCATATTATTTCCAATTTTGTTGTCTTGGGATGCTGATTTATCATTTGTTCTTGTATGTGGAGAGCGAGGAAGGGTTATGTGGTGCAGGGGCAAGATGAGTCCCTTGCATAGCCCTGACAGTCAGTGTTGCTACTGTAAAAACACACCAGTGAATTTTACTGACAGTGAGGCAGAAATTGCAGGAGAGGGTTTGGGAAAGCTGTAAAAAGATCTTTGTAAGCTAAGCCGAAGCAGACTTGATCTCTTGATAGGTGAACTCCACTATTAAAATGAAATCCTGCTCTTTTCTGAGTTCCCTTCTTAAGGTTAGGATAAAGTTTGCTGCTTCAGTGGCATCTCCTGAAAAGTTTATTTAAACAGGATCTGATCCTGGAAAAAGGCAGAATTTCTTACCAGTAAAGTCTCCCTTTAGTGTTAAGAGTTATTGCATGAAGAAGGGAGGTAAGAAACCCTGCATCTTCCCCGTGTACTGAAGTCTCTAATATGATAGTGGAAACTTGTGGAGGGCTGGTCTTAACTTTTTGATTTTTTTTTTTTCTTTTTTTAATTTGAGCATAGTGTTTCTGCTGTCACAAATATGATACTGCTTTTGTCAAATAAACTGGTTGCATAAGGAGTAGTATTTCTTGAGCAATAAATCCTGTGACTTGTCACCCAGCACTGAAGTAACTTTTTCCTACAGGTTCCCATGCCTGAGTTACTTGTTCCTAGTGTACTCTGACTACTACTGTGATCCTTATGCCAAGGGCACGGGTTTTTTTCTTTCCCTTTGAGGGATTAAACTGATACCTGAAGTTACCCATTGCAGATCTGCTTGTGCATTTTATAATTCAGCACAGGCTGTTCATAATGTACACAGTAGTTCTGGTGTTGACTGTGTGATGGGTGGTTGTCCATAATTAAAAGTGAAGTAATCAGTGATCAGTGCCCCACCGTGGGACTTTAGCTTTGGCAGTGTTTGCCAGATGGAGTTTGTAACAAAGCAAGCTGAGGGAGACAAAACCGAGTGAATAGGAACAGTGCTAAATTGATAGCTCAGTATTGTCCTGGATTGTGAGCAGCCAGGTGAGCATTGTCCTGATCGTGAGCTACTTGCAGTGGCAGAGAAGAGTGCTTAGCTGATACTGCTTGGAGTCTACGACCTAACTAATGAACGTGAGTTGCCAAACGCAACCATTTCTCACGTTTGTCAACCAAGGAGAGCTCATCAGCTTGTAAGAATTAAGGATCACAGATTTTGGGGTTGAGTTAGACCTAATTGAGAGCTGATTCTGTTACATAGTCTCCCAAGGCAGATGTCTCATTATTTTGTTCTTTTTAACTCTTGGGCTTCTGGTTTAGTGTCTGGAAAACTCACTTTCTGCATAATCTGTGCTGTGCTGTTGAGGAGTGTTGGTGTATGCTTTTGCTTCGTCTTAGTCAGTATTGTCCACATGAGCATGCCAAGGCAGTATGCCATATGATGGGAATGCTGGGAAAGTAGGGAGGAGGATGTGAGGAAGTTTTGTTGAAACTCTTAAGAGGTAACTGAAAGAAAAAATCACTTTGCAGTTAGTTATTGTGAATAGGAAAGCTGCAGTTCTGTGTTTATCAGCTAAGCTTGTGTGTTGTGATAAAGTCGAATGGTGTATTGTGCTCTAATGCTGAAAAGAAACTGCTACTTGTACCAGATGTGATTGATTTAGTGTTGGCAGTGGCTGTACTGGGTGTAAGTACAACTTAAAAGTTCAAGCTTTATTATTAAATGGTCTAAACTAGTTTTATTTTTGCTTTCCTGCTGATTTTCTTGAATGTAGATCATCTTTCCATAAATTGATAGTGGCTTTCAACTTCTTTCCTGTCCAGCACTGTGTGTATATGCATGTGTGCCTGCGAGGCAGAGCTGTGGTTGAAAAGAAATCAAATGGTGGAACTGCAATAAAAAAACATGTTCTATTAAGTCAGTCCAGTGAGTGTGAGAATAAGGATTAGTTTTCTGTGGAAAAAGAGAGCTACAGCACCTAAGTCTGGGATATTTTTCTCACTTATTTGCTGTTCCCTTTCTGTTAACCTCCCCAACAACTGAAAAATCCGGCTGGTGTTTGTTTGACTAGAGATGTATAATAAAGCCCTGAACTTTTCTTGTGTGCTTTCTGAGTCTATATAACTCAGCAAACTAAGCAGAGATAATATATTTCTGCATACTTGAGATACAGTTTGAGGTTTCTGACTCTAGGCTTTGTGTTGTTTTCAGCATGTGAGAAAATAACTGTATGCAGTGTTGCTCCAGTGTCCACAAACAGTTCTGTTTGCAATGATGCTCTTCAGACCAAGATGGCATATTCAAGGGATGACATTTGGTGTATAACCTGCCAAGGAGAGGAGTATGTCTATGGAGGGGGTTTAAGACACTGACTGTCTGTTGCATCTGGGTGAAATTATGAACAATAAAATAACTATGAAAATCATCTGGAATTTCATAAGCAGCTAAACGATGACCATGTAGGGCATGCTGGATGAAAAGGACATATCTGAAGTAGAACATGGTAAAATGAGGAATGTCTGTGCAGTTTGGCGTGAAGCCAGATGTGTACTGAATTAGGTCATTGCTTTAAGTGTGAATGTTTCCCTTCTTTAGAAAGACATCCTTTGCAACAAGGAAGCAAAACAGAATGCTAATATGCTTTTAAAATTTGTTTTTATTATTTTCAATTAGCATACTGGTCTATTCTCTTGTCCTTAAAAAATCACTGAGTTCTTTTGTAAGGGACAGAAAACATTTCCATAGTTGAATATACATAAGGCCCTGGAAAATGCAAAAAGAATAACAACCGGTTGCTTCTGGAAAACCTGCTGATCTTTATAAGCATTGTAAAAACCTCAGATGTCATCTTTGGAGATCATAGGGAATATTGCAAATAGACATTTTAAGAACTGAAGTAAAATGTCAGCAAGTGCAATGCAAGGATTTTGAACTTGCTGAAATGCTGTTCCCAGGGACTTCTGTGTGTTTGTTTATTACCAGGTAATCTAATTGCTCTTTTTTATAAACTTAAGCATGTACCATGTGACACTGAATTAATTTTCCTACTGTGATTCTTGGTATACTGAGTGCTTTTGCTAACTCTGGGATTTCACACCATGTTTTCTCTTGTAGTCATCTTCTACAGCCTGGTAGAAGTTACTGGAATTATAGAGTAGTGCTGTCAGACCTAATTCATAATCAGATTTGGGTTGTAATTGTGTAACACTAGTGCCTTTCTGAAAAGAGAGGATAGTGAAATAGAGGGCTTGTAAACCCTCCTTTTCTGGTGGGATGAGAACCAAGATTCTTACTGGTTTCACTCACCCCTCAACAAATGCAAAATGCAATCTGTCTGACTCCTTTATGATGACTCTTCTGAGCAGAATACTGTGGGAGGAAAAAAAGAGCTGTTAGGATTTGCTCAGTCCCCACTGCTTTAGCAGACTAAATCACCCCTTCAGCTTTCCACGTGCAATTTAAAATTTTCATGTTTAACATAACCGATTGCACAATGTTTCCTTGCCTTTAAAGGCCACAGTGAAACTATAGTGGCTCGTCTATGAGTCCTGGGCTGCATCAAGAGCAGCGTGGCCAACAGGGCAAGGGAGGGGATTCTGCCCCTTTACTCTGCTCTTGTCAGACCCCACCTGGAGTACTGTGTGCAGTTCTGGAGCCCTCAGCACAGGAAGGACATGGAAGTGTTGGAGCGGGTCCGGAGGAGGGCCATGAAGATGATCAGAGGGCTGCAGCAGCTCTCCTATGAGGACAGGCTGAGAGTTGGGGCTCTTCAGCCTGGAGAAGAGAAGGCTTCGAGGAGACCTGATAGTAGCCTTCCAGTATCTGAAGGGGGCCTACAGGAAGGCTGGGGACGGACTATTTACAAGGTTTTGCAACGACAGGACAAGGGGCAATGGGTTTGAATTGGCAGAGGGGAGATATAGACTAGATGTTAGGAGGAAGTTCTTTCCAGTGAGGGTGGTGAGACACTGGCACTGGTTGCCCAGGGAGGTTGTGGCTGCTCCCTCCCTGGATGTGTTCAAGGCCAGGTCGGAGGAGGCCTTGAGTGTGCTGTACTAGTGGGAGGTGTCCCTGCCTATGGTGGGGGTTTGGAACTAGATGATCCTTGAGGTCATTTCCAACCTTGCTATTCTGTGATTCTATGTTGCATGAAAACTATAAAAGATAAATGGGCAAGGCCTACATCTGTGCAGAAAGATTGTTTTGTTAACAAGATTGTCACTAGCTCACTAGAAAAGAGTTTCAGGTAATTATGGAATAATTAGAGCCTAAAAGACACTGGTTCCTAAAAGGAGTTTCCCAGAGCCCATCATGAAATTTTCATTGCTTCAGAAACAGCTTATTGTTTCTTTTCCCTGAGCACCCCTTAAGGCAGTGCTCACAAAACAGCCCTCCGGTGTTAACAGGTGAAGTGCCAGTAGGACAGCTCAGAAATCTGCAGTTGTTCATCATCTTTTGTTCCTGCCTTAGTGATGCAGTGCAAGCAGGGAGTCCTTGTGGAGGCATGCCGACTTTGTTAATCTGTCCTTACTATAATGATGTACATTTGACCACACTTAAGCACGAAGTTGTTCTTTCATTGTCCCTTGCTTTTGTCTGAGGGAAATCTTAATCTTCTGGTAGGTTGTGTCCTCTTGACAGCTCATCAGGAAATTTGTTGTTTACACTTACTTCTCAGACCTGAATGGGAGCTAAGGAAATTTCGTGACTCATCAAAGCTGAACCCAAGGCAATTTATAGTTAAAGCAAGAACTAAATAAAAACCTACTAGGCTAATCTATCAGCTTTAGGAATGGCTGTTTATCACTTAACGGTTCCTGATTGTTTAAAGTTTATGGTGATAGGAGGTTGTGTGACTTGGGTGGCTTTTAAATCAGACGTTCAGTGGTAAACTGAATCTGGTTGTGGATTGGAGCTGCGGCTACTACTGATTATCAGACTGTATTATGGTAGCCTAAGTAATCTTCTAACTACAGTCTTAGCTAGATACATCAGCTCCCATATCCTTGTACAAGCTTTCATTTTCTTTAGGTGTCCTGTAAAATGAGGGGAAAGTTATAGGAAAACCATAGAGCTCTCTTCACATCTTGCTAAGTTGTAACACTCATCCTTGTTTTCTACTGTGTCCTCAATACCAAAAGCTGCTCTACATAACTCAAAGAGCTGCTTTCTCTAGTGGTATGTATGGTAGCAGTGTTTGTGTATACAGTGATAATGCTGTTCTTTACAGCAGTAAAGAGTTTGTGCAGTGAAAAACAGTTGTGACTGGATTCATTAATATTTTATGCATTGGTTAGCTTGATCGTTTTTCATTATGCCTTGACTGATCTAAGATGAGTGAGCTTCTGGGTGGACTGGCTTTACTACAGTCCAACATTTATCTAGGTTTGAAGAAATATGTGATTCTTCATGCCTTCATCTCTTGCAGTCTTAATAAAATAAGATTTCAGGAAGAAATCTGGAAAAAAGAAAAAAAGTAAACTTTGTACTAAAGAAAACTTAGGACGATATTACATCATTTCTATAAACTGGTTTTATCCTGTAGATTGTTTGGGGTTATTTCGTCTCATTTGTTTCTCTACATCTGGTCCTTGGTTAATAAATCTGAGGCTACATCTGGCATTGATCGCTCTTTATAGATATTTAACTTGCATCTATATAATACTGTGTTTGTACAGTGAGGAGTGACTACATTCTGTGTTATTTACACTTAGAAGTATGTTGCCTTTAATTCAGCTGATAAAACTGTTACTTATTTTGTACCAGACTGTCCAGTAGCTTTGAGTTCAGAAAGATACAGTTTCAGGTAATTATTGCTTTTAAGCTGGTTTAGTAAGAATTTCCACATAGAATTTATTAGAACAGGGTCATTGACATGGACTTCAGCACAAGAAATACTAAACTCCTTTCAGCTTCTGCTGGACAAGGTCAAGGTGTGCAGCTCTTGCAACACTGTGTGTGATATTCATGCAGAATTAGGATCAGCTATCACAGGCACTGGCGTTGGTGGTATGAGTAAATTACTTAATCATTCAGGCCTTGTAATTTGACCTTCTTGCAAATGTGAATGCTGGATATCATGATACCACTTACACAAGGCACCTGGTTCTCACTAAAGCAATATCCTGATGCTGGAAGTAGAATGGGAGGGAGAAATGTCACAAGGACTTGTGCATGGAAAATCGTTGCAAAACGGTTGTTGTAAATCCATGGAAGTGCACTATGGCACTGTGACTGATGTGCAGGGATGGAGGAAGATGGGGTTTGTGGCTGCTGATGGTGTTAGATAACAATCTGCCCGGCCCCTATATAAGGACTATTGGAGGGAGCAATTTTTTTTCTAATCTCATAAGCATACTGAAACTGAACTGAAGTTACCGAGTCCCAGAACTTCCACAACACGACCAAAATGGATGTAGAGTTAATAAAACTAATAGAGCCCTGAATAAATTTAAATGAACTTCACATACTTTGTACAACCATGTTTTAAACAGAACTGATGTATGTATCTTAAAAAGTTGATTAACGTTTTTTACTTTTTAGCTCTTCGCTCATTGTTTTGCTGACTACTGTTCCTGAGTAGGATTTTTGGTGACCCTCTCTTGTCTAAGTTTGGTCTTTTCCTCTTAGCCAGTTTAATCAGCTTTGTAAGAGGATGACCCATGCAAACAGTCAATGCCTCTTCACATTGGTCTGCCCAAATCAAAAGGTGAAAGTGTTAGTCAATGGATAATCTGAGGCTCCATTGCATCACCCAGGAATTGGGGGGTAAATTTACATTTCTGTTGCATTTTACCTGTTCTGAAATCCTGCTTCTGTGAACATTAAATCTACAATACTTTATTCATGAGTGAGTAATTATTCCATAAATAGTTAAAGGCAAATGGAAATGTAAGCTGCTGCTTCAAAATAGTTGTGGGTTTTTTTGTTGTTTTTTTTTTTTTTCTCATTTAGACGAGTAGGAAGGGCATAGATTTTGTTGGTGGTTTTTTCCTCCCACAGTGGAAAAAAAAAACAGAAAGACCAAGAAGGGGTGGGGGACAAACAAATAAAACTTTGAGACTAGAAGAACTCCTCCTGCTTGTGCTAACTATTTGAAAAATGTGGTTTGTTCCAGTGTCCATATTGCTGTCTTTCAGACACTATGTCAAAGGGACTCGCTGATGAGTAATGCAGTGGAAAGAAACACATCTTCTTCCCGCTTTTCCCACCCCTTACCTCAGAAGTCCTTTGCACCCATGTATTTTATTCATGAGTCTATAGTGCAACCAGTGATTTGGAAGTTCTAATTTACACCTTTCTTTTAATTTTAGGTTCTGTCTTCATTTTGCTGATTCAAGCCGCAGATTCCAAGGGAAGGATGGGAAGTGGAATAAAATACTCAAGTGGCAGAGGAGAAGTTAGACCAGCCAATGAAAATTACCGTTACTAAACTGTAGGCTTCTCTGAGTTATGTATACTTGGGGGGAAATGCTGCTGTTGATTCAAAGCTTTTAAAATTAATTTTCCAGACATTCCTCACTGAACTTCAAATAAGCTAAACTCTTTCATCTAGGGCTAAGATAGGAAATGGAAATATGACTTCTTGCTGGATGTTTTCTATCCTCCTCCATCTCTGCGAGGTTTTTCGTTTGGAGTAGGAAATCCTGAATAAATTGTATGGCGTCAGTCAGATTTACAGTTGATGGTTATGGATGACATAGGAACGCCAGATTCATCTCTCTGCAATGGCACTTGATTAAGGCAAAGGCTGAAAGCTTCTCATCAACTACTTTATCCAAACTTGTAGTAACCATCATGGCCATGCTTTTTCTCTCGAAGGTTTGAACTCCGGGGCGATGTTGACTAGAAGGCATGAGCAGATAAGTCATCTTTTTGGTTTGGAAACAGAAATAATATGAGAATGCCCAGAAGAGGCTTAGTAATTCAAGCCAGAACTCGCTGGCTATTAGTGGGCCTTGCTCTACTATTTAGTTTGGTCTTGCTCATGTATTTGCTTGAGTGTGCTCCACAATCAGATGGTAATGGATCGTTGCCTGGTGTTGTAGGTGAAAGCATGGGTAAAGAGTACTATCAAGCTCTCTTGCAGGAACAAGAGGAGCATTATCAAAATCGAGCTACCAGTCTGAAACGTCAGATTGCCCAGTTAAAGCAGGAGCTTCAGGAAATGAGTGACAAATTGAAATCCCTACAGGAAAAAAAGACCCCCAAGGTCAATGGTATGAACTACCAGGGCACCAAAGAACAAGCATCCAATGATCTCCTAGAATTTCTTCATTCCCAGATTGACAAAGCTGAGGTGAGCGTGGGGGCCAAACTGCCTAGTGAATATGGTGTCATTCCATTTGAAAGCTTCACATCCATGAAAGTATTCCAGTTGGAGATGGGACTCACTCGGCATCCGGAAGAGAAACCAGTTAGAAAGGATAAACGGGACGAATTGGTGGAAGTTATTGAGGCTGGCCTAGAAGTTATCAATAATCCAGATGAAGAAGATGGACAGGATGAAGATGATGGAGTAGGAGAGAGGCAGCTGTATAGCGAAAATGATTTCATAGAAGGTATGTTTATTACATGCTTTCTAGACAGTTAACAGAATGTCACAAAAGGCCTTTAATGGTGTTTGTATTTTTAGGGGTTTCACCTACTCAAATATAACCTTGAACGGTAATTTCACAGTAAGAAAATTAACTTATGATGATGAGCATATTACACTTCATTACATTGTGTTTTGTTTAGGGAGCAAAAAAATCCATTTCAAAAGAAAATTCTACCACAAGAAGGATACAGGGGAAGTTGAAAACCCTTAAAATAGTGAGAGATTCATAACCAGTTCTAGCTGAAGTCACTGTGTCGCAACTGCTCATGGTATTAAATAACCGAAAGACTTCCAGTGAAACTGGTTACAGTGAGAGGGATAAATTGATTAAACTCCCTCGTTCAGCATAATTCAACTATTCAGTATGAAGCTACAGAATTTTTTGTTCACTCATCTTTATGCCACGTTTAGTTACTGTTCGTGCTCTGGTGTCTTGTACAGCTGGCATACTTGGAGGGAGAACACTGCTAGGCTAACATGGTCTGGTCATGATACGCTAGATACGGGACTTGCTAAGGTGTGCAACTGTAGCGGTGTGGGTGGGATTTATTTCACATTTAATATTGTTTATTAATTTTGATATTCAAGAATCTTGCCACAGACCATAATTTTTAATAACAGGTTCTTTGCACAGTCATGAAAAGTATTACACAGAGGGAAAAACAGTGAATCTAGAACACTTAAGAAATAACTAGCAATAATATAACAAAGATTAATTCAGCTGTTAGAAATTGGAAATAGAATCTTGTGGTCGATGTGGCTTGTCTTCTAAAGGGGCTCAAGAGGCTTTTGAATATTATAATTTCCAGACAGGACTCAAAACATTTGAAGGGAGTTCTGTCGGTGTCTTAATAGCTGTTGAGGCTTCTGTATCTTCCCAGGCTCTAACAGGGTGCTGGGAAAGAAGCAGACAATTTCTGACCTGATCCTGGTTCCTCTTGGACTTCAGACTTGGCATGGAGGTTTGAAGAGCTAGAACAAGGATGTCTTGCAGATATGCAGAGAGCGCAGTGTCGGTGGCACTTCTCGCCACGTCTTGAGGCACTTAATGCTTTCTCCTGGTAAACTTTGGGCACAGCAGGTTTCTAGGTAGTTCAAGCCTAAAACATCAGGGCTTGCTGTTATGTAGCAGACAGAGCACTTGTCAGAGCAGAGCACACTGCTTGCAATTTAGTTCCATTTATATTATTTGCCTAAGTGTAACGGTTCCTTTGACCATATCGATTCATCAGTCAGAATGACACTTGGCCAAAACTGACTGTATTACGTAAAACCAGGGTTTGCTTACTCTTATTTGGGCAAGACACTAGCAAGTGCGTAAACACCTGTGGGCACCTGTTTATCACTTTGGGAGGGAACATAATGGCACCAAGCCTGTTTTTCCCTCTTGCCCTTCCTTCCCCCATCAGCAGAAGAGTGGGGCAAGCCAGGACATGTTTTAGGCCTATTGGCCTTCCACGACAGCAACCCTGAATGCATTGTAGTAGAAATAAAAAATAGTTGTGACACCTTTAAAAGATGTGTTAGTGATAATTTCTGTAGAAGTCAGCTTTCAAGAAATAGTAATGCTGATGAGGATAAGTGTTGTTGGAAGCTGCCCTAGTAATTTTTTTAATATATTTACAGTATTACGTACAGTTCATGCTGCCATTAAAAAAACAACAAAAAAAGTTGGGTGATGTTCTAAGAGCATTACTGTAAAAGGGATTCTGGAGCTCAGCAGTACTGATGTCTGCACTATTAAGCAAACACATGCTGGAGAAAAGATACTGTTGGCCTTGAAATAATCCGTTATTGTAAGATGATGTAATTAGTCTGTAGCACACCAAGTGTCTCCTTTTCACAGCTACTGTGTTCAAATTTTAATGCGAGTACTTTTCATTCCAGAAGGTGGGGGAGGGTGTAGAATCCACTCAATTGTCTCAGTCTAACACATACAGTGAGTGCAGTGTTAGGCTTTTAGTACAGTTTTCACTTAAAATTGTATTATTTTGTCTGGAAGCAGTCATTCTTGCAGTCTTTGCTTTTTTGTATTAAGTGTGCAGCTGCCTTTGCTATCTCACATACTGCTTTTACTCCTGTGTTTTTTTTTTTTTTTTTGGGTGAGGGAGGTTTTGGGTTTGTTTATTGGTTTGGGGTTTTTTACTAGGTAGTTTCCTCAAGCATAGCTTACAGGAACTGTAGAAAAATATGCAGCACTTAAGTATTTTTTCTGTAGTTTATTTGGGTGTGTTAGCAACTAGCCAGTGTCTTGTTTCAGGTAGAATTTGCAGGTTATGTGGGTATTCTGTGCTTGTGTATGTGAGAGTACTGCTAGCTGATTTATTTGAACAGTGGGCCAGGAAAAAAGAAAAAAATTGCTTCCGAGTATTAACACTTTTTCTTTTTGTTTGTAATTTGTTCTATGGTTCCAGAACTGAGGGGTGAGAAATGGAACCAACCAGTAGTGGTACATGCAGATCCATTACCCTGCAGCCTTGTCACTGGGCTCTAGTGCATCCTCAGTTTGTGCATCCTCATTGAGGAAAGTCACAACAGTTCTTGCAAATGCCCAAAGAGCTTCACTAAATTGTTCCTGCATTAGTGTTGCTCATTTCTGGAGTTTTCATCTTTGGAGATATTCAAAACTCAACTTGATGTCTTCCTGGGTGATTTACTGTAGGTTATCTTGCTCTAACAGGGGCATTGGATTTATCTTCAGAGGTTCCTGCCAACTCCTACCGTTCTGTGATCTGGAGAAAAAACTGCATAAGTTAAAACAAAGTTTACCACTTAAGATCTGTGTCCTCCTCACTTACTGATGACTTTTTTCATAATAAATGAGTTAGGACCAGGATGAGGTTTTTATGTAATATGAAATGAGGCTGAGAAACCTTGGGCAAAGTGTGAAAACTAATATTTAGTTAATATACAGACATCCTGGTTGATGCTTAATATAGATATGGTTAGTGTGGATAAACATATAATTGTGTGCTTAATATACATAAATTGATTTTACTTTTTTTCTGATTTGCAGGAACTTTTTTCTTACAAGTAATGCATATCCAGCTACAAAAACTTATCCACAAAACTGTACTACAACTATAAACTAACCTAGAAGTGGGCATTTTTATTGTATAAGAGTTCTAGCTTTCATAGAATCATTGAATGGTAAGGTTGGAAGGGACCTCAAGGATCATCTAGTTCCAACCCCCTGCCACAGGCAGGGACACTTCCCACTAGTACAGCTCACTCAAGGCCTCCTTCAATCTGGCCTT
>VWZE01014347.1:84187-101587 GCA_013396675.1 Eubucco bourcierii | reverse complement strand
TCAAGAACTGCACACAGGACTCCAGGTGGGGTCTGACAAGAGCAGAATCCCCTCCCTTGCCCTGCTGGCCGCGCTGCTCTTGATGCAGCCCAGGACTTGGTTGGCTGTCTGGGCTGCATGTGCACACTGCAGGCTCATGTTGAGCTTTTCATCAACCCAGACTCCAAGGTCCTTTTCCTCAGGGCTGCTCTCCAGCCATTCACCACCCAGCCTGGATTTGTGCTTGGGATTGTGCCTACCCAGGTGCAGGACCTTACACTTGGCCTTGTTGAATTTCATCAGGTTGGCCTGGGCTCACCTTTTCATTTTTCAACCTGTCCACATCCCTCTGGATGGCAATAGGCTACCTCAATAGGCTCACCTTTTGTGTAGGAGTATGTTTGGTTCTGGGAATCGTTCTAGGTTTTTTCCTAGACTTTCGAGGTACTAGACTGAATCACTTTTTTTGGTGTGTTACATTCTTTAAGTTTTATTAGCAAGTCATTAGAGAATGTGGTGGCTTTCTAAGTTTATAATCTTTTATCCATTAGAGAATTGTACCTAATGGTGTCTCTTTGTAACCACTGAATGTCTGAATTCCTTCTGCAGCATTTACATTATCTTTGCTTACTCAGTGGAACATCACTCTTGATTGGTGAAAACCTTAAGAAATATTTTTCTTCTTGTATTTTAGGATTTACCTACACTGGAGTCACTTGTGACAACAAAGACTAATAAGAATAATTGAAACTTAATCTGTCATTTCTGTTTTTTAAATAGACATTTCCTAAATATTTTTTTCTGAAAAAAAAAAAAAAGTACTTGATTAGTTGATCCAGACTATCATGTATTTTTGAGAAATTTTATTAGTCTGATACTATGTAAGCCAAAACACTTAAAAATACTTGCTGATGAATGGTAACCTTCTTTTTGCTGCTATGTGTTTTGCACTGTGCCTCTTCAGCGAAGAGTATCCCTAGAGAAAATAAAAGATGCTGCAGTACATATTTTCACAGATGAAGGATTTTAAGATTATAGTGAACCTGTTTGCTGAATTTGCAATTTTAAGATAGTCTGAGTTTAAAAATAGGTTTCTTTGAGATAAATGTTTGATAAAATGAAGAAACAGGGTAAGTAGGATTGAAAGAGCACAATACTATTACACCCATCAATCCCCTTTCTTTTAATGTCACAGAAACCTGTGACATTAAATCTTGAGTAGTGGTGCAAAGCTTGGTGAGGAGCTTCTATGTATATCTGTACTTTCCTATTGGTGTAGTTGGTTTAGTTGGGTTATATTTTTCAGTGTAAAAGGTATATTTTTTCAAGACTTGAAAAGCCTTTCTGTTGGATAGATGTTCAAAATTAAACCTTTGGATAATAGAGGCATTAGCATATTTTCAGAAGCTAAATAGCACTTAATTAATCTCTTATAAAGGTCTGTCAGAGTCTGAATGCTGCTCTTCGGTTCCACTTCAGCCTCTGTGTTTCCAGTGGGAACAGAGTGAAGTCCAGAAGATATCATTAAGTCTGAATCTCAAGGGAATACTCCCAACGAGAATATGTCCTTAGCACATACCATTTGTTTGTCCCAGCGCTGCAAGTTTAAACTCTTCCCAAGTCCTTGCCATCAAGAGAATGGTGTGGGCTATTCGTCACACAAATACCCTCTGTAGTATATCCTGCCTAAGAACAGTAACTGAGCAATGTTCTGGAAACTTCAACAGAGTTTGAATACACAAAAAAAAAACAAAAAAAAAAAAACCCAAACCAAAAAAACTCAAACCAAATCAAACAAACAAACAAAAAAACCCAGGGACATAAGTCTCTAATTCCATAAACCAAACACTTTCTTGGTAGTTGTAGAACAAGTAACAGTGTTTAGTGCAACAGAGGAGCAACTTTTTGGTTACTAATTGATCCCCAGTATCCCAAGATTTAGTTTGTCTGGTGAGGAAAAAGAAGTTTTGCAACAGGAGTAAAGCTTCACGGACCAGGAATAACAGCTGTTAAATTATTTCTGCCACTTTTTACCAGTTTACTTATAGAACTCTGCTTTGGATGGCATTCAGCATATGTGAATTGGAAGGTAAGATAGCAGGTTTTATTCCATAAGTCAGTCCCAAGCACAAAAACCTAAATACACTAAGAAGCAAAACAGATGTGAGCTATTTTTTTCTGACCGTTCTCAATTCTGCCTTCTGTATATAGACGTTTTCAGCCTATAAAAGTATTCAAGCTGGTAGTTTATCTATAGCTCACAGAAAGGAAAATAACTCAAAGAGCACTTATGTACTATTTAAAAGAAGTGTAGCACTGGTAGGATGTTGAGATTCAAAAATTTGGAATCTTATATACTCTAGCAGTTGAGTGCTGGGGGTGGTACTACACAGATTTGGACTTGCCTATTAAGGTTTTTATAAAGTTATAGCAGCAGGGTTTTCATAACTGTTCTGTGGGACAGCCTTTGGTTACAAACTGACATCTAAGCTTATCCTTTGATTGAAGATAAGCAACTGAAACTGCGTTAATTTTTTTTTATTTACATTGGGAATTATATTTTCATCTGTAAGGAGCTTGTGAATACTGGAGAAGGGAATATAATATTATGAATGCTAATATACACAGGAGTATGGGTACAAAGTATTTGTGGCATACTGGACGAGAGTGTGGTATGCAGACATCATGGTCCTTCAACTGCTGCAGTAACCATGAAGCTGTTTTCAAGCTGCAGCACTGGACTACACAGCACAAAGGGTTGGAGCAGAAAAGGATTGAGATCTTTCTGTTTCTGTCAATAGTGTGGACTTTCATTGCTGGAAATGTCCTTTTTGTGTGCATTACTACTGATTTGAAGCTGTCATGCTTTCCTGAGTGGTGCATTTGAAAAGTTAGATTCGGCCACCATTAACTTCCAGTATGATGGCATCAACTTCTTCTGCTAGACCCCATCTTTGTGTGGTAGTCCTCCATATTTCCCACAGGTCTGCTGGTGCCACATTGAGATGGTTTGGGAGTTCCCTGCCCCCCCCCCAAACTTTATAAAATGACCCAGACTACACTCAGCCGGCTGGAAGTTAAGGACTGAAGCTCTATTTACAGCTTAGCACAATGTACAAGCAGATATATACACTATAGACAGGAATATTTACAGAAATATACAAGTTAAAGGTAATACAGGAACACAACACCCCTTCCAGAAATCAGAGACCTCAGGAGGGGCTTCCAACCACCCTTCCACCTTCTCTCCACCCCTATACCTTACCCCAAGTTTTGGCTCACAGGCAAGGTGAGTTTGGAGAATCGGCCATGGGGCTTAGAAGGAAAGTTGTTAGTGAGGTTAACAGAGAGGAGAAGGTGAGAAGCTAGACAGCCTGAGAGTGTCTGAAGACCTGAGTGTCTTATCTTTGGTTTTGTATTCTTTTCTTAAACATCTCAGCAAGCCTGAGTGAAGTAGACATCACCATTGTTTCCTTTTCACAGCCTTTAATATAATTTTCTCTATTAAAATATTCCAGTTAGTCTCAAACCAGCACACACATTCACCCACAAGAAATAGTGCTTGACAGAGCAGAATGTTGGAAGTAAGTAAGTAGGAAGGTTGTTGTAAAAGACAGGCTGTTGGGAAATACAGGACAGGAGCAGAAGGAGAGAAAATCAGTGCGTGAAACTGGATTTGGTTTGGGGAGGGAGAAACATGGAGCGATTTCAGTAGATTTCAGGAAGGGACACATCGTAAAAGAGCCTGGGGTACAGAGGGAAAAAGTTGGAACAAGGTAGTGAATGCATTCCTTACCTTCTCATTCAGTGCAAGAAGCAAATGGGAGGAATATTGACCTGGGGATAGGAAGAGAAACAAGCTGTAAGATCACTTTATAGTTCCTCAGACAGTCAAACAAAAACGAGCTGCTCTAAGTTTGAGGGCTGCTTCCTTCACATACATTGACCCCTGTTATTTCAGTTACAAAAAAGGCAGTAACAACAAAAGGGACAATGTCAACACTAAGTGCAAAATACAACCCACTTTGTCACCACAGCAGTTTGTCTTTCCTGTGTCCTGACACCTTTCTAGGTGGGAGGCTGGGAGAGGATTTCAGCTGCTCTGGAGGCTGGTTTGCAGGAGAAGAGGCAGTTCAGGCCTGTCAAGTGAATGGAAATGCACTGGTTGCCTGGTAGTAAGACAGGTGTGTTCATCATAGTCGGGAATATGTAGCTATGCATAACTTTATCAATCATCTGTGTGGCTAGCTCAACTCAAAATAGTTTGGTTCATGGTGTAGATTTTGTTTCTTCTCTGCACTATTTATATATCTTGTGGGTGAGAGAGGAGAGAGCAAAGATGGGAGGGATGAACATAGGGTAATCTTTATTGGATTGGAGAATTTTTTCCTCTCATTTCTTACTGTCATGTTAGTATAGACATAGAGTTAACAGCACAGAACTCATTTCAAAGCCAGAGATGAGTCTCAGTCTTCACCTTTGTGGCACAAAATACAGATGTGTTGGCTTAACTTGCTTTGTTGATGGTCTTTAAATGAAAGAACCATGTTCTAAACAGGATGGGTTTTTATATGGATTAGGAGAAAAATAGGTAATTCTGAGGACTGGTATTGTTTTCTCAGTGTTACAACTGTATAGAAAACTTTGTGCCATGTCCTTAGAGGACCATGGCTGTAGTAAAACACCACTTTATTTATTGGATAGAAAGCACTGCATCTAGTGGTCTGCAGTGAAACCAATTTTAAAGCATTCCAGCATTTATCACACAGCCATCTAATTTTTTAGATAGCACATTTCAGATTTCACAGACTTTGTCAAGCGAGTTATTGTGCCATTTGTTCTGCCCACAGCTTGTGTTTTGTTGATTGCTGGCCAGATGATCTCATCTTATACTGTGGACTAGCTCAAGAGAAGATATTTACAGAAGGGCTTAAAAGCAACCAGTATCAGATTTCAGCTGTCCTTTTCCATAGCGATAGTTGAATTCACTTTTTGTTAGAAAGACCTAACTCTAGTTCTGCCTGAGGAGTTGATCTAAGACCCTAAAACCTGTTGTGGTGTCTAAGAAGCAGGGGAATCTGGAGTTGATTTAGAATTGTTTCTCAGATCTAGTCTAAGAGGGTAAGGAGGGTGATTATTGGTGATGGCTTGTGCATTTTTTCTTTTTATCTTTTCAGGAAAAACTCAGAAACTGCCCCCAAAGATGTGTTTTCCTCTCCTTTGTAGGAAACCCAGCGTTTCTGAAATAAAATTGCTGGGATCTTTGACTTTACAAATTACTTGTGTGACTTATTCTTCAGGTTACTATCGTACAGAAAGAGATAAGGGGACACAGTACGAGCTGTTTTATAAGAAGATGGATGGCATGGAGTACAGACATGTCACTTTGTTCCGACCTTTTGGACCCCTCATGAAAGTGAAGAGTGAAACGGTCGATATTTCTAGATCACTCATTAACGTAATTGTCCCTCTTGCTGGAAGAACTGAGGCATTTGCGCAGTTTATGCAAAACTTTAGGTAGGTGCATGAGATTGTGTAGTGAGCCGCATTGCTGACTTTCAGTATTTTCCTTCCTTTCAAAATGAATTGATTTTCTGTTTTGGCAACAGAAGTAAAGATTCCACCATTGTGTGCAACTGCTTTGGGGTGTTTGTAATTGAAACTATGCTGTGGAGCAAACATTCCTGCTAAAAAGATGTGAGAGATTCTCCAATTGCACCAAAACCACTTTTAGACTGAATGCCAGGGTCGCTGTGAACCTGGAGACATATCTTGAAGATAGAATCATAGAATGGTAAAGTTGGAAGGGACCTCAAGGATTATCCAGTTCCAACCCCCTGCTATAGGCAGGGACACCTCCCACTAGTACAGCTCACTCAAGGCCTCCTCCAACCTGGCCTTTAACACCTCCAGGNCCTTCCTGTAGGCCCCCTTCAGATACTGGAAGGCTACTATCAGGTCCCCTCGAAGCCTTCTCTTCTCCAGGCTGAAGAGCCCCAACTCCCTCAGCCTGTCCTCATAGGAGAGCTGCTCCAGCCCTCTGATCATCCTCATGGCCCTCCTCTGGACCTGCTCCAACATTTGCATGTCCTTCCTGTGCTGAGGGCTCCAGAACTGCACACAGTACTTCAGGTGGGGTCTGACAAGAGCAGAGTAAAGGGGCAGAATCCCCTCCCTTGCCCTGCTGGCCACACTTCTCTTGATGCAGCCCAGGACTCGCTTGGCTGTCTGAACTGCATGTGCACACTGCAGGCTCATGTTGAGCTTTTTATCAACCCAGACTCCAAGGTCCTTTTCCTCAGGGCTGCTCTCCAACCATTCCCCACCCAGCCTGGATTTGTGCTTGGGATTGTGCCTACCCAGGTGCAGGACCTTACACTTGGCCTTGTTGAATTTCATGAGGTAGGCCTGGGCCCACCTCTCCAGCCTGTCCAGGTCCCTCTGGATGGCATCACTTTCGTATTTACATGAGCTTTAGCACTCCTGTTTATAAAATAAGATGTTGGAACGAGACACATGGTATTGGATCTTCCCTATTCAAATGGGAAAGATGGGGAAATAGGAAAGAAAACATCTTCCCTTGTTTCTTTCAGAAGCTAATTGAAGTCTGACAAGGATGCTTACATCTCCTAATGCTTTTAAGTGAATAGCTTATAACTACTCAAAGCTTCTGTTATGTTGAAAATAATTAATACCTGCTTATCTTTGCACTTATAGGGATGTGTGTATTCATCAGGATAAGCGTGTTCACCTCACAGTGGTGTACTTTGGACAAGATGGACTATCCGAAGTAAAAAGCGTCTTAGCATCTGTGGCTAGGTAAGTGTGCCAGTCCAGTGTCAGTCAATACAAACAGTATCTTTCTTTTGTTTAAAGAGTGAAAGAATTAAAAAGAATAAATTTGTAGCCATTACGAGTTAATAAGAAAAGTAAGCTTTATTTACAGAACACTCTTTCATTTGCATTTTACAGCTTAAGTTGCAAAAGTCTCCTGAAGGCAACTAAAAATTCAAGTTATAGTCAAAAAAATACTCAAAGCAGTGGCTTTGGGGTTTCTATCTGATTAAGTGAATTTCTGTCTAACAACTGGGTGAATTTTGCAATGATTGTTGTCATGCTAACAGATCGATCAGAACTCAAGCTCTTTGGATGTACATTTCAGTAGTTCTTTCACTGGAGAAGCAATTCTAATGATAAGGAATGGGAATGTAGTCCAAGTAGACTATCTGAGAGGTTACAGTTTGCCTTCTATCCTCTACGTACTAGGTAATTTGGCCCATGCTTAATCTGTTCACTAAAACAGAATTTTAAATTTTTTAAAAATTTAAATAAATAAATTTATTTTAAATAATTTAAATAAATAAATAAAATTAAATTTATTTAAATTTTAAAATAGTATTTCATCATGGTTGTCTCAGCAAATAGCATTACAGTAGTATGAATGTAAAATTCCCAGTGTTGCTTTCTTACCTCCAGAGTGATGGGATAGGTAATAGTGTTTGTAACCCCATAGCTAAGGGACGTCTCTGAGTTCTTGTGCTCATTCCTGAGGTGAGAGTCTGTCACTCTTGTTAGCCAAGAATAAGCTTGCATGTCATTCTGGACTCTCCATGCTGTCCAAAGCTCTGCTTGATGGAATGTGTTAGACATAGGCTATTTTGTTGCTGGCTTAGTGAACAGTGGGTTGCCCCAGTGAGCACACACATCTTCTAGGAAAGGCAGGAGGAGTGCTTCTGCTTTCCTCTTGCGGGCCTCCCTGGCATCTAGTTTGCCAAGTGTCAGCTGCCACTGTTTCTGAGGCCTCTGCTGCCTGCCATGCTCCTTGTGACTTACAGTCTTCTCACAGCAGGGTCAAATTCCCAGTGAGTTTGCAGCACTGAATCTATCTGATTTGTTAGTGGTGCTACTGTGCAGTATCATAATTCTGTTCTCTGTAAGCATTGCCTCTGCAATGTCTCTGAAGCAGACACTTAACTTTACTTGACGATATTCCCCAGGTGGATGCATTTCCAACCTCACTTCTCCTTCTCTTCCACGATGAGTCAAGGCATGTGTGCTACTGGTATGAAATAGCAAGGAGAAATGAACTGACTGGGTTATGGTGGGTGGCATCACCAGAAAGATGGCCTTTTGCCTAAGGAGTTTGCTGATGGTAGGGCATTGTAATTTCATAGAACATTAATTCATTTCAATTGCCAAAAGGCCTTTTAAAGCTGTCTGAATGATTAAATGCAAAGTGAAATTAGGCAGTAAGTCTTAGGTCCATCTTTTTATGATAACTGAATTCTGACATGTAAAAGAGACAAGTAAATGGAATAGAAGTTTTTTTTCTTCTTGGTGATGTAAACTGTTTTATTTTTAAAAAAGTCTGTCATGAAATTGCTGTCAAACACTGAAAGAGTGTAAATGGTCTCTTCATTTGTGTGTATGTCCCCATTTTATTTTGGGTTTGGCTCTGGTTTTCTTCTAGGGAAACTAACTTCCACAATTACACAATTGTCTCTCTGAATGAGGAGTTTAACCGAGGCCGGGGACTTGACATGGGTGCCAGAGCCTGGGAAAAGGGCGAGGTGCTGATGTTCTTCTGTGATGTTGATGTTTATTTCACAGCTGAATTCCTCAACAGTTGTCGTTTGAATGCTGAGCCTGGTATGTTCCTTATGGAAGGAAGGTGATTTTTGTTATATTGAATCTCTTAACAATTTTGGTTTATGTCTTCTCCCACTGACATCACCAAGACAGATCACATACAATTGGTTCTCAGCAGAGCTACACTGATGCTCTTACAGAGTCTGAGCTAATGTTCCACATTTACATCCCAAGCTCTGAAATCCTGTGACCATTTTTCTCTTAAGTTATATGAAGCTTGCTTGTTCTACAAGCTTCTGCCAAGAGAATAAATCTTTCTTGAGTTAACAAGCGTGCTAGTTAAGACCTTCTCCTGTGAAACATTTGATTTGGTACTTTTTTAAATGCTTACTCCTGTTCCAGTTTTGTTGTTGCCAGAAACTATTCAAATGTCAGTTTGGAATGAATAAATAGTATTTCTTCCCGTAATAAATAGTCCAGAAAATATGCTATAATTAATATTTGGATTCTGTTTTTTGCATTTTATTTTATTTCTATCTGTCTCTGCACTTCATGAAAAGAGTTGTACAAATGATTGGACAAACTATAGAGAGGAAGGTCTTTCTGAGCTTTCACAAGAGGAGTTTTGAGAAGCCGCTGACAATTCATACTGGCGGTTTGTCACCTTTGCTTCAAGTGAAAGTAAGAGTTCATGCCCAAATCAGGGTGTTGAATATTCTTGCAGGCTTTCCTCAGTACCTTTGCAGCACTGGCAGTGCAGGAGATCCTTGAAAAATACTGATCTGGCTTCTATTATAGGCACAGACCTGGTGTCATAGCATAATTAAGATACTCAACGGCTGCAGGCTGTATCTGGTGTACATGCTTGTGTAAAGAGGAAATCTCAAATAGCTATGCAAGGTGTTACTCGGACTTGGTTAATTTTTACTTTCACTACATAACTTTATTGTGGTAATTTTTTTCACTGTCATCTAATGTGATGCATATATAATATTTATATGCATGTAAGCATGTATAGCTGTATGTAAATATATGTCTATAGAATATATAAAAATACATGTACATGTATCTACCTCAGTAGATGTTATGTGGTACCTAAACGGAAAATGCTAGCAGACTTAGTTTGTTTCCCATAAATGGCTAAGAGCTAATATTGCACATAAAGAGATTATTTCCGGTTTCCTCTTGCTTTCAGAAAGTATGCCCAGAGTGAATAACAGTTACCTTCTGACTTCCAGGGAAAAAGGTTTTTTATCCTGTGGTATTCAGCCTGTATAATCCTGCCATTGTCTATGCCAACCAAGAAATACCACCCCCCGTGGAGCAACAACTGGTAAGCAGTGTGATTTATTCTGAATAGAATTCATTCTGGTTGTATTAAAACAAAATTAAGTCTGTTTGGGATAGCTCTGACAGTCTGTATCTAAACACTTGTCTCCATTATGGGCAAAACACTTTGAAGAAAAGCTTATCAAACAGTACAAAAGTAATTCTTGGAGTTGTATCTAGATGTTTAAAAAAAAACCAAACCCAATGAGCTATTAAGTGAAGTTGGTATTTCTGATCTATTGCTTCGTTCTGACTGGAAAGAACATTCTTTTAGGAGGCATAGTGTGGCAGCAACTTTATGGCCTATGTTTCAGCAAAGAAAGAAGTGGTGAAAGGGGAAAAAAAAAAAAAAGAACAGTTCTTGATTATCTTCCCTCAGCACCAGCAAGTGCTGAGTAGGAAGTGTGCCGTATAACTTGAGATAGACTAAGATGTTCAGCCAGTGTCTTTTCTCGTGCTGTGGACAGCTCTGATCTGTGCTGATTGTTTCTTTACCTTTGACATCCAACATCTGCCAGAACCATTGCCTTTTATAGTGCTAATTTAATCCTGCTTCTGCTTCTAGTCAAGGGAAACTTCCAGTCAAACTAATAAATAAACCCCACAAACATTCAAGAGAATCACTTTTAGGATATTTTTTGATTTAGCAGAAAGATTCAAGTACTGTATTTCTGGGTCTTTGTTGCCTGAAGATGGAATGGCATGGTCAGTGTCCAGCCTGACTCTCAAGAGACTGTATACATGAAATTGAGTTTTGCAGCTGGGCCTTCTGATGTAGACAGGTTTGTGAGAGAGGAAAGGGTGCAGTACAGCCATATTGAAAGAAAAAATATACCTAAGGATCCTACTTGGAAGTAGGAGGGAAGCTTTTGCATATGGCCTTAGGTAGTCACAGCAGAGTGAGGTGAGCTCCTGCCTAACAACTGCTGTTTCAAACAGTAACAAAACGTACATTTCTTCTCATGTCAGAAGAGAAGATACAAATATGGCCTTACAAGCTGGGTAGAAATGGGAGTATTTGGAACAGATGATGTGGCAATAGACTACCAAAAATCTACTGCTTTGTTTGATTGGGTATATAGAAAATAAAGGTGTTGTGACAGAAAGGTAAATGTGGAAACTGCAAGCAAATATTTGGAATCAGATGACAAAGAGTCAAGTGAACAGCAGGTAATTAGGAAGTCCATATCTGTGCATAACACAGAAGTACTGTATCCTGCAGTGATCAGAAGAGATTAGCTTTCTGCAAAATCAAGTGCAGTGTACTGCTTGTGATATATTTTGCATTTAAAATTATGTTTAAAAACTGCAGGTGCACAAGAAGGATTCTGGTTTCTGGCGGGATTTTGGCTTTGGAATGACTTGTCAATACCGGACAGACTTTCTGACTGTTGGTAAGATGAAACCGTACAAAATTTGTTGGTGTATTTAAATTAATTCTTTGTTCTTATCTAATGACAGAAAAGTAATAAATATATTTCTTTGATTATCTTCCCAAGACCAGCAGTCAGACTTCTTGTTGTATTTGGCTAATGTTATGTTAGTTTTTCTAGATTTTGATGTCTAATCTGATGAATGTTTGTTAAAAGTCAGTATTTTTAGTAGCAACATTTTCATTCTTTGTGATGGTTCAGGAGTTTCCCACCCCCCCCATACTTAGTAAAAGGACCCAGAGTAAAACTCAGTCGGCTGGAAGTTAAGGACTGAAGCTCTATTTACAGCTCAGCACAATGTACAAGCAGAGATATACACTATAGACAGGAATAGTTACAGAAATAGACAAGTTAAAGGGAATACAGAAATACAACTCCCCTCCCAGAAATCAGAAACCCCAGGAGGGGCTCCCAACCACCCTTCCACCTTCTCCCCACCCCTTATACCTTACCCCAAGGTTTGCCTTACGCGCAAGGTAAATTAGGAGGATCAGCCAGGGGGGGTTAGAAGAAAAGTGGTTAGTGAGGATTAATCAGCAGAGGAGCCAGAGCCAGAAGCTGCTAGACCGCCCCAGAAGCTGCTGTTTTTTCCAGCAAGAGTTAGACAGAGACTAACTTATCTGTGTTTTGGTTATTGTTCCCAGCAAGCCTATGAGTGAAGTAGACATCACCATGTTTTCCTTTCACAGCCTATAATGTAATTTTCTCTATTAAAATATTCCAATTAGTCTCAAACCAACACAATCTTGAAATTCTACAAATATTTTAATTTTTTCATACTTTTTTATACTGTTTGAAGCAAATTAATCAAGTTTAAAAAACATGTCTGTGAAGTAAACCGTAACAGACCAGAAGCATTCAAAAGCTTTCTTTTAAATGACACTGGGCAGTTGAATGTAGTTGTTGGACACTTTAGAAATGTGCTTTGGCACCCCCTTGTGGCATGCGGTTAAATCTGAGACCAGATCGGTGTGCTTCAAGTCAGAAGACCACCTTGAAGATGATCTGACAGAAGATGTAAAGACAATGCCCTGTGTGCTGTATAATGGGTGGAATGCAGGCTGATTTCTAATAGCAGTCATATTGTAATGTGTAGGGTACGTGCTAAATTAAGACTTCATGATTCTGGAGTTTGGAAATGAATAGTGCATGTGCCTGGGTCGATTTTCACTGTGGTCCTCAAAAGAAAGGCAGGAGAAGTTAAAATGATAGTGTGAAGGTTTGGGAGTTCCCCGCCCCCCCACACTTTGTAAAATGACCCAGACTAGAACTCAACTGGCTGGAAGTTAAGGACTGAAGCCCTATTTACAGCTCAACACAATGTACAGCAGATATATACACTATAGACAGAATATTTACAGAAATATACAAGTTAAAGGGAATACAGCAACACAACTCCCCTCCCAGAAATCAGAGACCCCAGGAGGGGCTCCCAACCACCCTTCCACCTCCCCACCCCTGTACCTTACCCCAAGGTTTGCCTTACATGCAAGGTAACTTAGGAGGATCAGCCAGGGGGGTTAGAAGAAAAGTGGTTAGTGAGGATTAATCAGCAGAGGAGCCAGAGCCCAAAAACTGCTAGATCCCCCAGCAGCTGCTGTTCAAGCAAGTGACAGAGAGAGACTGACTTATCTATTGTTTTGGTTATTGTTCCCAAACAATTCTCCAGTAAGCGCATGAGTGAAGTAGACATCATGATGTTTTCCTTTCACAGCCTATAGTGTAATTTTCTCTATTAAAATATTCCAATTAGCCTCAAACCAGCACAGATAGAACAGTTTCTTTTCCTTAATCCAGCACTTTTGAGTTGTCACCTACGGAGTAATCAATGGCATTTTTAGAGAGGGCCTGTCATACAGAGCATGACTGCTTCATTTTACAGCTGCTGAAGTCCATTATGATGACTAAAAATAACCCAAAAGCATAGCCAGTGAGCTTTGCCTACAGTTTTCTGCAGCTGTCACATGGGATGTCATGCATAATGTGATTTCTGAGACGCTGTTCTAAGACTTTCTGAAGCCAGCAGTGCGTGATCTGTGTCCTGGGCAGTTTCCACTGCAAAGGATGTGATGTGCTTGTAAGTTCCACTCCCTCAATTTGGTATGCTTTGGTGTGGAGAACATAAAGTTAATTGCTCCAGAATTTCTGGTATGTCGTACCAGATATGGTAATATATTGCACAAGGAGTGATGCACCTTTTGCTTTTGTGATGGTTTGAGAGTTCCCCGCCCCCCCATACTTTGTAAAATGACCCAGACTAGAACTCAGTCGGCTGGAAGTTAAGAGATGAAGCTCTATTTACAACTCAGCACAATGTACAAGCAGATATATACACTATAGACAGGAATAGTTACAGAAATATACAAGTTAAAGGTAATACAGAAACACAACTCCCCTCCCAGAAATCAGAGACCCCAGGAGGGGCTCCCAACCACCCTTCCACCTTCTCCCCACCCCTGTACCTTACCCCAAGGTTTGCCTTATGCACAAGGTAAATTAGGAGGATCGACCAGGGGGGTTTAGAAGAAAAGTGGTTAGTGAAAATTAATCAGCAGAGGAGACAGAGCCAGAAGCTGCTAGATCCAGCAAGCGTCAGAGACTGACTTATCTATATATTTTGGTTATTGTTCCCAAACAATTTCTTAGCAAGCGTATGAGTGAAGTAGACATCATGATGTTTTCCTTTCACAGCTATAGTGTAATTTTCTCTATTAAAATATTCTAAGTAGCCTCAAACCAGCACAGCTTTGCATCTAGCTTATGTGTTAAAATAACGTTTCCCTATACTGTTTTTGTAGGAGGTTTTGACTTGGAAGTGAAAGGCTGGGGTGTTGAGGATGTTCACCTTTACAGGAAGTACTTGCACGGTGACCTTATTGTGATCAGGACACCGGTCCCTGGTCTCTTTCACCTCTGGCACGAAAAACATTGTGCAGATGAACTCACTCCAGAGCAGTATCGGATGTGTATCCAGTCCAAAGCCATGAATGAGGCCTCTCACTCGCACCTTGGAATGCTGGTCTTCAGGGAGGAGATCGAGACTCACCTCCGTAAGCAGGCTTACAGGACTAACAGCGAAGCAGTGGGTTAAATGTCACTCCTGTGACATGTGATGACTTCAAATTCACAATGAACCAGCACCATTTTACAGCCTTAATTCAGCTTAAAAATGCAGTGCCTCTTTTTTTCAGTGAAGAAGACTTTAGAGGATTTTTGGTTCTTGTACTTGTTTTCAGAGTAATTCATTGACTGATGCGTGGTTACCTACATATCTGGCAAGTCCAAGCACCTCAGATAAATTGGAAAGCGTGTGTAGTTCAAGGCAGGTGTCTTCAGTGGAATGTACAACTCTACACTTTTCCACCTGGTACATTTTAATTCTTACTTTTACATTATTTTAAGAATTAAATAATATTTTATGCTGTCTTCAGTATTTGCAGTCTGTGTGGATTACTGCACTGTGTCTTTACACTCCATTGTAGAAAGAACAGGGAGGTGTGAAAAAATCTCACCATGAAAGGTATCTGGGACATGCTGAGTGTTAACATCAGCTATTCAGGTTCCTGATTTCACAGCAAGGGCCTGCTGTTGCATTTGCTGTATTTAAAAGACATTCACATGGTTGAATGTGGAATAACTTGTGTGAAGGAGGGGGAATGAAAATCTTTGTGTGGAATTGTAGAGCATATAATGTAATTTCATGCTGCAAAAGAGACCACCTTCTTGTCTCTGTGACGGATCAGACAAGTTGGGAACGTTCCAATTGCTTGTTTCTGTGTTTGGTCTTTTCCCACAGTAGATACCACATCACAGAATGCAAACTTCTATCAACTGAGTTATGCTGTTAAACTCATTTACTTAAAGATTCTCTTCCCCATGCCTCTTTACTCCAAGGCCCTGTCTATACATCTTGTGCTTTTAAGTTGAGGAACCATCTTTTCATTCCCATATAAATTTATTTGAGGCCCATTTACTGTTACGCCGTTATTGTCCTTTTGCTTTCTTGTTCTTTCTGGCATTTTCCTGACAATTTCAGGAGGCAGTTGTATACTTTTAGCTGTTTCAGTTACTATAAAGGCAAGTGCTATTACAGTCTTTCTTCATACAGTGTACTCCATTTCACTGATTATCCTAGCAGCCTTATTCTTGTTCGGTTTGAAGGGGTTTTAGGGGTTTTGTTGGTACTTGGGGGGGATGTTTCCCTTTTTGGTTTTTGTTTTGTTTTGGGTTTGGTTTTCTGAGCATGCATAAGCAGAATTATTCTGTGGTCTCATTAGTGCCTTGTACAATGGCACTACTGCTTCACTACTTCCCTTTTGGGACGCATAAACAGTTTAAATGCAGGCAGGTCATTTTTCTCCCTGTTGTCTTATATGCTACTATATGGCATGCCTCATTTTTAATACACTTATTTATAGAATGAATGAATTCTGAGAATGCTAATTCAGTGGTTAAACCACATCCATGGTCTCCCCTGAATTTAGAAATTAGTCGAAAACTCTTTCCAAACCAGGTGATTGAGATCTGTTTATGAATTTAGTTGGCTTCAAGAATTCTGAAGGCAACTAAATATTTAAATGGTTGATTTCTGGATAGCGGATATGCTGTGCAAATATTTCTGGGCACTGATCCTTTTTGTATGTACATAAAATTTGCCTTTATGTAACTTATTGTGGAAAACAGTGTACTGTATTGTATTTAGAGTGAAAATAATGCATTGCAAGACTTCTTGCAGTTGATATTCTCGAAACAATAAAAGCAATTTCTGCATTTTAGATATTGTTTTAAGCTGTTTCTTTGAATTACATTTTTATATTTCACAAGGCAGACGACACATTGGACTCAAGTAGTAGCTAATTTTTGCATCTCAAGTAAGTATCTATCCAGACCAGATATGAAATTGTAAAGTTAGTTCCCCAGACAAATCATATGTTATCTTTCTATAACTTGGTGGTTTCTAACAAAAATGATAAGGTACCAGTGAGAAAGATTAAACAGTCCTGAGGATTTGGGGTTAAAGATATAAGTGGAGGCTTCTCCTAAGACCTATACCACTTAAAGTTTCAGCTGCTAGTACTATTCTGGCTCTGCTGTGCAAGAATAAGCATCAAAAACGCCTCTCATGGTCACCACCCCTGCTTGGGATGCACTGAAATAGATACTGAGGTAGTGTAGAGGTGTTAAGCATCACTGCAGCTTGGTTCTTATCATTCAGCCACCACCCTGGAAAGATCTGTTTATCCTAGTTTCCATGTCTTGGAAACACAGAAGACTGCTGATACTGATAACCAGATCTTTTACTTTCTCCTATTTTCCACTGAATGGCTGTGCTTATCAGCAGTGGTGTGGAAGAGTAAGAGTGTTGACTGTGTCTGTGCAATCAAAACCAGACTGCAGTGTTGGTTGTGGAAGGCAATTAAGGAAAGCTGGTGCTGAATGCAGTCAACAGGAACCACTTTTTAAAACTTTTTTTTTTTTTGTCATCCCAAAATGTGGAATTGAATGCATCAGAGATAAATAAAGTTAGAACTCTTAGAAATAATTTAAGGTTGGGGTTAGATATTGACACAAGTAATTTGAGCGACTAATTATTTGAGGACTCGAAATTTCTGGGACCCTTGCAGGTCTGGTCTTTCTCTTGTCTTAGTTTAATATCTTTGTCAGTGACATGGACAGAGCAATCAGTGCACCCTCAGCAAGTTTGCAGATGACACCAAGCTGTGTGGCACAGTCGACTTGCTAGAGGGCAGGGATCCATCCAGAGGGACCTGGACAGGCTGGAGAGGTGGGCCCAGGCCTACCTCATGAAATTCAACAAGGCCAAGTGTAAGGTCCTGCACCTGGGTAGGCACAATCCCAAGCACAAATCCAGGCTGGGTGGTGAATGGCTGGAGAGCAGCCCTGAGGAAAAGGACCTTGGGGTCTGGCTTGATGAAAAGCTCAACATGAACCTGCAGTGTGCACATGCAGCCCAGACAACCAAGCGAGTCCTGGGCTGCATCCAGAGCAGCATGGCCAGCAGGGCAAGGGAGGGGATTCTGCCCCTTTACTCTGCTCTTGTCAGACCCCA